>PVKB01001696.1:0-372930 GCA_004027205.1 Ctenodactylus gundi | reverse complement strand
CAATGACTCCAAAATCTCTCCTGGCCAGTTGTTTTCCTGGTGAATAAGCCTCCCATATGCTTTCAAGCTAACTTTGTCATAGTTTTAGCTTCCGACCCTGCAGGTTTCCACCATATCCCTCTGAAGGCTCGTCACCTGAATCCCACCGGAGGACAACTTTTGAATGACTTTTCCTTTCCCCTTCTCTTCTTATAATTTCATATTTGAAAAAGATACAAAATGTGAAAGTTAAATGTATGTGAGAAAAAACAAGACTTCAAATACACACACACACACACACACACACACACACACAATTTCCCCAAAAATCATGACACACCTACACAGATCTTGATTTCCAGAAATTTCCTAGAACCCTGTAATAATTGAGACAAAATTCCACCAATCAAACTATGAGCAACAGTCATAGAAGAAGGAACGTTAGGGAAGCTGAAGACTTTTGGTGACACAGGAAGTCTAAGTCTAGGTGTACTTTCAGACATGGAATTCCAAGATGGTAAAAATTCTTTCAGAAAAATAACTAAATTACCATGAACTAAACTGGTTGGATAGGTCAGTTACCTCTTTTTTTGAGAGCACCCAAGTCTACAAAATATTGTGTGCTTTTAAAAATTATTTTCTTTCTCTAAAACATTCTATGCTGAGAAAAAGCAGAGGCAAGTATTTCAAGAGGCAGAGTCCTCAACAGGAAAACTATTTAAAGTATTTCATTTATAGCTTTACAAAACGAGTAGTGGTATCAAGCATGCTGAATATGCCATCCCTATTCCTTGACTCTTTCATGCAGAAAATTGGATAGTTTTTTGCGATCTGTGGGAGATGTACTCCAAAGGCTGTCTTGAAGGATAACTAATAGGCAGGTGATAGAAGCCACTTTTTTATTGAGATCAATTCACCATACAGCAGTTTACTCAACTTACTGATGGACTTAAGCCACCACGTGTTTTGTCATGAGTGAAACATAATTTCCTATAAAAATTGCTATGACCAAGAATATTTTCCCATCATGTGCTTCTTTTCAAAAGCCTTAAGAGCTCTGTGAAATTTGGAGCCATTTACGTGAACCCAGGAGAGTAGTAAGAATTACCTAAAAACCACTAAATTCTAAACACTTCACAAACATTTACTCATATAATGCTTATAACATCTCTTGAGATTGATGTTATTTCTATGGTCCTCACTTTATAATCAAGCAAATTGAAACAGATTAAATAAATTGGTTAAAATTATATGACTAATTAGGAGTGATATCAGATATAAGTTTGGTTCCAGAGTCCTAGATCTTAATCTATACTATGTTGTAATTTAATTGGTTATGTTTTCATCTTTGCTTAGACTGAGCATATGCCTTATCTTTGAAATGAAATTTAATGTACATGATAGCCTTCTTCATGACAAGGTAGAGTCAAACAATAAGCACAAATATAATTCTTTGTAGGAAATACATTTTTCAGCATTAGCCAGGAATTGTTCTTAGCTAATTAATTGTTGGAGCAGTCCTACTAGTCTAGTACGACTAATCACTAAATTAGCTGTGAAAAGATCATAATAAAGAAGACATTGAACAATAGCTCCTTAAAAAATAAGGATTAAAAAAATAACTTTTCTGTTTTTCTCTTTTTAAGACAAGGTCTCCTTCTATAGTCTAAGGTGATCCTGAGTTCACTATGTAGCCCAGGCTGGCCTTGAACTCACAGCAATCCTCCTGCCTTGGTCTCCCGAGGGCTGGGATTACAGGTGTGTGCCACCATGCCCAACTATTAGGTGGTATTGGAGGAATGAACATGGGACCTCTGCTTCTTAGGCTAACCACTGAGCTACACCTCCAACCCATACTTGGCTAATTTTATTTTATTTATTTATTTTTTGAGACAGGGTCTTGCCCTGTAACCCAGGCTGGGCCTGTACTCACTATGTAGCCTAGGCTAGTCTTGAACTCATGACAATCTTCCTGCCTCAGCCTCCTGAGTTCTGGAACTACAGGATTACAACATTATGCCTGGCTTTATGTGGTGCTAGGGAATTGAACTCAAGGCCTTGTGCTTGCTAGGCAAGTGCTTTAACCACTCTGCCATTCCTCCAGCCCCAACTTGGCCACTTTTAAACTAAATTATGTGGAGGACAAATTTTGGAATCGAACAAAATCAACATATTAAACCATTTTATCTCACTGACTCCCAAACATATCTATCCCTTAAAATTTTTATAAATCATTTTTATTGGCAGAGAACCATTAAAGCATTTTCTATAAGGATAAATGATAAGATTAACATAAAATACAAATTAACTTCATGAGATTTGTGTTACGTTTTAGACATTTTTGTAAAAGGGGGTACATAAAGTGAAAATAGGTATGGAGACATTATTGCAGAAATGACAGAATCAGTGATTGGCTGCTCAAGAAAAATTTATTGGCATTCATCCTGTCATCTCAGCAAAGAGAAGTACTAGAGGATACTATTTAAACCAATATTTGGAAGCATAGAGATGATGATGTTGTCATTGGATGAATCCATCTCATGTCAGTTGAGGTCAATTGAAGAGTTTGCAGCAGTTGTTTTTGTGGTGCATGATGTCTAGTGTAAAGTCTACAAAAGCAGACTCCCCTTCTCACACAGGTTCAGGTAGATTTCCAACAAGAATATCAAAAATCTCCAAGTCTTTGGATCAAAATTAGAGATGCCACCACGCATACGATTTTACTTAAAAGTGTTTACCGATGGGAAGTCTTACGGTTCTGTGACATGATTTTTGATTCTGAAAAAAAAAGGACTCAATTTAACAAACTAGACACGTTCTGCTTTGAAGGAATGTGTGATAGATTCTAGATTGCACTTGTAGGGTGGATTAGAAGTGTGCTGTAGACTAGAGTTGTGTGGCACATTGCTGGGCAAAGCCTGGGAGGCATAGATCACTAGGGCTTAACCCAAAAGAGGCAGACACTGAGGCTGGGCCCAGAAAGGGCAGACCACTGAGACATGACCAGGAAGGATGCATCACTTCCGCCCTTCCTCTCTGTCTTGGATTCTTTTCTGTGATACCATGACCAGCCTTCCTTTGCCAGCTGCTCATGAATGGACTATGGGAGGATTTCTGAATCTGTGAGCTGAAATAAACCTTTGCACCCTTAAACTGTGAATGTTGGGCATTTTGTCACAGCGACAAAATAGGAATGAAGGCACTATGTACTGAGTAGAAGAAAAAAACTACATTTTCCTTGGCATTGATATGAAAAAATCACACCTAATTCATATTACATTTCAAGATATTTCAAACACAATAGTCACCCTTATTTGTTGCTTTACTTTTCATGATTTTATTGCCCTGGGTCAGCCATTATTCTAAAATTTAAATAGAAATGCCCAGCAATAAACATAAAAGTTAAGTTGTTGAGTGGATGAGCAGTGACATCTCACACAATCTTGCTCTGCCCCACCTGGGACATGATTCAGCCACTACCTATCCCTTTGTCACTTCAGAGCTGTCTTGGTTATCAGCTAAAACACCGCTGTGCCTCCTGCTTGACTGGCAGTAACCTTTGCCTTACTTAATAATGTCCCCAGAGTGCGAGACTAATGATGTTGGCAATTCAGATACAGCAAAGAGAAATAGTAGAGAGCCACCTTTAAATACCACTTCAGAGATCACAAGCAGGGTAAGCACAGTACAATTTGATATTTTGAGAGCCAAGGAAAAAACACACTCACACAACTTTTATTATAGTGTATTGTTATAATTGTTCCATTTGCCTATTATAGTTAATCCCTTACTGTGTCTAAATGTGGTAGGTACCACGCATACGTGAGCAACCCACTGAGGGTCCTGAAAGGCACTTCCTGTGGGTGAGGGAGAGACTAGTGTGCATAAACAATATGCAAAGTTTAAGTAGTGGTCTATCACAGTCTAGCAAAACATGGTATTATAATATAAATCATCGTTTTAAATTTGCAATGCTTTTCTAAGTTTTAATGTTTCCTTTTCATTGAGAAATGGTCTACTCTGCATTTTAATTTTTAAGCAATGATAGAAGACCCAGGCTTGTTTTCTATTAATTTTATTACCTTTCTACTTATAATTAATACTATCTTAAGTCAGTCTGTTTTACTCTCATTATATATTTAGAATCACCTCAGACAATTTTTTGAAATTAAAAAATCTAATTCATTAGTGATACCTAAGATAGTCTTCTGATTACAGAGATAAGTCATAAATATAGTGATGAAATTTAAATTAAACATCCTGAAAGTAATGAAGAAATAAAACTTTTTAGAGAATAATCATCAGATGATTGACCCAGGCAATCCCAAGACACACTTGAAAAAAATCTAGATGTTATTTTAGGACAACTACCAGGCTCAGTTTGTTTGTGTCTGTTTTGGGTTATGTTTTCCTTTGTATTTGAATGGATTAAATTGAAGTAGAAGAAAAAAGTATCTGAGCAACTGAGTGGAATTTAAAGGCAGAATGAGAAAGAGGGAAAAAGACCTAGAATCCAGAGGGATGTAAGCTTAAATATTTGGGGAAAATAAAACAAGAAGGGAGGGCTAAGGATAAATGTGGTTATTTGTAGTCTTCTTTGAGTCGTGCGGTAAAGATAACAAATCTTCAAGTGTACTTCAAATTGTGTTGATTATTACGCTGAAAAAAAAAATTCTTGGCCTCAGCACCTTTGTGAACAGTGTGAAGGAACCTAGTCAAATTGTCACGCTCCAGTAGGTAAAAGCAGCAACCAAATGAGAGATTGCTTCGGAGAGCTGCTCCCTACCTCACACCACATTCTTTAGCTTACTGCTTCAATATCTCTGTTCAACAGTCACGTCCAACCTCCATCTCTCTTCCCATTACCACTTGTTCTACTCCCCAAATCTCCACTTCCATGTTTTTACTCAGGAATTTTCTGAGACCACAAAACTCCTGTGGAGTCTTGCAGTTGTTACTCATATTGAAAAGTAAAATTAGAACAGGTGTCTAAGTTCTGGGTTTTAGAAAACAGAGCAAAGAAAGACATATTTAAAAAGGAAGTTTGGGGGGATGTCTCATGCATTTCATTTTCCTTTGTACCATTCATCAGTTGACATAGGCCTTTAATCTACCAAAGGAAAATATGGTACAAAAATAGTGGACAATATCATCTCATTTCTTGGGCTCACCATTAAAATCAAAACTTCCATAGAATAGAGAACTACTCCTCCAATTAATACCATCTGAGCTCTTAATTGGCCTTTGGCAGAAGTTATAGAGATCCAGAACTGAATACCCTACAAGTTCTGCTCTCAAAAATATATACTGAAGCATTTAGTGTAGCACACCAGAAGCCTTGGTCAATATTTTACAGTGATTTCTTTGGTAGCTATTGAGTTCTGTCAAGCTCCATACTCTCCCCCAGGTACAGCACACTCTGATCATATCTCATGATACTCCATGTTTCCAACTGGGTGGAGTAATGGCAAACACCTCTGAAGAGAAATCCTCCCCAGCCAGGAATACGCATCTGGAAAAACACCTGTCTCTCTCCATCTCTTGACTCCTACTAAAATCCAGTACAGTAAGAAATATATTTCACTGCACTTCAGCTTGACCGCCAGGATGTGGTGGCATGTGGGTAAAGCTGGCTTCTCAAATACACATTCTCTTCAAGAAGAGAATAAGAAACTTGATCCGGAATTGACTCTAGGGTTTTGCTCCAATCAAGGTGATCTTGGTGTACCTGACCCAGCTGAAAATCGTGCATCAAAGGCAGTCCAATCTATCAGGTGGATTTCTTTTGAGAGAGAGAGAGAGAGGTGCTTGCCATGGGGTGCTGCTGTGAGTGGGGGTCCCTCTCCAACACTTCCCACAGCAAGCTCCCTATTCCCATAGCTCCAGATGCAGAGACTGCTTGCAGTATGCCACAGCAGGCTACTAATCAAGATGAGTTTTGTTTATACAACACTTACATATTATATATATCTTTCCTGTAATAATCTTTCTCTTTGTAACTAAAGGTCATCTGTCATCTCACTGATACAGGCAAGGATGATCTTTTCCCCATCACGTGGTAGGTGATTCTTTCTCAAAGCTGCATTAAGGTTTTCAAGTCTTTGGAACCCAGCTAGAGCTGGGTCCCCCAGACACAAGAATGTCTGCTTCCTTGACTTGACTTTGAACAGGGCAGATGTTGTTACTTCAATAACTATATTTGTTGAAGCTAAGAGAGGTTATGTAATTTGCCTGAAACCTTATAGATAGAAAAAAGAAGAGAGCAACACCTCTATTTCCCACCACAGGGCTCACTAACGGAAGATCCATACACCTTCTTAAAATCTTCTGTTAACTCTTAAGTAGTGCAGAGAAAGTGAGATTAAGCAAAGGTGTGACATGTCAAGAAATGCTGAATGGTAGCACATTTTTCTCACTCTAAATGGATAAAATTCAACCAAAAACAACATTTTGGGATGAAGGCAGGCATTTTTTACCCTTCTGATGAGGCCTCATGCCAGAAAACAAAAGTGCCTAACTGCAGCATTCTTACAGATGTCCAGCTCAATCATACATAAAATACTTATTGAATGAATTTATTCTTGAAAAATATTTTTATGTTACTGACCCAGGAGCTATGTACCTTAGAGACTAGATTTTAAACTCTTCTCTACACAAGGATTAATAGGATGCTCATGAGCTATATCCATGAAACATAATTTAAGGGCTAATAGGATTATTATCAAATACATGGGATTCTCTTTAGGGCTTTGATGTTAATTAATATTCCACATTTATAAGCATCCTATAACCTGCTTCCGTCCATCTCCGTGCAATTGTAAGAAGTAGATTTATGCTTCTTACAATTAAACAACTTACAAATATGCAATGTGTTTAAGACAGGAAATGATGGCAATGGAAAATTAAAAATGGTAAAATTTGCCTATTACTCATTGACTTTCAAATTGATGACTATTTTAGAAGATGTATTTCAGTAGCTGATCACATTTTTTTCATTTTTATTATGAAATGTTCTAATTATTCAATGGATACATTTGTAACATATGTCAGACCTAATAATAATTATATACGGAATTCCTAGTTAGTATCCAGCCTAAGAAATAAAAAACTACTAATGTCTCCTCTCTCCTAGGATGCTTCTGAATCTTAGCCTCTGTAATTCTTTCCTTACTTTAAGTGGATAAAATTTAACTGAAAACGTTAGTATTGTGTGATGAAGGAAGGTATTTTCACTTTTTGAACAGCCTATCAAAAAAGAATCCCAACATTTGTTTTATCATCTATGAATTCTAAAATCTATAGTGGCTGGTTGTGATGGAGAAAGCCTGAATCCCAGGACACTGGGAAGGCTGATGCGGGAAGACTGTAGATTCAATCCCAATCTGGGCAACATAGCTACTTAGTGAGACCCTATCTCAAAATAAAAAAGAAGTTGGGGATATAATTCAGTGAGAAAGCCTAGGCTCAACTTTAGTACAGAAAAAGAAAAAACCCTAGGCAGTATGTTTTTAATTTTAAAGGTTTTTTTGTATAAACAGCATCTTGCCATATCTCAGCAGACTGCTTTGTGTCATTCATACCTATGTGTGCTTAGATCTAAAGTTTATTTTTTTTAACAAGTGGAATGCAGTTACACAGTCTGACCACACAGTATGTGAATCCCTTTTGCTGTGTGTCCTTTATTTTGCACTTGAGAAAAACGTTGTTATCAATGGTTCTGGACATGTCCTCCGATGCATATGAGCTAAAAAAAAGAAAGAAAGAAAGAAAGAAAGAAAATCTATGGTAACAAATAGAAAAGTGAAACTATCAGAAGATATGGCCACCACATCTCCACCTGTGGCTAGGATGCCAAACTGTTCCGTGAAATTATCATTCACATCGACAAACACCGATTGAATGTACAACAAAACCCAAAAGCACGACATCATTCGTGACTGCTTTCCTGAGTTTGCACACTAGACCTGGTCTAGTAACACAAGCTATGGGTCTGCTTTCAAAATAGTAAGTTCAAGTTCAATATCTGCCTGGACTACAAGAACAACAACAACAAAAAGTAGTTATTCCCAGTTCATTGGCCCAGCCTTGACATCCAGGTTGCTACTACCCACTGATACACATACGAAGCCTACATGGTATCATCAACAGAGGCCCATTCTTTATGTAGCAAGCCAACTTGCTCATGGATAATCAAAGAGTGATCAAATTCCTTATCTAAAAGAGAAAAAATCCAGAATAGTAAATCAAGAGTGCGACAGGCAGCCAGGCCTCCGAGGCCCACGGTACCTTGGGCCGCCAGCTCCTTCCACCTCTCCTTGTTCTGCTGAATGATGTCCACCAGGTTGTTCTTGAAGCTCTTCAAGTCCACGGCGGCGAGGGAGAACTCTGCAGAGCAGTTCCCGTCGCTCACGGAGCCCTTCACGTTGGATCTTCGCAGCGAGTCAGCGATGTGCAACCCGACGATGGCGGCTGAGCTAACGGGGCAACCGAAGAAACCGGAAGACACCACGGTCAGAAACCAATAGCAGTGAGAAACGCCTGAAAACCTACAAAACCGGCTGGAAAGGCCGGACAGCGGATGCCCAGACCCAGGTGTCACCCAGTTGAGGGCCGGGGCCTCTTCACTCTTCCTAGTGCACATCAAGTACCAGAGGTTTGGTTGTTTATTTTTTATTTTTTTTATGAATTGTCAATTTCAAGTGCAGATAAAATACAACGCAAAGCCACGAGGTGGCAGTGCTACCTAATATTGGAAGGACTTCCCCGCCTACCTGAAACAAGGATGATACTTAAGTAAAAGGTTGTTGAACATCACCAACATAAAAATGATGCCAAAAAAAAAACCCAAATACCTGCTTGCGCCATAATTAGGACTTCCGGCTTTTGAAGCTTCCTCTATAAGAGGCATAACAATTTTCTCTGTTGAGTCAGTCAGAAGAGAAAATGTTGGCTCTACTATGAAGTCGATGAAACCTAAAACAACAACAAACACCACTAAATTTTGGGGTTACAATATCCTGAATCCTAGAGTCAGTTATAAGTAAGGGTTGCCAGCACACACCCTTTGATAGTAAGGAGTAGCTATAAATACTGGTTGTTATTTACCTTTGACATTATCTTAAGCCAATAATTTTTAGAGACACTTTAACTGATCTAGAAAACCATCTCCTAAGTGGTAGAAGTGGTACAATTTCAACTCACCAACTCAAATATCCTGACTTTTCTAGTTCATACTCAGCCTTAAGGATATCACTATGAGTAGATTCTGATCTAACAAAACAGCATATTTTTCTCAAATGAGAAGGATCATTATTCTTTTAGAAAGATTTTCATGTGATTGAATTTTGTCATTGAACAAAAAGAAATCGTACCTAAATTCCAAAGAAATTCTTAAAGAATTGTGGTCTTATTTTCTCAAGCCGCAGAAAGGCAATCGTCTTAATTTTTTTGCTACTGTGTAAGTCAGAGCTTTCTGCCGATGTGTTAATATTTCCAGGTGCTGTTTATTATCCCCTGGATGAAAGTGTTAGTTCCCAGCGTGTGGGCGGGTGATGAAAATCAGCAGAGAGACAGCATTAATCCCACCCCTGTGAGATGTCAGGATTGAAAGAAGGCTTTTACATGCAAAATACTTATCAAAATAGAAAATGACACACGAAGAACCTGCCTTGTCCTCTGGGAGCAATTACGTTACTGTGTTTCCATAAAGGACGAGACAACAGCCAGTGCTAAACTCTGCATATACCTCAGCTCCCCGAGTCCCGAGAGCAGTTCGGTGCTCCCAGGTGGGAGCAATAGTGAGAGAACTGTGGGACGGAGGGTCCTGCAGCAGTAGTCCCTGAGAAATATCCACATGTGTGTATCCATTAAAAACTTGATAAAATCTGTACTTCAAGTAACTGGATCACTCATAATCCAGTGTGTATATTGGGTCACATTTTTAATTAAAAAGAAAACATCAAAAATGCTTTTTAATTGACACCAAGAGATCAAAGCCATTGTAATTGTCAACTGAGGGCGTTATTGCAAGTTCTGTCTGTGGTTTGAAATGCCCCGCATACGTAGGCTGTCCATTGAGGCCTCATCTTTGGTGTTACAAACTAACACGCAGGGATTCGATCATAGCAACAGGTGTTAGGAGGCGGGTCCTTATCAGCTTGCCACACCAAGGCCTCGGCCTGCTGCACGCACACTTTTCACACAACAAGAGGCACCTGGCCTGGCCGTGGTCTCTAGATAAACACCTGTTGGGACTTGGCTGGGACGCTGGAAATGGCGGAGAAGGCAGCTTTCGGACCACACTGCAGCTTCGGGGCAGGAGCTACGGAAGTCAGATTTAGAGGTACGATCCCTGTGTTTGTTGTTCACGGAGCTCGGTACCGAGGATCCGTCTCAGGGAATCCCTGCTGTAAACGTAATGAGCCACGCTGCACGGCCATTAGGTGTTAGGTTTAATAGTGAGTTGGAGCTGAAGTTCCCAACAGGAATATAGGTAGGAGTGAATGTGGTGGGCAGTGATAGCATTTTGTAAATTCTTGCTGTTGGCTTATCTGTTCATATCACAAGAACTGTTTTTCTAAAAAAGTATGAATGTATGTATCATGCATTATTTGGAAACTTAGTGATAGCAGAGTAGAATGCTTGCTTTTTCTTTGAATTCTTACATTTAGCAGGCATGTCCAACCTGAGGCCTGTTTTGTTTTTGTTTTGCCCTTGAATTTTTTAATGTTACAATGAAAAACTTTTTTAAAAAAGGTTTTAGGGGCTGGAGGATTGGCACAGCGTAATGCACTTGGGCCTTGCAAGCACAAGGACCTGAGTTCACTTCCCCAGCACTTCAAAAGACTGGGTGTGGTGGGTCACACCTATAGCCCCAGCACTTGGGAGGCTGAGACAGGTGGATCATCCTGAGACCAGTGCCAGCCTGGGCTACAGAGCAAGACCCTGTCTCAAAATAAATAAACAAATAAAGATTTTAGTATTTATATGTATACATTAACTATGTTATATATTTTATATGTGGCCTAAACATTTCCTCCTCAATCAAAAGGCAAAAAAAGAATAACAACACCCCTGTACACACACACAAAAAAAAAACCACAAAAAAAAGAAAACTAAAATAAAAAGAAAGTACAAAATGGAGGGCTAGAGATTGGATATACCTGATGGATCAAATTAAATAATCAGATCAGAAACAAAATATAAAGAGGTAGGAGGAGAAAGCTTTTTGTGGTGTTTCCTTATCGTGTTTAAAGACTACAACCAGAATAACAACTCTTCCACTGACTAAAGCTGCTTCATTGATTTTATTTTGTGAAATTATTTCAATGATTCTTACTAGGCACCACCTAGATAGATCTAAAGACAAAATTTGTCATGAGCATAGGGTGGTTTTCCTGAAAGTCTTTGAACAGAAGGGTGTACACATTTGAAAACTGGCACACCCCATTTCAGCCCACTCCCAGTCTACACCATTACCGATTTGCGACTGCGCCACCATGGTTGACTTCCGGTCACAGAGGGGCGAAAATGGCAGCCCCAGCTGAGCTTCTTTATCTCCCTGAGGAAGGAAATGCCCATGAGTAAAGAAAGCAAGGCAATGTCAGAGTAGCCTTCAAAGGCCGCGTCTCCCATCTCCTAATCAGCACTACTTTTTTACTTATTTATATATAAATTCTTGCTTTAGATCACTTTTTTGGATGGTTGTCCTTTGTGGCCTGTCTGGTGGGGAAGTCATGAACATTTTTTGCACTGGTCAACTTTGCTTTATTACTACAACCTCTTGATTACAAAGAGACAAACATTTGCACTTTGGAATTTTCAAACATTGTCATAATTATGTCAAAGTATTATTTGGCATTGAATTAACAGTTTAGTTTACAAATTTTTCATCTCCTTTTGTTAAATGCCAAGTGTATCAGGGGAAATATCAAGATTTTGTGATTAAACCTCTTTTTCAAATTAAATGAGGATGAGAAATGTTGAAAGTCTTTTTATTCACTTTTATTAGCTCTATCATAAGTAATGAGTAGTGTCTTCAGTGTTCTTGCATTATGTGTGCATAATTTAAGGTGTTCTCAGAGCAGACTGAAATACCAATGGTTATGTAAAGTAGAATAATTGGGCATGTATTTTATGAAGAATTCCATTTACATTTCTGTATGATGTCATGAGAAGTAGACTTTCATCTCCTGAAATTTAGGTGCTCATTCTGGGCAAACATTTATTCTCCCAGTTTGTCAAATTTGGGTTCTGCTACACATTGAAGAGGATGTGCTATGGAAGCAGGAGAACAAAGGTTACTCCCATGATCCTGTGCATTTCAAATGTCTAGCCATTTGAATACATGCTTTGGGCAGTTTTCTTTCTGGTTGCATGTTGAAACCTTCACAAGATCCCTGCCTTGTCAGGCAGGCCACAGTTAGTTAGTTGGTTGGTTAGTTAGTTAGTATTAATATGTATAGCCATCTTTGGGACAGATGAAAGGAATTATTACCATTGACCCTGGAGGGGAAGAGACAGCTGAATCACTGTGGTTTGAGGAACTATCTCTTACTTTAGATAGGCTCTGACTTGTGTGGAAGGAGTTCTTACTTGTGACCTAACTTTGTGATCTTGGCCAACTCATTTTAGATATAAAATAGTACCTGCTTAGTAGAATTATCCTGAGTCATCCTAAGAAATGTAAGTGATATCTAAGGTTCATGCCTAACATTTAGTAATAGTCCTTAACTTTGGCTAATAGGAATCCTAGTTCCCAATAGCAAAAAATGTACAGTTGTGTGAATTAAAAATATTTATGACGTCTAATGTATATCTTGTATGGGGTTAGACCAGAGGAAAAAAATTGTACTTAATTTCACATGTTATGGAGAAGCACTTGCACTTTCCTCCCTATTTCCAGCAGGGAATTGACATGTTAGGAATTCCAATTTTAAAAGATTAATTTGTTGTGGTAAGAGGGATGGTTTGGGGTGAATTTAGTATGAATTGTGGGCCTCCAGCTCCAATGAAAATAAGTTTATGTGTTAAGTTGGTTTTTGGCGGTGGTGTTGCCAATAAGAGTCCTGGAAGAGAGACAGATTTGAAGAATCAGTAGATTTGATTTTTAAAATGGAAATAATATGCAACAATATTACAATTAATGTATTGATTAATAATACTTTATGTTAAAATGTAATATTGCTAAAATAGAAGTAAGACAACTAGTAGGCCTTATGGGAAAGGTGGAATTGAAGATATTTCTTTGGTACATGCATATATCACTGCCTTTTAGTGATTAATTTATGACTTTATTAAATATAGATAAGTTGCATTTAACTGGTTTTATTGGTCAGAATGTTGCTATATGATTTTTTAAGGACATAAGCCATAGGTGTGTTTTATATGATTTTTTTAAGAACACAAGGCATAGGTGTGTTTTATACTACATGGCCTTTGGTAGGCCCCAAAATGATATAGCCCCCAAACAGGCACTGTAATGATTTATTCTTCACGAGCTAACTACAGCAGAATTTTGGATGATCACATTTCTATTTGACTGAAGTATCTGACTGACATGTGCGTTGTTAACCTTCCCATAGCTGGAGTGTAAGATTTAACACTCTCTCTGCCTCCTGCCTGTCACAAGTAATTTAGAATATCAACTTTTCACTGTTAAAGTGCATTGGGTGCCAAAGTTCATTAATTATTCAATTTATTTATAAGTATTTCACAGTCTTATTTATTCTTTATGATGAATAAAGGCCATGAGTGTGAGGTTAGGGCCCTGCAGAGAAACTTTGAAGGAACCGGAAACTCAGCAGGATGTGGAGTACTGCCAGGAAGAGGGCAAAGGCATATGAAAGAAAAGTTAGTTATGCTCTCGGTAAAATTTGGCCAACTTTACAATTTTCTTTATTCTAAGATTGGAGAGAGAATATTTGCTTTCCATCCATATAAAATCAAGGATAAGAAAAGACACGTAGTTCAGACTTTTCTTGGAGGTTGTGTTTTCATTGGAAGGTGCTGCCTTCCAAGGAAGCACCAAGCTCCATGAGGTAACCAGTGTCCCTGAGTGATACCCGGGTCCTGGCACGATGTTCCAGGGGATGAGCCTGCCTGCAGGTGACAATACAGACACAGGGCAGCTGCCTGATAGCCCCTACCAGTCTCAGCAATTTCCAGGGAGGGAGACTGCAGAGATTTCGTTACCAAAAGGCCATGACAAGGAGCTGCTAATTGCCTTTGGGTGCTGCTAACCGTGTAAAAAATGCTGACAGCTATCACCATGGTGTGGAGTCCAGTGACTGATTGACACATTTTCTTTTCTGTATTTCTCTGAAACCCAAACAATTTCTGTGGTTTTAAACAAATGAAGATGGGACGATAAAGTACAAAAATGTCGAGGCACTTTGTGCATCCAAGCCTAAGATTCAGCCACAGAAGCGATAACAACTCCACTCAAGACGCCCCTGTCCACAAGCTGTGGCTGTGGTGGGGTGAGGGTAGAAACTGAGGGACCGCGGATTCTACGGGGAATAGAGTGGAGGGAAGGGCAGGTGGACTAGCTCGGATCTGAGTGACCTCCTCAGGTCATCTGATTATCTCCTTTTGCTCCTTCTAAAGATGGGCCTTTCTAAAAACCACCAAAACCATTAAAATGTTTAGCGATCACAACAACTAGCACATTCATATTCCATAAAATTTATGAGTTAGTATAATTATGTTTTTTGTTTCATAGATATTTTATACAACATTAGAACTCCTTGTGCAATTGATGTTTATGATACTATTATGCTGCTTGAAACTAGAATATTTGATTTTATATTTTAAGTTATTTTTAAAATGTAAAATAATGTAGTTTTAAAGATTGTAGCTATGGTTTTTGATGCTAGATCATTAGCTGAGCATGGACTAAATTTTTACTACTCTAAAAAAGATATTTCCCCCTTTATTACTATATATATATATATGTGTGTGTGTGTGTGTGTGTGTGTGTGTGTGTGTGTGTGTGTGTAATTCACAATGGTACATTGATCTTGAGTATTTTGTGCACATATATGTCACGTCAACATTACAATCTTTTCCCCTCCCACACCTTCTCCTCCAACTTTCACACCGATTTGGTTCTACAGAACACTTGTATTCTATGAAACAACATGTTTTGTATTCTAGTAACACTGGGGAAAAAAAGAACATGACTGAATATAATTTAGGGTAAAAATCATTATTTTAACCCTTTCAATAATTTTCAATTATTTGGTTCTCCTTGTCTAGCAAAGTAATGTTTACTAGTAAATACAAATTTCGTCCAAATACAAGATTTTTCTAATGTGTCGCAGATGACTAGTCGAACAGGGGAACAATTTAGTTATGGAGGTCAGAGTATAAAATATGAAGAAGTTTGAATAAAATTGTCAATATCCTGAGAAAAATTAATTGTTAATTTATCAACCCCACCTAAAATGTGTGTTTGCGAAGTGCATAAGAAGTGAAAACTTTTCCTTTGCTGGTGGAGGCTCTTGTGTGTGACTTCTCCATATCTGGTACCTCTTTCCTCTCTGTCATGTTGAGATGGGAGGGGCATTTTCCAAACACGCCCCATGCAGGGGTGGATCTGGAGGATCCAAGGATAGGCTTTTTGAAGAGCTGTGTTGAGGATTTGCTATTCTGCTATCAGCTGCTTATTCAAGAGTCAGAAATGTGTTCCTCCGAACTGCAAATTCTGGATACTATCTTGAGATCCTGTGGCTAAAACTTCGCTGGGTTTAGAGGCTGTTACAAAGTAGTTTGACGGGTTTTTTAAAGAATGATGTAAATAGCTGGGTCTGCACTGGCTTGTCCTCCAAAAACAAATTATTGAAACTAAATCAGTGTTTGCTGAAATGTTCTTGTTGGAAAAATAAACTTGGTAGACGAATTAATAAGAAATTGGCACAGAAGTCAATACATCCCGAAATGTTCTGCAGTTTCTGAAGTATTAATAGGCACAACTGACAGCGTATCTTGTTACTCTTGAAGTTGTAAAGCTTAGCTTTCCTTTGGGCATTTTTTCTGATATTTGAAATCTGTGTTCAGTCTTTAATGTTCCTCAAAATCTATTGAAGAAATTCTAAGTCTTGTGCTATAGTCTGCAGGGAGAGGAGGGGAAGCTTCATGATTATCTTTGGAGTGTATCAATATAACAAAAAATTATAAAATTACAAATAATAAATATAAGATGTTGTTACTTGATAGTTACTTAGAACTGAATTTCGAAGGATTGGCGAAGAATTCCTTGAAGTTCCGCTCTATGACACTATCAAATAACAAAGCATTTTATAATTGGTGGTTCTCTGATAACTTGGAAGAAATGTGAAAAAGAATAAGAAAGGTTACCAGATACCTCAAGTCCTCACATGGGTGTGATGGTTTATGTTGTACAATGCTACACATTTGGTCCACAACTGTGGGTGGGGTAGGGTGACCAAAAGGGGACCAGTGACAAGACACAAACAGACAAGAACGGGAGAGCTCGTTTCTGGTACTGTGGCAAAGGTGGAGAGAAGAGCTCATGGGTTTTTTTGTTTTTGTTTTGTTTTGTTTTGTTTTTGATGAAGCAAACTACTTTGCATTATTAGGAATCTTCTGTTTGACAGATACGTGTAAAATAACAGAAGGAACTGGAGATACAGCTCAGAGGTAGAGCACATGCCTAGTATGCACGGGGCCCTGTGTTCAACCCCCAGCACTGCAGAACCAGATCAACCCAATCAAGCCAAAACAAACAAAACCTATAAATGTCTGTGTGAATACTGTAGCAGAGGGCTATGATAATTTATGAACAGATCTCCTTGATTTTCCTCAAAATCTATCACAGCCAGGGCATCACAAGACAGAGTATTTAAGTTCTTAGTATACTCTAAGTGAATTAAGAAATATATTTGCAAATTGTTTTATAAAAATTGCTGTTTTCACTGTCTGGGATGAAAAACCTCAGTGGCCTTGGTGAGATGAGTGGCATGAGGTATGTATCAGTGCTTTGAGTTTGGCAACATGGTAGTTTGACAGATGGTTATGGGAGGATGAAAAAAATAACGCACAAGCAAGAGTGATTGCAGTCCTGCCAGTTTCTAGGTCATCTGTAAAGATAAACCAACCCAGCTTAATATCCTATGCCAAATATATTCAAAGCAATGCAGGATGCGAGGAGGTGGGAATCACTGCTGCATTCCAAAGGTCAAATATGTGCTTTGGCCTGGAATAAGTAAGGGTACTATGAGATTTATTTAGTTGAATACAGAAAACATTTTACCTGTTGGAGTCAATATCATATTTTAATCTAAGTTTCATAAAGATAAAACTTGTGTTGTTTGAAAACATAATTGTTAGCAGTACAAACTCACTTGATTTGACCTTAAACTTTACATTTTTACCTTTCTGTGTATATTTCTGAAGGGGATTTGAAAGACATTGACCTTCAAAAATCTATAAAGTGAGAAATGTAGTTTATTATAAGATTTCATTATTTGAAGCTCAGGTCCTAAATTAAGGTGGGATGGCCTGAGTGGATTTTTGCTTTGAAAAAGAGACAATGCTTGCAGAAGACATTTTGATTTCATAACAGTCCACAGTAACAAATATGCTTTATTCTCCTTTGGGTAGTTTTATTTTACATGTGAAGATCATTCAAGCAAAGTGCTCATTTCTGAAATTTCTGAACATTTTGGAGTTACATAAATGCCTGTCATGGCCACCAACGGTCCAGTTAAAAGACAAGCAAAAACCTGCCACTTTCCTACCCTAAATAGCATCCTACCTTAAATAGCACAAAATCAAAAATCTGGCAAAAAAAATTTAAGCGCCATAAATCTGGCTTTTAATGTTAAATATGTTTTAATTTCTAATAGTCAGAGGAGCGAATGACAGAGGAGCTTAGTAGCTTATGAAACCATTTCCTTCTATCCCCAAATTCACATATCAAAAAACGCTGCATGCTGGGGAAGCTTTATTATTAGTATAAGTATATTCAAGAATAGTGTGGGAAACTTAACAAAAAAATGTCTTCTTTCAAGTTCATTGAATTGATTGCTCTCCAGTCTTTAGGATTAGTAAAATAAAAGGATAATGCAGAAATGATTTTATTAGATGAGCTAATGGTCATTTTTAAGAGTCTCTAGCCCTTACCAGAATTTTTTTAGTATAGTGAGATTTTTTAGGTTTTTAAAATTTTCAGTAATTGCTGAAGTAACTTCACTTTGACTCTTGTTGAACCTGAGGAAATACTTATATACAAGTTTGAATTTTATAATCCCAAGCACCCTTGTGACCATCCAGGGTATCTTCCATCATTCCTAAAAGGTTCACTTCATGTTTTCCAAAGAATCCCACTCAACAGAGGCACCCACTAGGTTGATTTCTATCACCAAAGGTAAACTTTGCTGATTTTTGAACTTCATATCAATGGAGTTATAATAATAATAATACACTTTTAAAGACTCATTGTTTACATTAGCCTACTTCTTAATTATTACCTGATATGTCATTATGTAGTAATGCTATAATTTACTTGTATCTAGATCTAATGGATAGACTGTTTCTAACATTGGCTATGATATGTAACACTGGTGCTGCTATTCCTACACATGTCATTTGGTGCACATATATGCTGAGTTCTCTGGGTTGCACGCCTAGCAGTGAAAAGGCTGAGTCAGAAGAACTAGTAAGTCAAACCTTAGTAGATGCTATTAACTCGTTTTCCAGAGAGGTTGGGGTGATTCCTATGGTCACCAGCAATGTATAGCATGCCTACTTTTCCACATTCTTGGTAACATGTAAAACCATCAGTCTTTCTAATAATTCTAGTCATTTGGGTGAGGATGTATTGGAGTCTCCTTGTGGTTCTTATTGGCAATTCTTTGCTAAGGAAAGACAAATTAGCATACATCTGTGTGCCTTGAACCCGTGCTCGCATTTTCTTTTGGAATGTGTTTGTTCCGACTAGCCAAGCTTTCTTACTGTTTCATAGGAGTTCTTTATACAAATACTACAAGCACAGTTTTTGGATACATATTTGTACCACAAATGTTTCCCAACTTGTTGGTCTGTCTTAAAGATGTCTTTGGGAGAGCACATGTTTTAAATTTTGCTTTTGCTTACTGTACTGTTTATTTTTTTTCTTATGTAAGTAATGCTTTCTGAAGCTCTTTTTTTATTTTTCTTTCTTTTTTCCTTTCTTTTCTTCTCTCTTTCTTTCTCTCTTTTTTTTTGAGACAAGTTTTAGCTAGTCAGGCTGGTCCTGAACTCACTATGTAGCTCAGGTTGGCCTAGAAATCATGGCAACCCTCTTGTCTCAGCCTCCTAATTGCTAAGATGACAGGTGAGTTCCACCGTGCCTACACAGTGCTTGGGGCCCCAATCTGGGGTCTCATGCTCCCGAGACAGGAACTGTAATCACTGAGCTACACCCTAGCCCCTTTCTGTGGCTTTCCTAAGAAAGCTGAGATTAAAGAGATATTTTTGTGTGTTTTTCGTTAGTTTCAGGCTTCACAGTAAGCCCATGGTCCATCTTGCATTTTGTATATGTGAGTTTTAAGGCAGAGGTATAGAATACATTTACTCCCCATTCATCTGAAAATTGTTCTATTTCTGTTGTTGGCTCAAAGACTTTACTTCCTTAATTGTTTTGATGCTTTTGGAGACAAATCTTGTGAGCACAAGTGTGTTCTTTTACCTCTGGAATCTCCGTTCTATGATAATGACCTATTTGTCTATCCTATCCAGTGACATACTACCTTGTTACTGTGGCTTTAGCCACACGGTCATGCATGTACTAGCAAAGAAGGAGCAGTTGAACTTCCTTAGTCTTTCTCAAAAATCTTTGACAATTTTAGAGTCTTATATTTCTATTTAAATTTTAGGCTGAATTTTTAACATTTACAAAGAATCCTGTTTCCACTAGGAAGAATGGACATCTCGCAGTATTGAGTCTTTCAATCAATGTGATCTATCTTCCCATTTATACAGGTCTCTAATTTTCTTTCAACTATATTTGTGGTTTTCCATCTAGAGATTTTTGCATGAATTTACTTAAACACATTCTCAAACATTTTATCTATGCTATCACAAAAAATAGTATCTTTGAAACTGTTTGCTGCTTGTACTCAAAAATAAAATTTCTCCTCTGACAAATTTCAATTCTTGTAATTTTTCGTATTCCCTTATCTTCTGCAAATAAAAATAGTTTTATTTTTACCTAATTTATTGTTTCCTTTTAGAGCCTATATCACTGGCTAGAATTTTAAATACAATATTAAATAGAAGTGGTTGCAGTAGATATCCTGGTCTTGGTCTGAAAATGTTTAATATTTCATCTTGACATATTGTTACTCTAGCTGTAGACCCTTTAAAACGTTGAAAGAGGTTTCTTGCTTGTTTCTACTTTGTTTAAAATTTGTATACAATGTTTGTTATATTTTGTCAAAAGCATTCTGTATATCTATGGAGATAATAATATATTTCCTTTGATCACGATGATCTGAACTTTCATTGAGTTTAGAATATTCAGCTTAAGTCTTGATACGCATTCTCACCATGTTGCCAGTGTTTTAATGAATTTTTAATCTGGCTTCATGTATGTATAATTATCTTTATTTGACAAGTCTTTGTCAGGTTTTGTCAGGGGTTATGCTACCAGTTTTAAATCTTAATCTGTGTCATAAAATATCATATAAGATGTATATTATTTCTCCCAGAAATTGAATTTACCATCTTTCAATTGAATAATTGAAATTAAAATCAGAATTAAAAATTGGAACTATACAAGCCTGATGTCTTCTTTATGGGATGTGTTATATTCCAAATTTAAGTTTTAAAAATAGATATATAAATATTCAGATTGAATTTTTTGATATGTGGTAATTTATCCTTTAAAAAATTTGACAATGTTATCTATGTTGTCAATTTTATTGGCATAAATTCTAATTTTTTATCATTTTGCTGCATGTAAGATCTATGATATCCACCTTTCATTTATAATATTTTCTCTTTGATTTTGCAAGTAATTTCATTTTTTAAGAGAACAAATTAATGTGTTTAAAACTTTACCTATGTTTATCTTTGCTCTATTTTACTAATTTTTGCTTTTTTATAAATATTCTACCTTATTTTGCTTAAATTTCTTATCTTTTACTCCTTAAGGTACAAACATACTTAGTTTTATACCTCCTTTTCTTTCTATAAGGCAAGCATTTGAGGCTATAAAATTTCCTCAACAATGCTTTAGCCGCATTCAACCAACTTTCCTTGTGTTTTCATCATCATTTTAAGAAAAACACTTATAATTTCTTTGCAAAAATCATTTTTTCTCTTCATATTTCTGTTTTTCCATTTCTACAATATGGGTTTATCCTTGGAGATTCTTATCACCTCTTGTGATTGATTTTCTGATTATGAATTGGCCAAGTATCTGAGATTAGAATTTTTACTTGGCCACACCCACCACTTGACCTATAGAATTTGACTAATTTCAGTATTTGGTTTACTTTTAAGTGCACTAAAATATCAAAATATTTTTCAAGACTTATGAAGATACTTCGGTTTATTGCTACTCTGGTTTTCTCTAGAAATAAATGCTATTTAAAGTATATATATATATATATATATACATATATACATATATATATACATATTACATATATATATATATATATATATATATATATATATATATATCCAAAATGAGAGATGGATAAGAGTTAGCAAACTATGAAATCTATTTGATCTTTATGCCTCTATGATAACAGTAGACTCAATAAACATTCTGAATAACTGTACTGAGAAATAAAATCATCTAATAATACAAAAATAGAAGAGCTTCTCTAAAGACCTTTGATCTGGTATAGAATTTATCTGGTTCTCATTTCTTATTCCTGCAGTGATCTTTCGGAATACATGGAATATTCTGGGTGATGGGACCCCCTTTGTTAGGCTAAGGAGACACCTTTTGGTAGACTTCCTGATCTCTGCTCCTATCCCTTACCACCAAGACCAACTCTATGCTTAGAGAGTTGAAACTTGTACTTAGTCCAGCCCTCTAGAAGATGACAGGGACTAATGGTTGAGTTTACTTATATGGCAGCAACTGAATCAATCATATGCATGTAATGAAACCCTGAGAACGACTCCGGACATTGAAGCTCTGTGATACTTTCCATTTGGTGAGCACACTGGTAAGCCAAGAAGCTGACATAGGCTCCCTTCTCCTGGAGAAGGCATGGACAGTCCACATCTGGACCTTTCCAGAACTTTCCCTAAGCACCATTGACTTTTACTATTAGATTTTATATCAATATCAGCCTATTATTATATTTACTTTTTAAAAAGCTGTGAGCACAACACACACTGGATTTTTGGATTCTTTTTGCAAAGGATTAAACCTCGGGTGGGGGATAAGAACTCTTGAATTCGTAACTGGCTGGTCAGAAGCGCTGTTTTCCTCCAAGCTCCATTTATGGCTGGCATCCAAAGTAGAGCCAGTCTTCTGGAGACTGAGCCTTGCACTCGTGGTGTTTTGATGCTGACTTTGCACAGCTGGCATCACGTGTGTTGAAAGGCAGGAAGTGAGGGCACCACAGGGGGATTCACACATATTTACAGCAGAGAACACAGGCTGTTTACCACCTCTTGCTTTGCTCCTCACAAAACGCTACTTTCTTGTTGTTGCCATTGTTATTGTTGGCGGTGTTTTAATTAGGCACAAGTCCCCACAGCTGAAAACTGTCTGTTAAGCTCCTTCACAACTCTGCAAATAGGCACTAAATTCTGGCCAGCGGGGTGCACACAGAAGCGCCATCTTTCCTCCCCTGTCCTTTTTTTTTAATCATGAAAGCGACTTGCTGTCTCTGTGCTCTGGTCTCTTAACTAGCAGATGACAATTACAGTCTGTTTGCGTCTTCTTTCTTTACTGGCATCTGAGATTCAAGACTTGACTCTCTAAAAGATATATTTATACTACATAGGATGATTTAGAATACACAAGATTCCCTCTGCAATTTCTTATGTATGGTGACTTTTGTGACACCCTGTGCCTTGAATTTAGTGTTTGCATAGTTTTTTCATACCATTAGTTTTACTACAAATATCATGACATATCCTGAAAAACCAAATTTTTACATTATATTTTCATATTTTTATGTGTATGACAATTTTTGGGTCACCTTGTATCTAGCTGTAAGATTCATAAACGCTTCTAAACTCCATAAATGTGCTATATCCAATTGGTAATAATAAATCTCTAGTCCTGGATTCTGTAAATCAAAGGCCTCCTGTCTCAAAACTTTTGCCCAGAATCTGAAAGAGGCACCTGTAGGAAGAACTCCTCCATCAGGGCCATGGTCCACCTGTAGTGCAGCTTCCAGGATTTGGCTGGATGGCTGATGTCTGCTGCATGGAGGATCAGAGACATGGTTTTGGCTCTGTCGATCCTGTGGTCAATAATTCAGAACAAAGCAACTCATTAGTCTTCTCCGAATTCAAACCCACAGCACTATAATATGACAGACAAAAATGACATACCCTTCAGGCTGCTGCAAACTGTTTCTTATATTTTTAATTTGCTGGAAGTGGCCTGACATGTCTGTAGATAACACCATTTCAATCACTAAGTTCCGTAGATCCCTGTAGAGAAGCACCAAGAGGAGAAAGTTCTCAGCGAAGTCTTTGTTGCTCTAGAGTAGAACGTTCCTGTAAATATCTATAATCACACTGTGTAACTTTTCTAATGTATATGAACATAAAATGTGCTATCGTTTAAATGGCATTGTCCACAAAAGTGTGCCACTCTTTTAAACATCCAAGAAATTCCCAGCAGTGTGATGGGCAAGAGATGCCCTGTAACATTCCCTTACACTCTCCTTCCAAGCTCACAATTCTTATTTCTCTAGCTGAAAAGATCCGTGGCTATCTTAAATATATTTTTTTAATCCCTTCGGGGAAAATACGTAACACAGTGGAGCTTCAGACTGTTCTCATTTCGTATAATGAGTCTACTAGGCTCAAAGTAAACCAAAGGCTGGAGAAGAAAGAGGAAAGGAGGCGCTCTCACCACTCTCCTTTCTCCCTTTTAATTTTGCATGTTTTCAATTAGATTACTATCAACAAAACCAGTAGAATTTATCCAATATTTATTCTGTTCCAACACTGATCTGGAACAAAGTTGAGGCTGCTTTGTGTGTACCTTAAGACCCTGAGTCCTCATAGCAACTTTGTGAGTGGGTATTAATATTTTCCACTAGGAGAGATAGAGTTGTTGGCTCATCACGCAGCTAGTACATAACTGAGATAATGAATCCAAGTCCCACTTCCAAAGCTGGCACCTGGGCTACTTTGCTGTGCCAGCCTCATATCATAAGAACCCCGGGAAAGCCAAAGTGTTAAAGCGAGTAGGGGTTCTCTGCTTAAGCTCTCCCGATTTGACCTTATCTAACACAAACAGCCATTGATATTACCGCAATTATAATCAAGATATAAGTGCAGTGATGCAACACAAAATATTTCAGTTTTTATATCAATAAACTAGGCAAAACAGATATAAGGGAAATAATTTTTTTTCTTGCCAAACATCTTAAATTAATGTATTTATTCTGTGTGAAGTTGTTTTAATAAATAGATATACAGGCAGAAAAGATATCTATATTTTAATTATTAGTAAAATGTCATCAAGGTATAAGAGCAAAGAGGTGTTTTCTAAGTTTGGGAAAATGGTGAAACTACTGAATTCTGTAATACATACTATATATACTATTAAAACAACCCATAAAACACTCAATTGGGATGATTGAAGTTACAGGAGAGACATTTACAGCAGTACTACAGTGATAGATAATTATTAAAATATTAAGGATGGAGAAAGACAAAGTGCGTAGAGAATAAAATCACACTGAAGTAGCAACAGAATCAACTTTGAGAGAGGAAAAAAGTCAAAGGAATAGCAACAAAATTAATATAAGTATGAGCTTAGGGAATAATGATCACTGATGAGAAATAAACAATCTGGATGTAAATAACCTCCGCCAGACCTTTGGAAATAGACCCAGACTCTGTGTACTTCTGCTTTGTACCACCTCATCTCTGCAAACTCTGATGTTGCTCACTTTAAATCCATTTACAGTTAAATTCTGACCTTTCGAGGCTAGAAATTCTCTTGGGCTACTGTTGTATAAAGAACAAATGGAAGGCCTTGCGTGGGTCCCCTGACAAACTGCCTCCTTCCACCACCTTACATTGCCAGCAAAAATAAGCTTGCATTTCTGGAACTGGCCATGGGGCGGGAGGGAGGGGGGTGGAAAGGGGGGGAAGGAAAGCTTTGTAAATTCGACAATATAATCATGGAAAATTAGGGCTTGTTTTTAAACTCTGGTTTTGCTTTTTCTGGTTCGGACTTTCTTTTTTAAAATACAGGGTCTCACTCTATAGCCCAGGCTGACCTTGGATTCAGTCAATCCACCTGCCTCAGCCTCTCAAGTGCTGGGATTATAGGCCTGTGCCCCCATGCACAGTTTATGTGATGCTGGGGATCAACCCAGGGCCTCCTGCTTGCTTTAGTGCTTTAATTGCTGTGCCATTCCTCCAGCCCCTGGCTTATTTTTAAAAGATGTTACTTCATTCCACTCCTGATTTTTACCTTTTGCTTATTTCTTTTTAATTTGCTGTAAGAATGCAAATAAACCCAAAACTCTGAAATGTAAATTTGAGTAGACACATTTTCCAGTCAACTTACTTTTAGCAGTATCTTTGTTAAGAATAAACATACACTGATTTTTAAAAATAAGGATAATGTTGACTACATTAAATATCCTTGAATTAAAAAGATTTTATGCGTATCTGGAATTTACATTTAACTGGCATCCCTTACTTTGTTTTGGTAATTCTGTCAATTCTACTGTCAAAGTGACAGCAGCAACCAAAGGGTAGAAAGAAAGAGAAGTTGAGTAGCAAGTTAACCTCTTGTTATTTTCTGCATAACAATTAGTATCATACCATGTAACTTTTTAGAAACCAATACTGTAGAAAAACATGCAAGATTTCTATCTGTACGTGGTCATTTTTCTATAATTGCCAGTTCTTTCCTCAATAATCAGAGTTTTTGCTTTTAAAGATAAACTCTACAAGTAGAAAAACAGCATAGAAAAGAATGAGCATTATGCTCCAGTTTTCAATTTATGTGAAATTACATATTAGTAAAAAGTGAGTGGGGTTGTAGTGCAGACAGAGTAAGATTAAGTACCCTTAAAGTCCTCATTGCCTGCTGTGTGATCTTATACATGGGAAGGGGCATTGAATTGACCTGGAAGTATTTCACCTCCATAAGGCAGACCTGGCTCATGAGCAAAATCTTCTAGGGACTGAATGACCCTTCTGAAGGTCATCCAGTAAATAGTAATGGAGTCTGTGGCTTGGGCAAACTATGCAATTTCACTGTTTCCTTCGCTTTAAATCACTTAGTTTCACTTACCTCCAGTCATCTTTGGTTACATTTATCAAGATATTCATTTCTTCTTCTTGCATGAGTCGGTAGGCTGCGCTCACGTGGTGATTCTCAAGGACAGAGCGATCATTGTACAAGATGGCAACATCTGACCTAGGAAGTGAAAACATTCCCACCAGAGGGTTGTGTTAGATTCAAAATCCCAGTCATGTCACCTAAAATTATGGAATCGGCATCTTCTTTAACAGCATATTTAAAAATCTAGGATTGACATTGTTTCAGATCCGGTTTTAGGTTCACAGCAAAACTGGAGAAGGTACATACACTGCCCATATGCTTCTTGTCTCCGCACAGGCACAGCCTTCCCCTGCACAGTGACATTTTGGAACAACTGGCGAACCCACACCAACAGATGAGTCATTCTCAGCCGATGGCCACAATTTACATTAGGGTTCCTCTTAGTGTGGTTCATTATGTAACTCTGACCATAATCCACAGTGACATGGGCCTACCCTTATGGCACACATAGTTTTACTGCCCGAAAGCCACCTGGAATCCATGCAGCGTTCCTCCTGGCCCATATCCTCTGGTGGCTACTGGTCTTTTGGTAGCCTTTAGAGTTTTGTCTTTTCCAAAGTGTCATACAGTTTGAGTTATACAGTAGGTTGTGTTTTCACATTGACTCCTTTAGGTTCATAATATGAATTTAAGTTTTCTCCAAGTCTCTCAGAGCTAATAGCTCACTTCCTTTAACAACAAATAATATTCCACTGTTGGGATATGCAACAACATATCTGTTTATCTATGAGGGGAAGTCTTGGCTGTTTCTAAATTTTGGCAAATATGAATAAAACTACTAAGACCATCTGTATGCAAGGTTTTGTGTGATCCCAATCTACATACACGTTTCCGTCTTTCTTGTCTTACTGCGTTAGTTAGGAATGTCAGTACGATGGTAAATGTCAGTGGTGTAGAGGAAAGATTCTGATCTTGCTCCTGATCTTAACAGAAGGGCTTCAAGTTTCTTATCATTAAATCTGATGTTAGCTGTAGGTGTTTTTATTTGTAAACATTGTATGTTTCCTACTTTATATTTAGTTCAGCAAAATATATGTTCTTCATGAGCAATGTGTTTTAATACGCATTGTGAAATGGCTACATTGAGTCATCATTGTATTTTATGTCACACACTTCCTATGTTTTTGGTGAAAATATTTCAAAATTACTCAATGTTTTCAAGAATATAATGTTATTAGCTACAGTCACAATATTGTAAACCAAATACCAGTAAGATACTTTGGATGAGGCAAAAGAAATCTCACCACATGCTTCAATAAGTGAATGAATAAACTTTCCCAGCTTTCCAGGAAGCTGATTACCAGGCTTATTCTTTGGACTAAAATCATCTTGAATAAGGAATAGAAAAAAAGATGAAAATAATGGTTGATTCTAATATTTTCTCCATTGCAATGTCATGATTAAATCTGAATATTATATATCCTGTTGCTTTTAATAAAAATGGAAAATATTTTTCACCAAAAGTTGAAATGTTTTACACTGCCCATTTATAATGGGTAGAATTCATTTGTAAAATAATGAATTCATCAAAGGAAGCATTTTATTTCTTGATTTTCTCTATTTTTTACATAATTTGATCATTCAATGAACCACTTCAAATCTCACTGACTTTCTATTCTAGAGTAAACTTGGAAATATCTCAAGTACTCTCACTTCTGTGTAAAAAGAGCTGTTGCTTCTCCATCCTCCTCTAATCATCCGTTAGGTGCCAGGTCAATTCCAGGTACAAATTGGAAACAACTGCTATGTTCAATGTCTTAAAATAATGGCCCATTCCTATTAGTGCGCAGAGCAGAAGGAGGCAGTAAAATAGGTGGCAAAGGGAAAATCACTTTTAGCGGCTCAGTTGCCATAGTCCCTAATCCCGTCTCTCCACCTTCCGTCCTCTAAGTGGATGCATTTGTCATCTGATGGACACTCGCCACACCTGAGACTCACTGTTCAAGGCTTTTCAGTGAGCAGAGTCATTGTTGTACCTCAGCATTTGTGGAGCCACTGACTGTTTACTGATGAGCAGGTGAGGACAAAATGCATAGTCAAAGCTGCCATGAGAACAAGATGTGAAAGGGGGTAGCTCTGTGAGGGGAGGTGTAGGCTAATTTGCTTCACTATGGTAACCATCTTACTATCTATACGAATCCCATAACATGTGGCATACCTATGTATACACAATATATATTTTTTTCTATAGAACTAAAAACATTGGCATCTGCTACAACCATTGTATTCAGGATCTTTAACAGTCTATCAGATAAACTGAGCTTTTTATTAATCTAACACAACAGAAAGGATCTAATAGGAACTAGAATAACCTGTCTTTTTTTTCCAACACCATTACAAGGCAAAATAAGATATTTAATTAGCTCATTGCAATATAGGATTCTTTTAGGTAAATATAGGGTAAGACCGAAAAATTCCTTTACTAGTAAACATAGCTACGGAGAAAACGGAACCTAGTAAAGGTTATATGTAACGCTTTTTAAGAGATAATTAAATAGAACTTTTGTTTGAATAAAAGCCATGCCATGTGTATTTCCAGAATCCTCCCGTGGAAAAAAATTAAAAAGAAAAAATGATAATCCAATAATTTTGGATCAACTCTGGCTATGGCGGGTTGTCAGCCATTATATGGCATGGATCCAAGTCTCATTGTCTCTTACTTTCATGAACAAGCAAAGATGTGTTTTTGAACAAGATTTTACTGTAGCAAACTGTGTATAGCTTTGTCTCATCAATCCATTATGGATGCCGAGAGTACCGCATGGTCTTAATGGTTGAGATGGTCTTTAACTGCTAAGAAAAGAACAAGACGCTAAGCAACCTTTGGTATCCATGGTAACACGTAGCTCAGCATTTTCTGTTCACAGAGAGAAAATTATTTCCATTTATTTACACTTTCAAGGATTTCATGCATTATAATGTCTATTAAACTCAAATCCAGCCTTGTTCTATGTTCTAAATTACTTGTCAGTTTGCATTATACCGAAAATGAGTTTCCAGATTAGAAAAAGACTCTAAACCTTAACAATGAACAATGTAAAATACAATAGAATTATTGATATCCATCAGTTAGGAGCTTAGTTCTCCTGTACCAAAATGTGAAGGTAATTGCATTTACAAAGTTTGTGTTGCTGCATCTTGGTCACTGCGTTTACTTTTGTTCAGAAAATTTTCAAGTACCTCTAAAACTAATCCATTAAATACTTGGCCCTGTAAAACAATTTATAAGGAAGGAGTAAGACTCCCAGCCTCCATTTCACCCAGTTTCTTAATATGAAATCTGGGTTTGTTCTTCCTCCTCTCAGTCTTTCCATCCCCCTCCATGTCATGACCTTCCTTTTTCTCCTTCATTCCCTTCTTTCACCCATGTGTCCTCTCCCCTTCCCTCCTCCACAGCCTAAGTCTAAGAAAACTAGGACTCCTCGCCCAGTTTGAGATGATTACTAAGAAGAAAAGCTAGAGTCGATGATGATGTCACACTGCAGCCAAAATAAAACGATTGTCTTCACATTTTAAGTTTAAAAAGGGTAGGAGTCCTCATTGGTAACAAGTTATTGTGTCCTTCTCCAGACACTAAAACTGTTGCTCTGTACCCAGATCAGCTCAATGATGACTCGTTTTAAACTAAAATCCTCACTGTAGATTTTGTGTTATGGTAATAAGATTTGATAAACAAAGTGCATTGGCATAGTTTTTTTCTTGATAGTTAACACAGAAGCAGAAACAGTCCCTGCATTCTGTAAATGTGCCGATTCGTAATATTCCTTCTGAATAAATAGATTCTAAGATTTTCTTTTTCCTTTCATTCTGTGTCACTCTGGGAGACTCAGGCTCCCTCCTTTGCAGAGGCAGAATGCCTTCCCCAGAGCGCTTTCTCTTAATGAAGGGGTCCACCCCTATGTAAATCAATCAAGGGTCTAGCCATCCCCATTCAGGCTAGAAATGCTTAGATCAACCATGGGAGTACGTCCCTCATTCGGCCTCCCAGTCCTGGCAGCACTATTGTCTGACTCTAATTAAAAATTCATTATTTTATCTCTAGAAATCCTTGATTTTTCACTTAGGCTGTGCAGTTTAGAACAATATGGATGTCAGTCATTTAGGGGTACTTTTAACTTCTAAAAAATCTAATCTTATAAAAAGCAGTTATGATACTACCTATATAAAAACAATAATTTCTTATACAAGGAAACCCAATTTTTTTAAAAATATATCTATTATAAAAGAACCAATCACCCAAAAAAGTTCACCAGTATGCTTATTACCTATAAGTGCCCAAATTTAGAAACAGCCAAGATTTCTTTGAATAGGCGAGTAAGTGGTGGTACGTCATCCACACAGAGAAGCATCACGCATCAGCAAAGAGGATTGTAGAGATTATCTACTGCATGATTGTAATTAAGCGGCATTTTGAAAAGGAAAAACAGTAAGGTCGAAGTTGCCAATGGAAAGGAGATAGGAAACAAAGGATGAGCTGGTGACCCACAGGGACGTAAAAGAGCAGAGAACGAGTGTCTAGGATGCTGCAGTGGTAGAGCGGTGGTGGAGAGATGTCACTGCATATCTGTCCAAGTCCACAGAGCCTGTAAAACAGGCACGTCCAACATGTGGCTGGCTCTAGAAAAATCTCACTGCTGTATACTAACTGCAGTATATGTTCTATATGCATCATGTTAAATATCTTATATGTGGTCCAAGAACACTTCTCTTTCCCCTAAACAGGAACAACAACAGAACCCCAAAAAAAGGGGGAAAATCGCAGGTCCCAGGTTGAACAAGCCTGCTGTAAAGTAAAAACAAACCCCAACGTAAACCACAGGCTTCAGTTCGTTCTGACGCACCAATATTGGCTCAGGTATCCTCCACCAGTATGTTAGTGGGCACCTACAGGGTGGCAGGAGGAAAGGAGTGGGAACTTCCTCTTTTGCGCTTAATTTTTTTTCTATAAACTTAAAACTTCTCCAAGGAAGTGTAAGCAAGAGTCATGTTAGAAAACAGGAAGATGCGTTTTGTGGAGAGAAAAAGGGGAAGTGGGGAGGGAAGAATAAATGGGTACAAAGGAGAAGAGAAGGAAAAATGATCAAGATGCGAGATGTATACCAGTTCCCCAAGTTGAATGTAATTACTGTGTATCAGAAATGCATACTAATGAAAAGAGTAATGCTAATAAAAGTCATTATGGGAAAAAGCAATATTGCATAATTTAAAATAAATGAAATTTATAAATCTTAAAGAAAAAATAAAATCTGATTTTATATTAAAATAAAGAATAAAACATTTATATTACAAATGAATAATATAAATATATCCATATTTATATAATAAAATATGAATGATTTTGATATAAAATTATTTATATTAAAAATGAAGAAAAATTACTAGATTTAGCTATTCTTCAAAATAAGATTTCTACAGTGGCTTCACATATAGGCACCAGTCTCTAATTTCCTAGTTATGCCACTTTGGTCAGTGAAAGGCATATAGACATGCTAGGATCCCATTGTATGAAGTGAGTTTGGATCCTGATGGGTCCCGACCTGAGTTCTGCCTCTCAGACACTGGTAGATATCTCTACCTAACTGTAACACACTTAGAGTGGCCTTCTGCTGTGGACCGAATTGTCTCTTCCCTGCCACTCCCCCACCTTCCTATGCTGAGCCCTAATCCTCTATGTTAGTGTATCTGGAGATAGAGTGTTCAAGGAAGGTTGAATGAAGTAAGATAAGGTGGGACCCAAATCCAATGCGACTCAAGTCCTTAGAAGAGGCGCCAAGGCGTGAGTGTGAAGTGATAAGACAAACTGAGAACAGCATAAGAAGGCAGCTGCTTGCAAGTCAGGGACAGAGGCCGCAGAAGAAACCAAATTACACCTCGGTCTTAGACTCCAGCCTCCAGACTATGAGAAAGTAAATTTAGGTCTTTAAATTGCCCAGTCTGCAATACCTACCTAAGGCATACTTTCGGACTAATGCACATACACTGTAGTATTTGTTGATTCAAACAGTCATCATTATAACTATCACTAAAGGATTTCATTTTCCAGTTATTAGAAATGTAATACTTCATCCTAGTTTGGGAATGACATTTCTTTGATCTCTGGGATGTTTTTGTCTTTTCTCCCCCCCCCCCCCATTTTATTGATATGAATAAGTGCAAAGCATAAATTTTATATTGATCTTGAATATCTTTTGGAACATACAATTTTATTACTTCAAATACACAATGACACTAAACCAAAACCTTAATACGTTGCAAGATTTGTCTCAGCAAGTAGATGTCTGACTTGTGTAACAGCTCAGTGTAAATCTTGACAAAAAGAAATTGTCTTACATGTTTTCATGTTTTTTTGAGGTTCAGAATATGCCACAGAATGCATATAAGACTCTTGAACAATAGTTGGTTGAGTGGTTGTAGCTTAAAGAGTTTTGCTAGGAATCTGCTACACCCACTGTTAGAACTTCCATTTAAAATTTTTTCAAAAGAGTCATGTGCAGAAAAATAACATAAAATTTGAACTTGGAAACGTACTGTGTCAAACTTACCGTGTCTGAATATGGAAGTTGTTTGTGGTCCCCGTGTGCTCATAATCATGAATGGCAGCAGCAAAGACCATGGCTAATATTTCCAGTTCAGTAAGCCAGTGCTGGTAAAGTAAATGAAAGAAAAACTCGGTCATGGTTATAAGGCTGAGGCCATTTTTTCTTTGTGCAAACAGAGGTTCTCAATGACCCAGTACATGTAATCTTGGATACTTTTATTTTTTTTTAGATTTTTTTCTTCCCAATTCACCTTTTATTGTGTGTAGTAGATGTTTAATGAGGCTGCTCATTGCTTCACGGCTTGAAAAATTAAAAATTTAAAATTCAGAACATAATTGTTCTCACTATTGGAAAAGGAGTATAGACAATTATAGGAGGTGATAACATAAGAAAAAATTCCCACCTAAAATTTGAAAATACTTTTCTTATAAGAGAAACTGAACTTCATTTTTTATGTTTAAAGATTTGGAAGAGTTGCTTAGAATTTATCACGTCTCCTGCTCATAACATATAAAATCGTGTAATTAAATTTAAGGATGATAAAGGAAAACATAATTACTTTCACATGAAATTCAGCACCGTCTGCTTCAGATATTGATATTGATCTGTCTAATACTGGGGGGCTTACAAAAATTGCTCTATTACTGTTTATTTAGCAATAGTTCAGTGATTTATCCACCAGTCATACTCTGTATAACACTTGCATTGCACTGTCCAATAGGTGACTGCATATGACAATTTAAATAAAAAACCAAATTGTAGGTAAATCTGATTCACTTTCCAAGTTTCACTCTGGCCACATTTCACACAATCACTATTCACAATGGGCCGAGTGGTTACCAGAGACCACAGCACAGTGCAGTATATGTCCACCATCGCAAAATGTTCCCCTAGACAGCGCTGCAAGTCGATGATACTTGAGGGTAGGAGTGGAGGGTCAAAATGATACAAAGTTAGCTTTTAATAGTATCATTCCATACAATAATAACAACCAAGCGCCCTGTTTAAAACAATAGGAAAATCTAATGCAAACTCTATGTATACTTGTCATGAGGCAAAGATGCACTCTAAGGATAAGTGGAAAGGCTATTTCATGGCAGTGGATATGGAATACAGACAAAGACTAATACCGATATGCATGGTTGGGGGTTGGGAGATTTAAAACAGAAAATGTGAAGTCATACCGTGAGGACTTGAAATAGAATTGCCAGCAGTCCCTGTGTGGGAGAGTTGAATAACATAGGCTGGAAGGAGGATGAGGGAGGAAAAATGGTCTGTCTTCATTAGAACTGGTGAATTAGGCTTTGTATCAAAGGCCAGGGGACCTGTACTAAAGGGCCACGTGTCAAAAATGGTGGAGGTTATAACTGTTGAATTTCAGGGTTTCCAAAGACAAGGTCTTATTATTAATCTTTGCCCCTTTCATAGGACATATTGTGATATTTGGTACATTAGCAGAAATTTATTCAAATTATTTATTGAACAGAATTTCACTAGTTTTTTTAAGGAGAAAGTTAGCAGGGAGCAGTGGAAAGAAATGGTGGAATTGGATAACCATGGTTTAAATTTTTATTGAGCCTCAGGAAAATAAATTATTTATCCTCTTAGCTATAGTTTCTATTAAAATGAAATTAGTGATTATTCTGTGTGGCTTTTAAAAGAAAATTTTAGAGTTAATATATGGGCTGTACTTATCATAAAGGCTTGGCATTTGGGGAATCACAGAATACACAGGTTTTTTTTTTTTTTCCAACAGAATGCATTACTTTAAATATACTGTTTAAGGCATTAAACCTTGAAAATTATAGCTAACGTTTCTTAACTGATTGCAAGTCAAGTATAAATGCCTCCCAGCTGGATGACTGCAGCAGAAATAATTTCCAGAATGAAACAGAGTTGATATAACTAGTGCTTCTGTGTTTATAGATGCATTTAGCTGTGAGCCATTAAAAGGAAGTGACCTTATTAATGGCCTGTGTTATAGGCTCAACTGAGACTGATTGTCCAATGTTCCCATTGAGACTATGTAATCAAACACCATGAAATGAACAAAAATTGAATTAAGCCAGTTTTTATACCCCAGAACTGATTGTTTTATCTTAAAAAAATTGATTCTTGGAAAAATTTCCTAGCTTCTTAAAGTAATTCCTTCAGGTTATACTTGTGGATTCATAGATTTGGCTGTGGCTAAAAGGAAAGCGACACTTATATGAAGCTGCAACAATAAGCACATAAACTAGCAGAAATAAACTTTAATTCTAGATTAGTTCATGATGATTTGAAGTTATTATCTACCGAGATGCCAAATTCATTATAAATGTATTTCCATTTTTTAATTAACCTCTGCCCCCCATAAATAGAACTTTCTCCATGAACTCCACTTATTGATTGCCATACTATGACCTAATGATTAAGTTTATAGTAAAAAAAAAATGCTCTGGAAAGAAATAAGCACGAAATTTCTACACTGAAATGAAAGCCTCGTCTTTTCTACATTAGCGTTTTAGACTGATGGAGAGCTTCCTTGCTGCTCAACTCAGGAGCATGTCGGATGGAAATTCTAACTCAGCGTGCGGATGGATGCCCAAGTTCAGAAACTTTGTAAATAACTTATAAAGACAAGCGAGAGAGGGTGTGGCTGAATTGTACTACGCTGTCCTTCTGGAAGACGGGTCCGGAAAAAAACTGCGGTCTTTCCGATTCCCAAGGGCCAGAAAATCAGGATGAAGCAGACTTCATATTTCCAGTGAACTGCAGGCTGCGTTGTGGCTAGAGAAGTGCCCAGGTAGACTTAGTCTGAAGTGACCAGTCCTCAGGTTACATCATAAGCACAGAATACAGTCAAAGCCGCACTGCTATGAAAAACTCTCAAAATACTGCTCCTTGCTCCCAGCACACTTATCCTATTGTTCACGTCACTTCCAGAGCCGTTCTGGAAGTCCTCTTTCTGTGAGTGCCTTTAACTGTTCCTTTTAGCTGCCTTGATATCCCGAATCAACTCAAACTATTTCCTTCTAATGATGATATTGGCTTTGGGGAAGAGCCAGGGTCTCGTGATTCAGTGAGTGAGGTGGCTGACGACTCACTGAATTGTGCGAACAGCCTGCCTTCCTGCCAGGTGGCCGTTGGCAGCCGCGCTTATACTTCCTAGAGACACTGCTTCAGAGAGTGGCAAAATGATGGAAGAAGTGTTTGAAATGGAAGAGCTATTTCTGGGAGGTGGCAATGTGTCTTTTACTGTAATAAAAAATTTAAGGTATTCATTGGGTATTTTTTTTTTATCACACTCCTATATAGTCGCAAAAAAAAGGAAGGAGGGAAGTTTTAACTGGACGCTTTAGTCAGATGGCCTCATTTAATTTCATTCATCTGCTCTACTTTCCATCCACATAGAGGTTATGACTTGGATCAAAACATTCCCTCAAAGGCGAACGTGTTCAAGGTGGGGCGATTGGAGGGTGGTTAGATCACGAGATGCTAAGCTACTGGATGAATCCAACTGTCTGTTGATATGTTCGTGGCCAGGTGTGCTTGTGGGAGGCTGGGTCTGACAGAGGGACGTAGCGAGGGTGAGTACTGTAACTCTGGACTGCCCTCTCTGGCTCTTTCGCGCTACCTGCTTACTGCCTGCCCGCTTGGTGAGCAGCTTTCTTCTACCCTGCCCCTCTGTTCCGATGTTTTGTCTTCGGAGCCAGGCTGGGTGTGAACTGATGCCTCTGAAACCTGAGGCACAATCTAACTTTTCTCCTTTAAGCTGTGTATGTCAGCTCTTTAGTGTTGGAATGGAAAGTTGACTAGCACAGGTAAATATTTTATATCCTCATGTTCCAGAGAACAAAGGTGAGTCCCAAAGGGTAGTATCGACAAGCTAAAGGTCACAAAATCATCAATTACAAAGCAGAAATTCAAACTAAAATTGTTTACAAAAGTTTTGTTTCTTCTGTGGATCCTGGCAGCACTTTGGGGTTGGGTGTAGCTCAGAGGTTAAAGCACTTGTTTAGAAGAGCAAGGCCTCGGGTTTGAGTCCCCAGTACATAGTGGTGCACGTCTGCAACATCCCAGCACTCGGAAGGCTGAGACAAGAGGATTGCCTTGAGTTTAAGGCCAGCCTACACTATATAATGAGTTCAGAACCAGCGTGGATTACAGAATGAGACCCTGTCTCAAAAAATAAATGAATAACAAAAAACAATAGCCTTTATTACTCAAAGAAATCAAGACACTGAACATTCTAGTTTTTTTGTTTGTTTGTTTGTTTTTCCAAGATGAGGGCTTGCCCTGTAGTCCAGAGGCAAGTCCTGAACTCACTAAGTAGCTAAGGCTGGCTGCAAAGTCACGATAATCCTCCTACCTCAGCCTCCTGAGTTCTGGGAATATAGGCATGGACTGCCTGACTTACATGGTGTGGGGACTTAATCCCATGGTCTTGTGCTTTCTAGGCAAGTGCATTAACTGCTGTGCTATTCTTTCCAGTCCTTAAATTAGAATTTCTATCTAATGTATCTGGATATATGAAAGGGTAAAAACTAATAGAGCCTGAAGTTATAATCTTTATGTCTGACCTGCTTTCTGTGTGTGTCAAGGGGTTGAACACTTTCGCCCTTTATCCCTTTGAATAGGCTAAGGTAATTGATTATAATTCACCAGTATAGAAAGATGGTAAGGAGTCATAATTGTTGACAGGATGTGTTAATAGCTATTTGTTTCAGGTATTAGATTGTGAACTTTACAAATAATACTTCATGGTACCTCATCACTGTCCTATAAGGTGGTCAGTATTAGTAACTCCATGTTAGTGACACAGTGACCAAGGCAGAGAGCTAGTGGATTAAGAATTGGCGGGTCATGACCTCAAAACGATGTCTCCAGGCCCAGGTTCTTCCTATTCTTCTGAACAGAGTTGTATGGAAGCCATTGACAAGACAAGAATTTTCACAATTTGCAGAATAGGGATATAGTGCCTCATTTTCTGTAGACTGCTCAGAGAAAACTGGGTCATCCCCAAGTGTGGGAGGCCACTTCTGGGCACAGTGGATTACAGATTTCAGAGGAAATAGTTTGGAAGGCATCTCTCTCTTTTACAGGGAGTATTAGAACCCACCAGCAAGGGCCTTCAAATTCGAGTGTTCTCTGGCTAAGGCCTTTAAATAATTTTATATTTCAAGAGCCAGTTGAAGGCAGCCTGGCGGGGCTCCATAAAGCACTGGCTCTTTAGCAGATGGATGGCTTCTGCGCTTCACTGTCACCATGGCACAGGGCTACAAGTTAATCGAGACACAAAGGGCAGCGAGGAAAGTGAACATTTGTACCCATGTCAAGTCTCCTTCACTGTCTGCTCTCAGGTGAACATGCTCCTTATGACATCCACAGACAGGGCCATGGCTTCTTCCCAACCCCATGCAGACAGCAGTCCTTAGGAGATCTCTCAGGTGACGAGATGCATTAGCCACCTGACAGTACTGGGCTGTTCTGGAGTGCTCCCTGAATATCACACCGATAGGGCTGTCCTAAAATAGCAGAGCATTTGCTAACGGCCCGAAGAGCGACCTTTTCATCTGAACACTGAATCCGAAGGGAGAGAGAAGACTGGAGAGTTTCAGCTAAATAGATACTTCTGCTTTGTGAGAGTGTGTATGTGTGTGTTTCAAAGAGCTAACACATTCTCATGTAGGAAGATAGTACCTACCACCACTTTTTCATCAAAAGAAAATCCTGTTGAGCTAGCAAAAACTGTCAAGCTGGCAATAGAGCCTCATCTTGACACAGTAGTCAACACATTTGTGAATCCCTTCTGCATTCCCTTTTTCTATTGTAAAATCTTTCATTATTCTCCCTAGTTTAAATAGATTTTCCTGATCTCGAACAATGCTAAAGCTCTACTGTCAGACTATTTTTTTGTAATAGCCAAATTTACGAGTGAGTGGAGAGCACTCGCTGACATCTTTTTCACTAAAGAATGAATGAAATCAGAAACATATTCCCATGCCAATCCTACTAAAGCAGGGGAAAGTATAATTACATGTGATGCATTTTCTGAGAAAGTCACTATATGACCTATACTATTGATTTCATCTCTCCTGGAATCCCACAAGGCTGGGTAAATCACCCAGCCTTCCAAAAAGATGGAAGGGCTTACATCCTGTAACAAATGATCCTTATAAATCCGAGGGATGAATCTTAGGATTTAAATTTCTCTATATGACCACTAATCTGATACTCTTCACTCCCCAACTTTTCAATGCCACCTTCAGACAAGACGTTCTGAAGCTCAAATGGGAGTTTGGTTCTCTTTATAGTTACGGCGGACACAACAAGACCACATCAACTTGCGTACCAACAAAATCTGAGATGAGGAAAAGCCCGGCCCAGTGGTGCAGGCCTATAATCCCAGCACTCCAGGAGAATGAGGCAGGAGGACTGCAAGTTTAAGTCCAGCCTGGACGATTAAGGACTTTGAGAGGTCTTGTCTCAAAATAAAAAATAAAAATGAGTGTGGATGGGGGCATGTAGCTCAGTACAAAGGCCCAAAGCTCGACCCCAGTACAAAAAAAAAAAAAAAAAATTGAGTTCTGGCTACCTCCCATCCTGAAATGGCATATATATTATTTCATTTCACTTTATAACTAAGCAGATATCTTATTATACTGAAGTAGCCATTGCTTTATCATTCCATATTTTTAAAGGAAACCTAATCAGTTGAATTTTCATTTTAGAACAACATTTAAACATAAACTTATTTGGCTAACTTTTTCAAAGCCACCAAATTCAGGAAAAGCTAGGACCTTGAAATAATAACCTCACCATCAGATTCAGGATAAAGGTAGTAGAAGACAAAAATCAAACAGCTCTAAGGAGATCGCTCCTAAAGCAGCTTTCTCCAGATGCAGTGACATTTGCAGCTGCCAAGAGGCCCCTTGTTTTCGCACAAAATACCATGAGAGCAAAAGAGAAAGCAGAGTTTAAGAACCTGCTGTGGTGATGAAGCCTTATTTACCCAGAAGAAAATTAGAGGAAGTACGTGTCTGTACACATACAGGCACAGTAGAACAGGAAGCATATAAAGCTGAAATATGCGAGTCTTAAAAAGCTTTTTTAAAAAGATGACTTTGTATACATTTTGAGATAGAATGCATATTTTATGGAGTTGTGAAATAACAACAAACATTCCTTAAACTCCCAGGTTGCATCCTAGACATTAGCCACATCCATTCACAGCCACGTGAATGACCCATCCTGGGTATGTGTCCAGTGATGTCCTCAGATGTCTCCAGCCATGGTGTGTAGCTGGCTGGCTGCCATCAGAGGAGAGGCCCCAAGTGAGAGGCTCTTGTTTGAGACTCTTTGAACCACAAACCCTTAAGAGGCAATAACAAATTGTTTTAAGCCAATAAGCTTTAGAATGCTTTTATTTTAGTCTTTTCCTTTCTTTCTTTTTTCCTTTTCTACCTCCATCCTTTCTCCGGTACTAGAGACTGTGCTCCACCACTGAACTACATTCTGAACCTTTCTGAGACATGATCTTACTAAGTTGTCCAGAAGGAGTGCAGAACTGTAGCTCTCCCTGAGTGCTGAGATTACAGGTAGCACTTGGCCTGATTTTTTAAAGCAATAAATCATTTGGGTGGAATTTGGGGTAGGATTGAGGTGTGCCCCTAGGTCCTGAAAAATCTACGAAATGTAGGAGAGAAAGGCAAATGAGGAATAGACAGTCTTTTGTGTTACTTATGAAGCACTTTGGGGGGATTCCTGGTGATCCAGTGTTCCATGTGATAATAACACATCTGGTTTCTTGGAGGAAGGTACCATGATGATAATTTTTGGATACGCTAATCTTAGACAATCATGTTTTTGTTCTCAAGATCTATGGGGTACTTTACTAAAGCACTAAAGGACTTGCTTGGAAGTGTCTTAGAAATCCAGCCCCCCATGGCAGGACGAGGAGGAACTGGCCTCTCTGGGCACTGACAGGCACACATCACACAGATATAAGTGTTAATGACGCTTGCCAATAGGAATGTGTTGGCTTCTGAAATCTAAAAATTGTCACATACTTTATGAGGTTTCATAAACATCCCACCTGCAGCTATTTTGCGGTGCTGTCTCAGCCCAGATTGGCAACTCAGGAATCAAGCAGGCATTAAGATTTAGGAATCTCACGTGACCCACACATCTTGGACCAGACCAGGTCGGCACCTTCACAAAGCAAGGCTACTTGTCCTTTTCATTGTTTCAGGCTCACTCGTTGCTGGAGACATTACAGATCTTCCAATCTAGTTCCGACTCCCTGTCACATACTTGCCACTATCAAAATCGGCTTTGTGAAATCATTTCTTCCTTCATCTGCTGACCCATTCGGATGCAGAGATTGACAGAGAGCATTTGGAAAAATTTACATGAATAATTTCTTCAAGTCCCCATTACGATGTGTTTGTGGTTCACAATATAAGTAAGAGAAAAATCTCCTAAGATGTGTTCAGAGAAAATGGTTGAGGGAAGAACATTATAAGCAAGTTAATTTCCCTTTTCTCCGTTGATTTCTATGGGAAAGAGCACTTACACACAAAATCTTATTTCAGGTTTTGGAAAAGTAAATATATTTTGACTTAACCCAGGCACTACCTTAGGTATACTTTCACCAAGTTGAAATATTTTTTTGGAAAAAATGTATATGATGAAGAAAACATTTTAGAAAAATGCATATGATAAATGATCCTCATAAATTATTATTACTTATAATATTCCTAGGGACATTAAAGCAACTATGAGCACACCATAGAATAGCGTTTAATGTTTCCAAGCCAATCCACTTGAATGCTAAAGGCTCTCTTACCATGATTCCTGTGTGCAGCATTATGTAATGCACAGTCTGGGTGACGTCAGCCGCGTGAATCAAATTGTGATAGGGATTTTTGTACTTGCTGTAACCAACTTCTAAAGCTTCCGCAAAGGCAATTAGGCAAGAAACAGGAATCTGTGGAAAGTAATAACTGATTGTATTTTGCCCAGAAAAAGTGGCACTGTATCAACACATACACAGTGTTTAGCATGGAACATGCTGGGAAGCAGGTGTGGGAAATAGTTTTTTTTAAGTTAAATATGAATTGTTCTGAAAAAATCATATCATTAACATGCTGACTTTTAATCCCGAGAAAAACTACAACTCTCAAGTATTTAACTCACAGAGATGAAAGATGAAATAAGTTACTCTTGTCAATATTATAGGGCCTTGGAAGATTTTTATCTTCCAGAGTCAAGAAAGTTAGGTTTCTTTGTTTTTTGTTGTTGTTTTTGAGGTGATGTCTTGCTTTGTAGACCAGGCTGGTCCTGAACTCCGTAGATAGCCCATGTTGGTCTAGAACTCATGACAATCCTCCTGTCTCAGCCTTCTGAGTGCTGAGATTGTAGGTGTGTGCTGCCATGCCCAACTATTACGTGGTGCTGAGAGATTGGCCCTCATGCTCCCTAGGCTGAGTCCTCTAGGCCCTGAGCTATGTCCCTGGCCAAAGCTTAATGTTTTTTTTTCCATTTTATTGTTATGTATAAGTGCAAAATTTAAGGTTTACAATGAAATTGAGCATTTTGTGCACATAAGTGTATCTTGTCAAGGTGACAAGGGGTTTCCCACCCTCCTTTTGTCCCTCACCGACCCCTCCCTCCCTCCTCCCTGCCTTACCCCCTGTTTCACTTTGTTTTTCGTTTTAAGTTCCATAGGAGTTGTGATCTGGGACTCTCATATCAGAGAGACCATTTGATGTTTCACCTTGTCCTAATCACAATTGATGAAGCTTAGTTTTTCTGTCTGTACTATTAGGTGGGGGAGGAGTGGTAAGGTGACACCCTCATAGTACTTCCTCGATATAACAATGCCATGACAAGAAATGATGAAAGTTATAGGTCTCAGACAGCTCCAAAGTCTGGATAAAATCTGTTGCTCAGATGGACCCAAATGACGCTACTTAAGAACGCTGTCATTTCAGTTTTTTAAAATCTGCCAAAGAGTCTCTTTCTGTGTTTTAAGAAAACTGGAGATCTGTCATATTTCGAGCCATAGCCTCCAGTCTCTACACAATGAGTGCTATGTGAATAGCTCAGACCACGTAGGTATTTGCCGGAATGAGGCCACTCTGGCTTCACCACCTCCGGGTGTGCATGTAGGTGTGGCGTTGCTCTGTGGAGAATGGTTGCACCACGTGGTGACCTGCTAACTAGAACTACTATAAAATGGGTTAACACTCAGCCTTCCTTATTGTCAGTCTTATTCAAATAACTGATTCCAAGAGCCTTTGATTTTTGTTCCACAGGTCTGACCTTGAAGCGGTTGATGAGATCGTATCTGGTAAACAGTTCGTAAATCATAAACTTCAGACTGTGTTCTCCACTTGCTTCGTTGAGGGCAAATACATCAAAGGACCATTTATCAACATCCTGTGGGAAGAAGGGGGATATGTTAGCTGGCATTAGCTTACAGTACTGTCACTTTTTACGGAAAATCATTAGAAAGATTAGGCATTATGCATTCAAGAGTCCATATTTCAGTTCAGCATGTCAAATTACAAGAAAGGGCCACAACATGGGGCAAGAATGTTCCATATGGCACCAAGATCATCCCTTTCCTCCCAAGGCCATTGAATTGAGCTAATAAATGACATCACATGGTGATGCTGGCTTTATCTTTATTCTTTCTCCAACTTTTTGCCATAGATCATCTTTCCAGAATAGGCCCATATTATGGTAGAATTATTGGAGGAATGGGTGGAGAGGGGAGATGGCGCACCCAACCAACTGCAGGATGACTTGGAATTTCAGCACAACTTTGTACTTCAGGTTAAGCGTTTGTGTCTTCCTGCCATTTTGGGATTTCCAAAACTATCAAGAAGTAGAGTACCTACTACCTTATTATTACTCCCCTTACTCTTGGCCAACACACTGTGCTTTTCTCCAGGATTAAGTGGTGGCAAAACAAAGTGGTTCTTTTGATTGAGGAGTAGGACAGGAATTTTGCCATTTCAAGCAGCCCCCTAGGAAGCAAGTGGGCCTATACTGAAACAAGGGTGCCAAAGTTCCACAGTAATTTTGCTTTTGTGAAGGAACTGTTAAGAATATCATTCCTTTCCTAGCACTTCTGACGGGAAATTGAACACGGGGCCTTCATAGTGAGCATATTACGTCTCCTGCCATCTTTATTTTCATTTTGAGATGGATCTTGCTAAATAACCCAGGCTGGGTTGGAAGTTGTAATCCCCCTGCTTCAGTCTCCCAGAGTGCTGGGATTACAGACATACACTGACCCATCGAGCTTCATTTACTTCTTAACATTCTTATGGAAGCCAGTTCTATGTACTATAACATGCTAAAACTGAATATTTGACCAAAAAAGCATTCTAGCAATCGCTTTTAAAGACACTTGCTTTGAAAAACAATAGTTACAGCCTCCAATGGTATTGTTTAATCACTTGGAACCAAACTCCAATGAAACATTTTTGGTTTACTTGAACGCCATTAAGACATTCTTTCCACTTGGCTCTAATTTGATCCCCAAACACTTGCTTGATCTCTATGTAAATTAAAAATCTTTTTCTAAAGTTTCTGTTAAAAGGATTTTTACCATCAGTGAAGCTCCAAGGAGGCCAACAAATCTTTTATCAAATTCCAAAGGCAACATGGAAGAGTCAGTTCGGACTCTTTCCAGCCTGCTATTTACAGTCCAGCCCAGGGTTTCCCACCGAGAAAGGGGTGAGCTCTCTGTTCCCCGGGGAGTTTCATAAACAGTGATGATTTACATTCGTAAACTACTACAGATGCTTGGCTCCTATGCTGCTAGATTGAACACAAACAACGCCCGGAAGTTTCTCAGAAAATTATTTAACTAAACTATTCTTTAATGCTGTTTTTTCCTCCCTCAGCCACTAAGTTTATGTGCTTTTATTAAACAGCACTTTAGAAAATTACATTCTCTTTTATTAAAACTCTTTTTTACAGTACTAGGAATTGAACCAAAGGCCTTTGCACTGAGCTTAAGAACCACCTCATTTTTATGATGAGTTAAGTTGTCCAGGTTTTGAGCAGGGCTCAAACTTGGGATCCTCCTGCCTCAGCTTCCCGGAATGCTGGAATTACAGGGGTGTGCAACTGTGCCCAGCTTTTAGTTTATAAGAAAAAGTTTATAAATAAATATTGTGGTTTGGATTCATAATGACACCCAAAATCTCATGTATTTGGATGTCGTAAATTATCTATGGAGCCATGTGCTGTCAGGCGATGAGGGACTGGTCTGGAAGGGTGGAATATAGTTATGTGGTAGATAATAGGTGTGTGACAGATTGTAGATGACAGGTGTGTGGTGGAATTAGGGTCTTAAGCCCAGAAGGGTTGGAACACTGAGGCTGCATCCAGAACAGTGGATTACTGGGACAGGATCTATAAGGGTATATGTTCCTTCCTCACTTCCTTCAGGGATTTGGGTTCCTCTTTGCAATGCCAGGAGGAGCTGCCTCTCCCTTCTCCGTTCCACCTCCTCTGTGAACTTGCATGCTTGCCAACCACCCATGAAGTGTGACCTCCTAAAACTGTGACCTAAACTAAACCTTTCCTCTCTTAAGTTGTGGATGTTGGCATTCTGTCACAGCAATGAAAAAGTAACTAAGACAATGAAATTTCCTTAAGTACAGTTGAGAAAAGAATGTGGTGGAAGGCAGACTCTCAAGAAGAGAGGAATAATTAAGGTTCTCTAATGTGACATTTCAGTTATGTAGTTAACTATACTGTAATTTTAGAAACATATATACATAAAAATCCAAGAAAAATAAACTACTTTGTTTAACTAATAAGATTTAAATCTAATACACAACAAAAACCACAAAGGAAATTAAAATACAATAAGTAAGGAATATACATTTTAAGTAAAATAATAAATCAGAAGTTAAGCAACATAAGATCTTTTCATTGCTAATAATCCTTTAAATTTTTTTAATATGGTAAAATTACCAGTCTTTGGGGGGGGGGCAGAATTCAAAGTTGAATTTCCCCAACAAAATTTAAGAAACAGAAAGAAAGAATTGAGGAGGATGGCCTAGAAAACACCTCTGTAGAAGGGACATCTAGGACACATGAGCGCATGTGTTCACACACACAAAAGGGAAACAAGTGGACAACAGCTTATTTCAGAGTTTTGGTTCTAATTATCTGTGACACACTGCATACAATTGCTCTTCAAAACAGGCCAGTATCAGGAGAAGTCAATAAGGGAATTTTTTGTTAATTTTATTTTATATTTAGTGTTCTCTCAAGCTTAAGATTTTAAAATAATTTTTATAAGTGTTATTGAAATATAACTAAATACAACATTTTTGGAATGCATTTAACTCTACCTAATATATGCATAAGAAAATATGTATATTTTGATCAGTACTAGTGCCAAATCAAAACAGAATTCAAGATTCACCTAAACAAAGATGAAGAAAAAAGCACCCACATGTATATAAGCACATATGTGTGTGTGTATGGTTATAGCCTGTTAGCATAAGTCTACTGTGAGTCATGGACCATATATATTTTGTAAATGGTTAAAATAACTTTTACACTCCAATATGGAGGCTGCAACAAAAAAGCACTCTCGTTTTTCCCAGCCATTTTAAGAAGATTTTTAGAAATGAGTTTTATAAATGATAATAATTGAAATTATTTCACCTTTAATGTTACTATGACAGCTGCTGGATATGCCAAACCAACCATGTGATAGTTTTTTCTGTACATCCTAAAAAAGACAAAAATAAGTGTACATAAACAATTCATTTGCTCAAAACTTTCAGCGATTTCTTAAATATAAGGGAGGTGACTTTCTTGACTTTTATCATTAGTTATTAGTTCCCTTCAGAGCAGCAATGGTTACCTCAGCCACCATTTACCTGCCTACAATGTGGCAGGTGTTACTGTCATTTCACCTATTCATAAGCACCTGGTATTGATATGAGTTTCTTTTCCATGTAAGGATATCAAGCCTGAATTTCACCTAAGTAAGAGACAAACCACACATTCCATTGGCAACACCACCCCATGCCACCGTATCAACCACAGCTAAGCATTCCCCTCTCCTCTCTCTTTTGCTTATATTTATTCTTTTGTTTTGTTTTCGAGACGGTCTCATTTTGCATTCCAGGCTGGTCCTGAACTCGCTATGTAGCCCGAGCTGGCTTCAAACACACATCAATCTTCCTGTCTCAGCCTTCCAAGAGCTGGAATTACAAATATGCTCTGCCATGCGTGGCTTATGTGGTATTGGGGGATTGAACCCCAGGCCTCGTGCTTGATAGGCAAGTGCTGTTCCTCCAGCCTTATGAATTTTCCTCTTTAGTTATGTGCCAAAATTTTTTGACTGGAAGTTCAATGTCATGAAAATATCTTCTTTATAGATTTTTATTTTTGCAAGATGGAAATTATAGAAGGGAATTTTTAGCATCATTGGAATGTACATATTTTTGTTATAGATAATATTTGTAAAATATACATTTATTGAGAAAATTTTCTTAACATTCAAATTATCATCTAATAGTATTTAAGAAAGGTTTTTTCAGAAAGAGAACAAAATTCTCATTTCCATATTAATACCAATAAAAGCGTTTACTAATCTATAATTTGAAATGATTTGATTTTTTAAAATTTTCTGATGGATACCAAAATGATGTGAACCTAAGTAAGCACTCCCCTATGGGGTTTTGTGAGCGCAGAATTACAATATTTTCCAATTTGGAGTAATAGCAAGTGGCTTCTCTTTAGGATAATGAAGATATACATGACTTCTTCACAATGTCCCAGGAAACCATAAATCAACAGGCTGTGTCCCTTAATTTTTATATCATATGGGTCTATGAAAAGCTGTATTCCTAGAATACAGCACTTTATTTGCCAAAATGTTTGGATCTCACCGTAGTTTAATTAAATATAATCATAACTTGGCCAACAAAGGGAACACCCGTGTGACTATAAGCTGCATCTTTTGTAAAATCGCTGTGAAACCATATTAGCCTCTGAATCAATAGAACTTTTACTAAAAATCTATGAGACATATATTCAATTTCTGGGTAAAAGCCATCATTTTAAAGAAGATAATATAAGCCAATTAGCTTGTCATTTTTTCTTTTTAAATCCTGACTTTCCAGAAGTTCCTAATTAAAGTACCGTGTTAAATTTTATTCCTAGCCTAGACTTTCTTGATAAAGGATCTCCATATTGTGTTTCACAGACTGTTAACTCTACTTTCTTGCCTCTATCTTATGCTTATGTTAAATGATCGTAATCATTTTTTGATGTGAATGACCAGGTCTGACAAAAATTTATTTTTGCCCTTTATCTCTATTGGAAGATTTAAGATCAGTTTGTAAATAAAAACACATATATTCATTATTCCACTAAGTTATACGTATATAATTATTCTAGTCCTGCAGAGCAGGAAAAGTACCAGTCATACCACAAAACATGTACAAAATGATTGTTGCAATATGAATTCTCAATTGTGGGGTTTGGGGGAAGCAACCTTTTCTACCTGTTTTCTGTCAGTCTAACTAAAAATTAGAGATTCAGAAATAAAATGGGGTCAAATAGGGAAATTTTCAATATTCAAACCAAGAATAAAATATTTTAATAATTAAGTTACATTAAATCAGTTTGATTTTAAGGCACGAAGGAATTACCATGCAGTGGCACCAGCTTTAAGTCCCAAGTTAGCCACTCCACAGCAGTGTGGCCTTCAGAGGACGACTTCATGTCACTCACTTCTAACATGAGAATTACAAGCTTTTTTGTGCAGAGTAAAGGATAAAGATATTGAAAATAGTACCATAAATATTAAATATAAGAGAACCACTATTATCTGGACTCTCAACATTATTCAGGGCTCCCTGGGCTCAGGAGGAGTTCCCTGAGTTTCTTAGACCAGAAGTAGCTTGAGAAGCAAATTTCAAAGCCCCTTTTATTCCATAAGGAGCAGAGAGAAAGAGGATTGTCTTTTTATAGAGATAGAGAAACTTCCACCATGGGTTTACTTTTCTAATCCTATGATCAGGAAAGGAATTCAAGGGTGGGAAATTCAAAATGGAAAATTAGATGGAAATTAAGATGATTTTTCCTTGAGATTGGAATGCACGTGAAAGAAACCTTCATCCAGTTGTCTATTTATAATGTATTTTTAAAAATACCTTCTGAAAAAGTTAACAAATTTCCTTGGATACTGCAGGTTGTAGGGTGTAACTCAAAATATAGGAAACAATTTTTGGATGTTTTCACTATAGTTACAAAATATAATTTAAAAACTTTAGAAAAACCCTGCTAGTATATGCTAGACATTGTGCCAGGCAACACGCTGTTTAATGGAGAAAAAGAAAAATATATTTGCTACGTTGATGGGATTTTAGTATGAAAAGAGACAGAAAGTAAATAGTACATGATTCCAAATAGTGATATTTCAGAGGTAAACTATTGGTTGGTGTGTCAATAGTGAGAAACAACATCCAGAGTGACAGTGATTCGGGAAAGACAGAAAGGGTCTGCCATTTGAGGGTGGCGAGAATTATTTCTGACAGAAACAACTGCGGAATTCATGGCTTTTAGGCAGAAAATAGTTCAGAAAAGTTCTTGGAACAAAAGCAGGCTGGTATCCACGTGTAGTCAAGGGTTTGGGGCAGCTTTAGATGGAGCTGGAAAATAAGTGGGACCTAGTCAGGCAAGACCCGTCTCCGTGTGACAGAGAAAACAGTCCGATGACTTTAACCTGAAGAGTGACCAGAGCTAAGTTGTATTTTACAACATCATTGTAGAATGACGTGTTTGGAGAGAGCAGTGCAGAAAGAGGGAAGAAGTGGCATCTCTGGTGGCAGACAGTAGAAGTCTACATGGGGGGTTTGGGGCTAACTAGTAGGTTCAGGAAACACTCAGGTTGGTTGTTAGGACTTGCTGAGGTATTGAATGGTGGGAAGGAAATGTTAGGGCAAAACTTCTAGAAGGCTTCTGATTATTAGGATTGAAGATAATTATTTTTGAAATTCAAGATACGCGTGTCACTGATAGAGATTCAACTATTTAAAAGATTTCATTTCTAAGTGTTCCGGGACCATTAATTTTTACAGCTGCTTGATAATTTAGTTTCTTTACATATATTTTTTATATTTCTATAGGCTGTTAAATAAGGTTTCTTTTTTCATGAAAAAAGAGAAACTACTTTCCTTAGGTTATAAAATACTAAAAATCTTTTAATGAATGACATAACAAAATGTTTAATCTAAAGGATTTCTGATAACTACTTTTCAACTTTATCAGAAGTGTTTATGTCTTTTTGTAATTTTAGTGTTGAAACACCTTTTTTTCTAGAAATAAAAATAAATTGTACTCTTAAAAGAATGTTAAATTAGGTCCTACTAAAATGTGCTTCACATTGGAAACTCTTGCAATTTGGCTTTGTGGTTTAGGAGCCATCATAGACCTCTTCTTTGTAGCATAGGAATGTTAAAATCTTTTCAAGAGTAAAAATGAGAGAGATTTCTTCTATGATGGGAAGATCTTTAAGACAGAAAGTGGTTGACTTTGATATATAGTTACCTACTGTAGATTTTATTTTATAAAATACTACTTTGATTCAGGAAATATTGGCTTTATACCATATAAGTGTGTTAGAACTGCAACAATTGCACGAGTTCATGTCAGAATTCTTATTCAAAATTATTTTTGCTCCTCGTCCTCATGCCAGTTCACAAAAAAATCTACATAACACATCTAGGGCAAGATATTTTTGTTATAGTTTAATTTATCATAAAGTCTCAAATCTGTTCAATCTAGATATGACTGCAGTTTCCTTGTATGTAAAATCTAGACTTCTCATAACTTGCATATATTGAACATGTATATTGCTTCTCAGATGTATTTGACTCCAGGTACCAGTAAGTTTGTTTACCTTTCCACGAAAATTCCCGCTTGGACAGCGTGCACGATGCTTCGGAATTTTGGTTTTTCCTCAGGTTTCTTTTTTGTCATCCCCATTTTCCGTGTAAAGGTGGAGGCCAGCCAGTCCCGGACCTCCGATGGGACAGAGTCAGTCTGGATGTCACTGAGCTCATCTTCAGTATCCAGCAGTCTTCTAAAAAAAGATCATATAGATTAAACATTTTTTTATAAAGTAAAGGAAAGCTGGTATTGAGAGAATAAGCATCAGAGTGGAATTTTTGTTTCTTTTCCCAATATTTTTATTAATATACACATGTGATACACAGTGCTTACAATGAATTTGGGTATTTCATGCACATAGGTATCATAACAACTTTACAATCCCTTCCCATTTTGACCCTCCCATTCCCTCCCTATCCCTTCCGCCAACTCCAGCTATCACTTCCTGTTCAGAATTAATCCATTTTTTCTTTAAATTATTAAGAAAGAAATATAGTGATTTTCTCTTTTTGAAATTCTACTCTGTGCACGAATACATATCCACACGGTGGGATTTTAAAAATAGAAAATCACCGTATATTTCTTAATGAGAATAATTTAAAGAAAAAATGGATTAATACTGAGGAATTCTCATTTCTCATTTTAATCATCCTCTGAAGGCAAGAACAGGCTTGAGTTTTGCAGCATTCTAAACGCTAAAGCGCAGTGATCCCAGTAGAAGAAGATCAATTGCTAATACCATAAGTATACCTGTTCTACTAACATACAACCAAGGAAAGCTGGGGAGAAGAACTCATAACCAGTTGTTTTCCATTAAAGGAAACAAGTGGAATAGAAAAAAGGAGTTGAGGCTTTACCAGTTGCCTTAAGTTTACCCGTCACATGTATTGATAGGGTGCAGACAATGTGTACTTTCTAAGGTTTGGGGGTTTCAAAAGTCAATTCAGGGGTACTACTTCACTGAATAAGTACCTCTAACTTTTAAGAAAACCATAACTCGGAACTCTAAGATATTCTGATATAAACTTCATAGATTTTAAAAAGTAGAAAAGAAAAATGAAAAAATGGAAAAAATGAGTGGTTTCTAAGTGTACCTCATTGTCCACAACAAATCGGTTCCAGGCATCCTCCAGTCCCCCACATACCTAAATCTGTGCCTGCTCAAAGCCTGGGTATAAAATGGTGGTGTACTTACATGGAATCTCTGCATACCTTCCCATACATGTTAAATCACCTGTACACTGCTTATAACACCTACTGGAAGATTAATTCTGAGTAAATGGTTGTCACACTGTGTTAAGGAATGCTGAAAAAGGGAGAAAACCTATACCGTTTTTTCAGTACAGATGAATTATGTCTGTGTGTTTGGTTGAATCCACATTTGGGAAACTCATAGACACAGAGAGCTGACTATGTCTGAGGGCTCATCACAGGAGACCGAGCAGGAGTGCGAGATCCTCCAGGTGAGGGGACATACCAACTGCAGAGTAGAGATCTGATGGACTTAGAGCTGTTGTCAGGGCAGAGGAGCAGAGCGGAGGTGGGGAGCAGGAGCTGCAACCAGCCGGTGAATTGCAGGCAGACAAAGGTGGCCTGGCCTGCAGAGGGGTGGTAGCTGCCACTGAAGAGGGAACTGGGGAAAAGTGCTCATTTTAAGGCCTGTGAGCTTTGGGAATCCAGAGTTCCTTTAAAAGGCCTAATTCAGCCAGAGTGTGTTAGAAACCCACTCCCTCCCACATGCAAATGTAGCTTTACAGAGCCGGAGAACTTTGCCTTTGGGAAGAGCACAGGCCGGCTCTGCCTGTCAGGTAACTTATTTCCTTGTCAGTACCAGTTTCATAAGTCAGATCTCTTTTGGTCCCACTTAGCTTTGACCTTTGGATTTCACTCACTTGGGGAAACCTTTGTGGCAGAGAAGGAGGCTGAAAGGTTATGAGCTGACTGACGGGAAGATAGTTACAGATGGCAGCATCTGCTGCAGCCTGGGGGACAAGTTACACACCTTGCCAAGGCAGGGACGATGAACAGGGGAAGGACAGAAAGAATGAGACCCCCACTGCCACCACCAGTGGACCCAGAAGAGGCCCACTGAGCAGAAGATAGTCATTGGATAATACTTGTTTCTCATGGCATTAAGTAAGCATAAATGCATGAATGAAATACTTTTTAAGATTAAATACAACTGGAACACAGGAGTCACAAAATATATACATCCATATGAAAATTCAAAAAGACACATCTGGATCCTAACGCTGATACTCACTTTACATTAGCCTTGGCTTCCTTTCTTGTCCTGTGTTTGCGTGACGAGTTACACCTACAGCACCAGCATTGCAATTTACAGCAACATCTTTTTCTGACCTTTTTGTCCATTTGGGTCTGGGTTTCTCAGCATATTTTATCAAAATGCTACACTACGTTAGAAGGAGATTTCATGTCTTCAAAGACTATGGTGTTTCTATTACGTCTTGAACGGTGATCTCACAAGGCCACAGAGCAGGGCAGGTGGAACCTCTGTGAGGTCACCAGCCCCTGGCATTCCATGGCTGCTCTGTTTTATCAAGTGATCAAAAAAGAATGAGACACGGTAGTGCTGGCCAGTCCCTCTGAGGTCAGGTGTGACGTTGATGAAATTAACACAAGAGGCGCTGAACTCATGAATTGCCTGAGATACAGTGTTCAACACGATGCAGTCAGCTAGTGGGCAGGATGGTCCTCATGGGGACACGGCACTCAGGAGTTTAGCATCCTCCGCCATGAAGCACGAGTTGGTTTATTGAGGAGGAGGAGGAGAGAGCGTAACTTCCGGGGAAGAGAGTGATAGTAGAAGACAGGGTGAAACTTACAAAAAGCAATGGAATGTGCCACTGTATAACCAAAAAAGGATACCCTCAAAAAAGAAACAGCTGCTTCTGTGGTGGTTGGTTTGATGTGTCAACATGGGTAGGTTGTGGCAGCCGGTCTGAGAAATAAGTGTACATGCTGCTGTGGAAACATTCTTTATATTTGATTAACATTTAAGGTAGAAGACTGAGGGCTGGAGGAATAGCTCAGCAATTAGAGCACTTGCCTAGCAACAAGGCCCTGGGTTCGATTCCCAAGCGCCACATAAAGCTGGTGTTGTAGTGCATGCCTGTGACCCCAGCAGTTGAGATATGAAGATTGCCATCAGTTCAGTTTGTGAAGCCAAGGCCAGCCTGAATTCAAGAGACTGTCTGGCCTACAGAGTGAGACTCTGTTTCAAAAAAAAAAAAAAAAAAGACTAGAAGATGGAGCAAAGCAGATTCACTGTTGTCCAAAATGAGGATGGATCTCATCTAATAAGTTGAAGGCTTTAAAACAAAAAAAAAAAGACAGCAGTATCCACTCCCCCCACCAAAGAGAAAGAGAATGTTCCTCCTCCAGACTGTGTCATGAACTCCTGACAGAATTTCCCACCTGCTAACCTGCCTTGCAGATTTCAAGCTCTAAATATTACATGAGCCAACTTCTCAAATCAGTCTCTCTCCATCACTCACAAACAGCTTGCTCACTAGCGGTGTAGATCCTAAGTCAGGTAGCAGGTAAAACATACAAGTCTGGAGATACCCACGTCCGAGGGCAAACCAAGCATGCGTCTCCAAACTCAAGCCGGGCCCCCCTTTCTTTGCCAGCTCCCCATTTTGCTCCAGCTCCTGGTCCTGGCGGCAAAGCAACTGCCCAGCTTGCTCTAGTGCCTGGGTCTTCGTGCTTACCGTTCTCCTGTGCCGTCTCCTACTCAACACATAGGTGTAAATTGTTTCCCCCTGCGTTCGGGTAGAAAGGCTTCCCTGGGCACCTCTCACCCCCGTGGTCAGCGTGTAGCTCTGCGGTTTCACTTTGCTATCGTCTTCTTCAGAACACTCACCACCCGTCAGTGTCAGACTGTGTGTTTGCAGGTTTACTTACTCCATGTTCACAGCTCAGTGATTTGAACACGAAGGCTTCGGAAACCGAGAGCTGGTCTGTTTTATGTACTGCTGTACCGTGTGCATCTACTGCAGTGCCAGGCACAAAGTAGGGGCTCAGCATATGCTCAGCAAGTGATTGGAAAATGTCTAGAAATATGCACATTAAGCAATTAACCTTTGGAGAGTGGAGGGCGGAGTCTGGGTCCTGAGGCATTTGATATATGGGAAGCAAGAGCATACTGGGACAAAATTTACTCTTGCCAATCACCTCTTTCGTGTGCTTAGATCACTATGCTCGTGAACTATCGTAGTGTAATTCTTGGAACAAATTGTGAGGCAGCATATGGCAATGCTACTTACTACGGATTATATTCTGATAAGCTTATTATACATTGAAAGTATCCTCAACCTGAAAATGCATTTAATGTGGCTAATTCACTTAACGTCATCCCTTAGCTACACAGCACGGTGTAGCGTGTCGGTCGCTCACTCTCTTCCTCGTGTGGGTGGCTGCGAGCTGTGGGTCCCCGCCGCCGCCCAGTGTTGTACACAGCCTCAGGCTGGAGACCAACAGGATTGAAAAATAGCAGTAGACCATTTGTACTTCTGTGAAGTTTCATTTCAGCTGCCCACTTCTTGATGGGATCATTTATTTTAGGAGGTTTTATGCTTTTCAGTTTCTTCTTCTTCTAGATATTAATCCTTTGAAGTGTTACTGGTGACTATCTTTTTGCACTCTGGGTTGTCACTTCACTTTGCTGATTGTTTCTTCTGCTGTGCAGAAGTTTTTAGTTTAATATAGTCCCATTTGTTGATTCTTGCTGAGGTTTCTTGTGCAGTTGGTGAACTGTTAAAAAAAATTCTTTCCTGTCCCTATGTCTTCTAAGGTTTTACCTATTTTTACCTTCCAGTAGGTTCAGTGTTTCTGCTTTGATGCCCAGTTCTTTGATCCATTTTGATCTGATTTTAGTGTGTGGAGACAGATAGGATCTAGTTTCATTCTCCTGCGTGTGGAGATCCAGTTTTCCCTGCACCATTTGTTGAAGATGCTGTCTTTTCTCCAGTGGATTGTTTAAAATGACAGGGTAGAAAGCAAGACAATGGTCAGATAGGAAAGGGGTGAACCTCTGAAAAAGGGGTGGGCCCAGACCCTCACTAATTCCCCAAACTCCATGGTCCTAATGGGTAACCCAATTTGGAATTCACGTGCTCACAAAAAAATGTCAAATTTTATGTCGTGTAAATTTTTTCCCAAAATAAAAAATAAATAAATTTTAAAAGATTAGCAACAGAATGTCTACTGAACGATTGCTGCTCTCCCATATATTTGGTGTGGGAAAGATAATTTTTGGTAATATTTTAATTAAATTATTTAAATATAATGATTAAAATTATGAAATAAAATTGTATTGTTTTCATGACTCTCACCAACGAGCTCAGTCTTTCTATCAAATGCCAGCTCATTAATTGAGAATGGTAAGAAATTCCTAATGGAAACATAAACAAATTGTATCAGATTCATCAAGATAATTATTCCAGTTAGGAGAGAAAAAGATTGAAAGAGAGAGAACACCTACATTTAAGCAAATTTTAGAAATGAGCTCATAGATATACTTAATAGCATGTGTCGCTCCATATTCCTCTCTATCTCTTGTTCCTTTGTTTGTTTGTTTTGCTTTTTGAGACAAGGTCTCACTATGTAGCCCAGACTGGCCTTGGACTCCCAGCAATTCTCCTGCCTCAGCCTCATGAATTCTGGAATTACAGGTTTGGCCACCACACCATGCTTACCTGGTCCTGGAGAAGTAAGCCCAGAGCCTTCACTTGCTAGGCAAGCACTCTAACTACTGTGCTATTACTCCAGCCCTTCTCTTTATCCTCTGGGTTCTCCCTTTCCTGGTTACTTGCCCTATAATGTCTTTCTGCCTTTCAGCACAAGAGACTGTTCAGGTTATGTTTGTCAGAGAAGGAGCAATAAGTACAATATAATATGGAACAATAAACTTGGACACTACATACAAAGAATTATTGAAGGGATGTTTCTATGCAGTCATCTAAAATGGAAATATATCTAGTACTTACATAAGATTGGGCCACCAGAATATAGAAGACTATTTTTTTTTTAATTTTTGCTCTTCTGAAATAAATCTGTGCAAGGAGGTTGGCAAAGTGGGATCTAAAATCTTACAACTGATGTCGCCTCTCAGACACCCCAAGGCCCATCGCTCCTTATCCTGTGGTTGGGAGATGGGGGGAGTGCAGCCCACTGCCTGTGGGTGCTTTAAGAAAATAAAAACATGAAAACTTAATCCTTGATCCATTTTTCTTGGGTATTCTTAAAAGGCCATCTACAGAAGAGAAGCGGGAGGAGCTTATATGTAAAGTATTATTTCTGTTGACCTTTGAGAAATGCTTTCAATAATGGACGTGACCCTTCCTCCCCCCCCCCCCCCAACCCCCGGAGTCAACAAAGCACGAAGTGAGGGGCTGCTAAGTCAACACAGGCCTGTGAGACGGGGGAGCAGGGGCCCGTGAACACTGACCTTGTGTCTGATCAGTGATCAACTGATTCTTGGGAGCTATTTATACTCCAACTTTTTTTCCTGAAATCAGATGACACATCTCCCACAGGGTTTATATTTTGAACTAGAAAGCTCACAGGGAAAGGGAAGAAAGGAGGCGGTGGCCACGGAAGGAGAGGTCATGGGATTTTGACTCTTACAATTATATATCTGTGAAAATATTTCTGTCCACAGTGGACTCTTGGAAAATAGTTACACCCAAGTACCCACAGTGATTTCCAGGGGCAATTGGTACCCACAAGTATATTTTTTCAATGTGAAAATTCAAAGTCTGGGTGTGATCAGGAGAAACTTTTTCTCAAGCTTGGAAATTTCTTTTTCTGTTACTTCATGCATATTTCAACAAGCAGCCACCTCACTTCATTCCATTCCTCGCATTGCTGGGGCCAAGGGCAGACGCACACTTCTCCCACATCACACAGAATTACTATTTTAAAGTGATGCATCACGTGAGCACATTGTTACATGTTCTGTTCTCCCACCTTCAATATATTAAGTTCCAGAAAGAGCCAACGAGTTGGGGTGCATTGAGAATTCTTAGCTCCCTGTGTTGACAGGGCTGGACCAGCCAGCTGGGGCTGCCCGCCTCTACCTGCTGACTTCTCAGGGCCTTACTTCGTAGGCCTCACATAGAGCAGGTGAACACCCAGGCCGCAGGTGCAACTTCCTTCAGCCCACTTCTCCTTGAGGCTACATGCTTCTTGGCCACTCTTCAGGATAAAAGAATGTAAACATCAAAGTGTCTCTTTAGGAGGAAAGAACTGAGAAGGAAGCTCACCAAGACTTGGAGCTGGCTTGGGGACCTCTGGGCAGAGAATTCTGGGCTCTCCATGCCAAAATACAGAAGGGAATCACTAAACATGGCAGGAAATTTCAGAATCCGTGTACCTGGCAAGGGGAGAGGAACATGAACCCTGGGGTCCTCTTGGTCTCAGATAATTGCTACACCCTGGAGGACACACCAATAATGGACTACCTTTGGGCGCCCTGAATAGGGGAGGTTGTATTCAGGGGAGCAGGTCCACAAGCCTAGAGCTCAGGGTGGTACTGAACATACACGCTGCAAGATCTTCCATGTGAAGCCCTCCCGGGTGGGTGAGGAAATTAACAGAAGTTGATCTGTCTGCCATGTGAAAAATCTTTTGGAGTAGGTGCAGCATGCATGAGTATTATTTCTCTGATTGATACATTTCCGTACTCTGAGCTCCTGGCGCCCTGTCTCCTACCCATACCTAACCTCCTAAATGTAGCACAACCCTCACCCCTGGCTTCTGAACTGTGTAACACATGAGCTAATAATGTTAGCCAAGTTTAGTGCTAAGCTCTCTTTCACTTTATATGCAAGTCTGTCTTCTCATAGTGTTCGTGGACTCGGCGTGTTTCCCTTCTAAAGTACTCAGACCTCCTTTTACATTTGGTCGGTGTTAGCACCAGCAATCATTAATCCGTATTCCATCTCTGCCTTGATTGTTAGAATAATTAGTAAAAAAAAAAAAAAAATCTTGAGTGTGGTCCACTAGGGAATTTTGGTTAGAGGAAGCTTAGATTTATTTTCAAAGTTGGTATCTGAATCCTCCTGTCATAAAAAAAAAACTACATAGCAAAATTTCATGATACTTTGAAGTACAACAAACTGAGCATCAGAATGGAAAAGGAGAATATATTTGAGACGTCATATTTACTGGCAGCTACCTACTTCCAGAGTGTTAAATTCAGTTGCGTGAATACCTTCCAGGCCGCCAACAGAGCACATTTACTTATTTTTGTAACACCCCATCTTATTGCAAAATTACTTTCAACAGATTCTTTTCAAAATACTTCTTTTTCTATCACTTGATAGTTTTGGTCAGTGCTTTCTCTGGCTTTGTTGTTATTTATTTGTTTGCTTGCTTATTTATTTATTTATTTTTTTTACCCCCAATGAAAAGATAACAGTTGTACTTGGGAGACTCTGAAGGCGGGACATTTGGGTGGAGAAGTCAGTTATAATGAAATTACTGATTTCTCCAGAGGCAAATCTGGCTCAACTGAGGTTCACTAAGGCTAGTGTAGAAGTCAGAAGGGGCTTTGTCCACGTTCAGCCTGAGAAGAGCAGGTTCTTTCTCTATGCTCACCCCCCAGGGAAGTAGAACCCAAAACAGGTGGAGACCCTAGGAAGGATGGGGAAAGTTATGAGGACTCAAGTAGCTTAAGGACCTCACAGTGAGATTCTAGAAGTTGTTTGGGAATGGAAATGAGTGAGGCAGAAAGCGGTCCTGGCTTTGGTGGTGACTCTTGGCTTTCCACCAAAGTTGGCTCAAAATATTTTTGAGAAGATTCCATTACAAGAATGTTAAGTATTCTTTTCCACAAAGCTTGATGTTACTAATTGCCAAATATGTGATTAATAAGCACCTTCTGTGGTTAGGAAAGCTGCCGTTGGATTCAAATTTCTGGCTTCAACACTATTAGCTCTATAGTCTTGGGAAAAAATGCTTTACGCCTATGGGTTTCATGTCAGTACAATAGAGATGCTAGTAGCAGTGTCCTCAGTGGCACATGAGTAAGGCTGAGAAAGACAAATGCCCAGAGATTGCTGAGGACTGTGCCTGTCACGCAGTGAGCCCTTGTTAATTTCCCATCTGGTCACACACATGCATAAATTGCTCTTAGTAGATTTTCTGTTTCTAATACTTTTTACAAAAGGAGAGAGAATTTCATGGTATTGGAAATGTTTGAGACATGGAAGTAGGTGATCCAAGAGGACTTCGAGGAGCCAAGGAATAAAGTTGGGATTCTATGGTTATAAAGAACACGGGGACATGTTTTCAAAATTGTTTATCTGCATTAAAATTTTACTTACTGCACTAAACAAATTCAGGTAGGCAGAAAATTTAAGAGGATCTGGGAGTGAAAAAGGAGGAGGTGAGTTCCTGTCTCATGGATATAGAATTTCTTTTTGAGTTGATGGAGTTCTGTAGATGGAGGATGGTGATTGCACAACATTTTAAATATATCTAACTACATTATTTCTATGCTTAAGGAACTTATCATTTTAATATTTTGTGTATACTTCAACATTAAGCAATATTTACCTGATGTTGATATTCTTCCTACCCCATTTTCCAGAAAACATATATGCTGTGTTTTCTACTCAGAAATACGAGACACAGGAGAAGGGCCTTCTATGTTCCGTCAAACTATGTGTCCATTCCAGGATTGCCGAGAATGGCAGGTTGGAAGAAGTAGGGTTCTAGCACAGAGACAACAGTGAAGGGCTGGTGGCTTTATAGACCTGGAAGAGGTGATCATGCTCTGGATCAAAGGACTGGGCTCCCTTCCGCCATGCCCAATACTTTCTGTGAGCTCTGTGAGTCTCCCATTGGCTCCTCTTACTGGCTTCTATAACATGCGCAAATTTCCTGGAGGCTAGGGAATGTATCAAAGCACAAGATCATCTCATGCCCAACTTGGGCCAATTCCTGAGCCATACTCTATTGGTAACACACTGAATTTTCAGCCTCAAATCTAAATGTGCTTTCTTCAGTTCTCCATGGTAGCCTCTTTGTGACATCCTATAGTCAGTGGTTCTCAAAGTCTGGTCCCTGGATCAGTGTCACCAGGGGTCTTGTTGGAACAGAAACCCTAGGGCTCTAACAAAGACATTTTGACTCATAAATTCTAGGACTGAAACACAGCACCTTGTTTTAACAAGCCCTCCAGGTGATTCTGATGCTCACTAATATATAAGAATGTTCTCCTTCGTTCATAGCTTGCCAATTAATGGGAACTCTCTGCCGAGAAAATGAGACTGAACTCTCCTCTGTGATGAATTTAGGAGCATTGCTTATTTGCATAATGCCTTTTGTTTTACTGCCATTGGTACAAAGTCTTATTGAATTAAATGAAAAGTCACAGGTCAGAGAATCCCTGCACAGACAACTCCATTGGTAAATATTTTATACTGATGTTGCAAATGAGAATTATGTGTATGATACTTGATTGCAAAATGCAGGAGTCAGTTTCGTAACTGAGGGAGATGAAAGATTAGTACTAGAAAGAGCTGGAACATATTTGGGAGACAAGAACATAGGGAAGATGGCAAGCATATTTCTTTCTAGACCCTCGAGGCCAAAAGTATGGAGATGAGAATTAATAGTGAAACAAAAAAGTAAAAATTATTAGTGTAAATAGAGCAGCCTTTATAATAATTGAATAAATGAATAGGAGCATAAAAACTCAGGCAGAACATCTCAGAATTTAGAGATTATAAAAATATTCAACTGGAGTTAGGTATTAGCTCACATGAAGAAAGTGTCATTTTATTGTGCCTTTTGATGCATCTTCTATAAGCTAACATTTTCAGTCACATTCTGTTCAATGTGAGAAAACATATTCTCAGAACACAAAAAATATTCCCTATAGCTTGTGTCTCCTTGTCTAGATTGTGAGAAGGATTTGACTCATCAACTCAGTTGTACATGATACACAGTTACCCACAGAGTGAAAGAAACTCTTGTCCTTACTTTTGAGTTTCAAAGTCTAAGACTCAAGGAAAAGAAGTTTCAGGCACAAAACAGAGACGACTGTGATGAATCAGCACATTTCCCATTCCTGTGGTTATCTAAAAGTATTTTGAACTAATGAGAAGGAGTCAGGAAGAAGGCAGGACAGCTCTTGACAAGGGACACCGCGTCCCGTTTCCCCTCCCAACCAAGATGAACCAGGAGTCAGGTGACAGAATGTACCAAGTAATTCTGCAGGATTGTGGCACAGAGGTGACAGCGGCACCCCACCCCAGCCCTCACTCCTAGTTGGAGCCTGGAAGAAAGCAAACCCCCTAGGACAGAATGTATTGCGTCTGTCTGGACAGGCCAGAAGCAGTCTACAGAAGAAAGCACAGCAAGTCCCTTTCACTTAGTGAGGGAAAAAAAAAAATACCTGATTTCCAATATCTGGCATTTTCTCAGGAATCATCTGTCTTGGTCGCTGTACCATGGGATCAATGGATTTTGTGGATTTCCTTGAAAATTTAATCAACCTATTTACTTTGAATTATGATTGTGAATTGTGTGGAGCTAACTCAGACCAAAACATTTGTGCCTAGATCCATTGTTAGAGTAATAGGACTCCCCGGAAGAGAGTGAGGACACGAATTTGGAGCAAGCCAAACCTGCATAGCTCCTGGATGCACTCAAAGAAATGATTCAGACTGAAATCAGAGTGGCTTAAGTAATAGGGAAATTGGGCAAATGTCTTAAGAAAAAGATTAATATTAGTTTGGCTCCAGTAAGAGATTTCTTAAATCAGTAGGGTAGCAATATCATGAAGGATTTAGGTTTCCTTAATTTTTCTATAGTATCAATTTGAATATTGTGTTTAGGTTTTGTTTGTTTGATTGGTTTTTTTATGATAGATTCTTGCTCTGTGATCCAGGCTGGTCCTGATTATAGTAAGTAGCACAGGCTGGCCTAGAACTCATAGCAATCTTCCTGCCTCAGCCTCCAGAAATGCAGGAATTAGAGGTGTGCGTCTCATACCCAGCTATTACGTGGTGCTAGGGGATTGAACCTAAGGTGTTGCACTTTGTAGGCGTTATGGCTTGGATGTGGATATACCCCAAAACCTAGTGTATGTGGATGTTGTGTCGTACCTATGGAATTACTTGCTGTTTAGAAGCGAGTCTTGGCTGGCAGGAGCTGATCACTGGGGCTTGACCCTGGAGGAGTAGGTTACTGGGGCAGAACCTGGAAGTGTTTACGCTAGCTCCACCCTTCCTTGTTCACTTGACTTCCTGTTCACCATGCTGGCCTCTACCAAGTACTTCCACCATTGTCAGCCACCCGTGAATGGACTTAGACCTTCTGAAACTGTGAGTTAAGGTGTCTTTCCTCCCTTAAGTTGTGAATATTGGGTTTCTGCCTCAGCAATAAGAGACTGAGTAAGGTGCCAGGCATGCACTCTAATCACTGACCTATACCTCCAGCCCCTTGGTTTCGTTTTGACAGGAAGGCTAAACCAGCTTCAAGCATCCTGGTCATATAAATACTCTATGAGGAGAAGATTTTTAGTCAATTACTCTGTCTTTTCTTTAATGCAATTCCCCATGGCCAATCACATGTTGGTGTCTAAAGTTGCTGGCTAGGAACTGGGGTCTAGTGACTAGTACAAAATCAATTTATATTTCTCTACCCTGATTCTGAGGATGAAGTTGGCCTCCAAAAAGGAGGTAGGATAATTTTTAAAGTAGATTCTGTTGGTAAGGAAGATGTTGAGAATGTTCCATTTAACTTTGAAGTTGTCTCTGAAGTTTAATAATTACATGATAGCACACCAATTACTTTTTTGAATGTCTCAAAATAATTAGCTGTACAGTGGAAAAACATAAGTATCTAATTCATAGAATTATCTGCAATAATATATAGCATTTTCATTATTAGGAAAGTATAACATTTTAACATTTTGAATCCAGGAAACATTCATTTGTATTTTATTTAAAATATTTCAATATTGAGATCTTATGTAATATATGGAGGTTTATGTTAGTCATTTCTCAAAAGATGTGGTCAGATTTTTTTGATCCTTTTTTTTTACTTTTAAAAGTTTGTAGAAACTTAAACACCGCAGATGGCCAGAAAACATAAAATACAACCGAGAGTAGTGTGACTTTTTCTAAGCCCGGTTTTCACACTCTATCTTCAGGGTGAGAACAGCCCACAAACACAGCCTTCCAAACAGCTCCCCCCACCTACAACTCACACCACAGAAACGGAATTTATGAAAACTATGATTTGCTTTTTAATGATTCACTAAACTTCAGCAATGTCTTAGCATTTTTCTCTCAAATTGATTTCTTCAGGGTCTCACCCAATGTAAATAATCTCTATACAAGAGCCCATGTTTCTGAATGTTCTTCCACTAGACAAATAATACATCTCTACTTCTGCCACCCTCCTGTTGACTACAATAGTTTAGTGATGAACAAATCTAAGGGGGCCTTTGGGTCCATGGGTAAGACCACAGAATACCAGAACAGGACAGGATTAATACTTTATCTTTCATGTGTGTGAGTAATGTCTAGAGGTGTGGTAGGAACTTAGCAAATTATTACATAGAAGCCAAGGCAGAGAGAGTTTCTGAAATTTCAGTCAAGGGCTTTCTCAGAGTTCTTCACAAACTTTGGTCTAGCCCTCCTTGCTTATGGTACGGACACTTTGATTTTCAGAGTGAAAAAGGACACTGGTACTTTTTAGGAACACAGCCTCTTCCATTCTCATCTTTAAGGCAAGTAATTTAAATAGAATTGATCTTAAGCCCATCCCTGGAATGGTCCACACTGATCTCATGCAGTCAGTCCCCTTTGAAGAATAAAATAAACTTTTTTATCTATTTAGAGCCTAGAAAATATAAGAACCTGTTCGTTGGGATTCTGGGTGAAAGAGATATCTTTTCACTTTTGCTGGATCGGATAGTTTGAGGATATAAAGCTTAGTGGAACTACCAATGGTCAGTATTTTATTGCTACAGTTCATAGCGTAAGGAGAGACCATTCTAGAACAAGCAAAACAGAGGTGTGTCTGTTGCTACTTTTGTCCTGAGTCAGGTTACGCTCCCAGACGCTAGTCATCAATGTTTTGGCAGCGAGATCCAATATATTAAACATTTTGTTTGAACTTTCTTCGCTAGGTTTTCTATCACTTACAGTGGAAATAGTCTTAAAAGCCGCTCATGAGTTAGCTCGTTCAGTTCTTTCTTGATCCCTTTCTTCTCCTAAATGACAAGGGGACACACACGAGCCAGTGCTGTGGTGATGTTCAGGTGGTAGAGAAGAACCACAAGATCGTTGTCACCTGACCCCGAGTTTTACAACCCGTTCTTCCTAGATTGGCCATAGTTGTTGAAGAGTCCTTGTCCGTGCTCAGCAGTGGGGTTTAAGGTCAAGCCGTAACTAATCTTGATTCTTTTATGATCCTCTCATGTGTGTATATTTGAAAATCTCCGACCATGTATCAGTTGGCTCTATCTTTACCTCTATTTTCTGCCTACGCTTAGATGTTTCCTCTCTTCCTACATGACTTCCTAAGGCTGACCCCTTGACCTAATCTTTCTCTGACACTTTTTCCTCAAGCTAAATCTGGGTGAATGACCTCTATTAATCCTTAGAACAGCCATTCCCCATCAGTTCCTCGGATGGACACAATGTGGGCCCGTAGCTTTTCTCGCTTCTCTCACTTGAGAGGAGTCAGCCATTTCCCAACGCACCTCGTAGTTCTCCTTCCGGGGTTCAATCCATGCTTTGTGACCTTGCTGTCTGCTGATTCGCCATCCTCCGTTCCTCGGTTACGCCCCCACCTCTGTGTCCATCTTGCCTCCTTTTGTCCTGTCTCTGCATCTAATCTTCAGGATTTACATTCTCCTTCACCTCCTGCCCGGCTGGAACTAGCAGCCCACTCCACACTGTGGTTTGGCACTTGTGTCCTCATCCCTGACTTCAATTTCTCACGTTACATGATAACCCATTTTGATATAAAACTTCAAGACTTTTTATTATGATGATTGAAAGTGAGAAAATTTGCCATTTGAAAAAGCAAAGATCGCCTTATTCTGCAGAGGCTTTGTTTTACCTTCTGTGCAAACTGCTCTTTTGTTTTCTGAAAAAAAAAAAAAATCTTTTGAATAGGTCTTTGAGTTACACAAAGATAAAATGAAGGTTCTACTCTGCCACATAAAAGATTGAGACCATGGCATTCCAGGAAGCTAATCTTATCTGAACAGAAATATACAAGGTTGTCCTCATTATGAGCACAGCTGCATCAGCCCTTTAGAAACACAGTTTTTCTAAATATTGATTCAGATTGCATATTCTTTTGGCACAGGTGTTACTCCTGGGAGATGAATGTCAAATTGCGTGTTAGTCTTGATTGCTCCTTCCTTGAGTTCCTGAACTGGAGTTGAGGAACGGTAAACTGATCTCTGTGATGTGGGCATCAGAACTAAGGATGCAAGGAGAGGCTGGGTAGGGAAATTCCACAAAGGGCCAAGGGGAAGGTTCTGAAGCCATCTAGCTGTCCGGTCTTAGACGTTATGGTTGATTGTAGATTCAGTTAGGGAAACTGAAAGAAGAAATCAAGCCCATGCTAAGGAGCCTGCCGGAAGGTGGCTGGAGCCAGAGCGACTATAGTGACCTAGACAGGAACAACTCAGCAATTTGGAAGTGACTCTAAATGAGAATGACAGAACTGATTAGCAAATGTCAACATTCATTAAAAGCCTCAAACTCTTTAAAATGGAGAACATATCCAAACAGCAAAGGAACTCCGATTATTAGCATCACAGTAAATGCATCAAAGAAAAGCAGTGACAAACCTGAGATTCATGGTTAGCATTCCCAAACTCACACCTCTCAGGGGCATCATACTTCTGAGCTTCATGTCTGTCTAGCATGTTTCAGACATGATTTTAACCTTAACCTTTCTTGTAGAAGCCACATCTTTAGCAATAAGCAAGAAGAGGAATGTTAGAGAACAAAAACATTCACTAGCAAACGTAGTCTCATCTGGTTGGTAATCCTGACTATAAATTCTTGTCCCCCTGTTTATGACTTCCTCCTGCTACTTTGTGCTGTTTCTTAGAATTTTCCAATGTACTTGAGTCTCTGTCAACCACCCTGTTTCAGCATTGGTCTTGAATTGTGTCTTCGTGATTTTTGACCTATTCTGTCTGTACTCAACAACTATTTGATACATAAATAAAGCTTCCTTGGTAAATTCTTATGCTCAATGACTTGAAAATTCTTAGCCTCCAGTGTGGCCAGAACATCATGCTAATAGTCTAACTTTTTGAAGGACTGACTGACATCAATGCATCCTTATTCAGGGTAATCTGGTTCCAAATTAAAGATCCTTAATAAGACATGTTAGTCAATTGAAGATGCCTCTATGGGGATGTTCATCCCTGTGTTAAAGATTCTCTGCATCATTCTGTGCTTCCCTTCCCTTCCCCCAGCAACTAGAGTTCAGTTGAGTTCATGTCCTGAAGTTGAAAAACTGCTTACAGGAAATTATTAGATACCTTCCCTAATAGGTATAAATTGTGTATCTTAATGTCTTATTTATCCCCAATGTGCAAATTGTGCTTGCGTTTTACTACCACACCAGAGGTAATGGCTACCATCCAACTTTTACTTGGTCAGGCACTGCAATATGTTTAATTTCTGTCTTACTCTTCATAAGATGAGCCTTGGCCCCATTCTTATTTTATGGAATACAAAGCTATAGGTATTACAGATGGACAAGGAGCTTCTTAAAGAAAGCATTTAGTGGAAGACCAGGCTTTGAATAACCCTTTCTGATCCATACTCTACACATGATCATTGTAGGGCAAATTGGCTTACAATAATCACAATGAAATCATAACCCGTGCTTTTTCTTGAAATGTTAGCAAGCCCACTCTTCAACACTGAAAGTATACCGCCAGGTTCAGCTGTCTCCTCCACTATTCATGAGGCCAAAGATGCTACTTTACTTGACAGTGTCTCAACTCAAATACAGGCAAACTTTTTTCTTTTATTTTGAAGCTACATGTGTCTGGATTACCACTATGCAAATTTGAAAGCATAATAGCCTCCAGGGATACATTAGAAAGCAGGACTCATAAAATACTGGCATTTGCATATGAAAATGGCTTTTAGAAAAACTAACAAATGGTCATATTCACTAGGGAACTTTACTATAATCTCTACAAAGGTCAAAATTCAATTTCTATCAGGAACTTTTATCTCATGAAAATAATCTTTAAACAGAAAAAAATATTTTCTTAACTGAAACCCTAAAGTCACTAATGCTCAGTGAGACGAAATCTGTGTGTATTTGTGTGTGTGTGTGTGTGTGTGTGTGTGTGTGTGTTTAACCAATCCATGACTTCTATTTTACTCTCTATTACTATACTATACCTTGCTCCTTTTTCTCAGTCCAAACAACATTCAAACAACACTTCTCTGGAATTTAAAAAAAAATCATATTCTTTATATATACTTATACAAGAAATTAAACCAAATTAAACATTGTTGTTATATAATTTCTCAAGCTGTTATTTAGACCATAACTTCATAGTTTTGGAAAATTTCTAAGAAGTAATCTCAGGTCTATGGCATGACGGTAAATGCTTAACAGCAGGCTCAGCAGGTAGGGAAAACCCAAGTCCTGGTTTTTGCCAAATATCACTTTCCAGGGTTTCAGTACCCCACTGTAGTCAATTTTAAGTTATCAAGGTGTCATCAGAGAAGGCAGAATTGGGAAATGAGGAGATGGAACACAATCTGCATATGACTGGGGCTAAAAGCCCTGCTGACATGTGAGCACCAGTCAAAACTGCCAGTAAGTCTGTGAAATCCCCTTTGGGTCAAGTGTTACAGGAGGGGTGAGGATGAGAATTGTAGCCTTTGCTGTGGGATCAGGTTGTGAATGCCTTAAACCTATGGATCAGTTTACTCTCTAGGGCAAATCGGATTTAGTTTTCTTACCTATAAAATGGTAATACCTGTGTTTTTATCACACAGAGTTGTGATGTTTATAGGAACTTTAGTTCTCTCGTTAGTGAAATGCAGAAAGTAAAAAGTAATCTGAAAACTGCCTGGAACTGTGGTGAGGCTATGTGAGACAATAAAACTAGCAGCCTTTTAAAGCTGCTCTAGTGGGGAATTTTCTTAGTCCAGCTTAGAAATCAAGATGCCGTTGAGAAACTAAAGTAAAAGAGTGAAAGTTTTGGTGTCATTTGAGTAAAAACTAGGACTATTATTCAGACCTGGGATGTTTTGATTTACAGAAAAAAAAATCATGACATAAAACAATATCAAAACACCTCAGAATTTATTGCTACCGTGAAGCAGTTAAATGTTGCATATAACCTCTACAAAAAGAACAATTTTCAAATAAAAAAGCTACAGTTTAAATGTGTGTTAAAAATGTCACAGGAAATTATGAAATCATAATTATTTGGGAAAAGAAATATTAGATAAAAATGAGTAATTAGCATATAGTAATTATCAAATTAAAGACGTGAAGCTGAAGTATACAAGATAGTTAGATACCGCAGGATGGATGTGGTAAATGTCCAAAGAATTGAAAGTTCTTAATTCTATAAATGTAAAATGTCTGGTCAAGGGGAGAGTGAAGAAATCTTAAGACTGTTAAGCTCAGTCAGCTTGTGAACACTACAGGGTACACATGACCATAAAGGGACAAAGAAGCCACCCACCTGTGAACAGGCTGAGACCTTCTGAAACTGTGAGCTACAATAAATCTTTCCTAAGTTGTAGATGTTGAGTATTGAGTCACAGCGACAAAAAAAAAAAAGAAAAAAGAAAATTTATGGTCTATGGTTACTTCCACAAAGGGAGGAAAGAAAGATACAAAAACAATTGTCATACATCACTAGAAAGATACATAAGCATTATCTGGGGAGATGAAGGTAGAGGCAAGACTTTCATGAAGCCCTTTTGGTTGTGATCATTCAATTATGTGGATTTAGTCAACAGTTTGTATATGTGTGTGTGAAATTCAGTACACAAAGATGAATAAAAACCTCAATTTCACATCTAGTTCAATATTTTTCACCTTTCTCAAGCCCTGGCTTGTCCAGGCATGAGCACCCTGTAAGTGGAAAAGGGCCCAGGACGAGGAGGGAGTTCACATTCCTGTACCCCGTGTTTGCTCAGCAACATGGTGGGGAAGCAGGGGATTGCAGGGCCAAGGGTTTTGCCAGGCTGGTGGTTTTGTTCTGTCTGTGTGATGAATGCCCTCTGATATTTTGATGTTTGGCTTAAATAATTAATAATTTATAATTTGTACCCTGGTTGTTATACGAACACGCACCCTGCTATCCCTCTTTCTTATCATCTGTTATTAGCCCTGCTCGGTACTTTGAGAGACCTCTATTTTAAATTTCTTACGGCTTTGAAAAAACTTCGTGTATTTTCTGAACCAAACTCAGAAAAATATACATCTCTTCCCTCTTGGCTCTGGGTTCACAGTAGTCCTCAACAGCTCTGATCACTTTTAATCAAGAACCCTCTCAGTCCCTGGATACCAAAGCACTGGTCAAATCTCTTACGTTGTCAAGTACCTGCTAGAAAGCAAGTGACCTGGCTGAGAGCCAGAGCTCTAGGCCTATGGGCTGCTCCAAACCATTTTTCCTAACCTCCATATCATTCTACTAACCATGAAACTAGGTTTGGGATTGACCCTCCTCCAGCCAGCCATAGAAAGTCTCACCGATAGACACATCTCATGAGACTGTGTGGGCATGTAGCACCCTTTTTTCCTTTTTAGCTGTAAATATGAAATTTGAAATAATAGGGAAAATCCTTGCATCTGTAAAGACCAATAGAAGCCTACATGTGTCTTTCGCCATGTAAAAGCTTCAGCCTAAATACAACAAAGAGAGGGGAAGAGGAATTTTTTTTACTCAATAACTTCGTTGTTTGATATTCATTATATCCAACATGAAAAACCCAGAGTGTAAATAAGTCATAGAGGCAAATGGGTGAAATATCGAGAGGCCGATACGAGGAGGGGCGTGGGAAGTGGAGAAGAGAAAGTGAAAATAAACGTGAAGTCAATGTGTTGAGCATGGGCAGAGAATGCTCAGGTTTACTGCAAGCATTGTGTATTGCAAATATGTACCAATAGAAAGTGGGTCAGTAAATTTTAACAGCTGAGAATGTGGCTCAGTGGTAGAGCACATGCCTAGCAGGTGGAAGGCCATGGGGTTCGGGGTGGGGGTAAAAAATAAAAAATTTTTTGATTAAATGTATATTTTTATCCACTTAATTCCTACGTGAAAAATATCCTTTCCAATTTTAAGAAGACATTGACTTTGGAACCATGCTAGGTTCCTGTTCAAGATGAAAGAAAGTCAAGAAAGAGGAACAGAGAAAGTTGAGCAAGGAAGATAACAGGAGAGGAAGCTCAGGCTCACCTGGTCTCATCAATGTACACTGCCTCCAGCACGGATGCCGCATACTCGATGTTCTTCTTCAGATCCACGACGTTGACGTCACCTCTCTCCAGCTGCTTCACTAGGCATCTTAGTCTAGTTGTAAAAAGGAGGGAAATGTATATAGAGTTAGTATAACTCCATGGAAATAGCACAATATTAAGTACATAAAGTGAATGAAACTTTTTCATAGCTATTCCCAAGTCATCAACTAGAAATATTTTCAGAGGTCCCATATACTGAAGACAAGACTTCGTGGTTAAGCGATTAGTAGCAGTGACCTTCACTTCTCAGTCACATTAGGAGTGCAGGTGGCTAGTGTCATGCCATACTTTTTTAAGGATAGTCTTTGAAAATTTGTACTGATATATTTTTAAAAGTAGATTCCTAACCCTGGGATTTCGTCTGCGGCTCTACATCTTCTGTGCTGGCGCTCGGGGAACACTGAAAGTGAGTTGTTCCCCCGGGCCGAGTAGCTGTTGCTCGTTCAGAGCAATGATGAGAAACAAACACGAAGGGTAAATGGTAAAAAAAAAAAAGAAAGAAAGAAAAAGAAAGAAACTAATCAAAAGAAAAGTTATATGTATGCTTCTTAATGGCTTCTACCTAAAGCAAATCTGAAAAGTACTTTATTTGGTTGTTCATAGGATATTGTGTCCCAACTCTCAGAGAAATTTCAAAGCACAGAAGTCAACTAACTAATTTGTAATCCTAACTTACAGGATCGGAAGTAATTAAAGTTATTGCTTTAAGCCATTGATTTTTGAGGTATTTGTTGTACAGCAATTGGTATATAATATGGTGAGGTAATACAAATCTCTGATTACATTAGCTAATAATTTTGAAAACTTCCATGGAGAAATTCTTAAACCAAGTAATTCTAAAGTAATTAAAACCAAATAATTCTAAAGATACTATTTTATACTACGCACCAAAATTTCTTTTTAATTTTTTTACTCTCTTCACACTGTAGATAAATGACATGAAGACAATCTATTCTTCTAAGTTGTCAGACTGAATTTAATTTCATTCCTGTTCACAGGTATGGTTGAATTAAAACTAGAATATGCCTATGTGTAGCCTCTCTCTTATAGGCCAGTTGGGAGATATTTGAATAATTTACTTGGCATAATTTCCAGTATCAAGGCTGTGAGCCCAAAGACAGGTATTTTAACAAAGGTCTTTAATATTCATCACCTATTAGAAACACTTTATTTCTCTATGGAAAAAAAGCTACACCTAGATTAAATTTTCTAATTCATGAAGCCATAAATATTTACATTTACTTGCAAATGTTAGTAGACAATATTGCGGAATGAGTTCTTTCTACAAACCAATGTTGCTTACAAAGTACATCAAAACAAAATGGATTACTATGGAAAGCAAAAATTAGGCTCTGCTTTCAGGGCTGACTGAAACACTGATTGCAATTATAATGACATACTGAGGCTTTTGAGAATGCTTATGACCCAACCATATATAATTAGTCAAACTGCCCTTTATTTATGAAAGTAAAATAATCTTTTTTCCATCTTTAGTGCATCTTTCTTGTGAGAATTCTCTGTGTAGTACTTGGTTAAGCATTATTTCATATATCTGGTGGATATTTTTCAATGTCTTCTTTTGAAAATGTATATTTAGGTCTATTACCCATTTTTTAATTTAATTTTTTCTGGTTTTGTTTCTTACTGTCTTTTGGAGTTCCTTAATTAGTTTGGGTGTTCACCTGAATGTTCTTTCAGATGAGACCACTACCAAGTTTTTGGTAAAGCTGCTATTATTCTGAAGTTATTTTCTATGCAGTTGTGCCCAACCCTCACTGAAAAATCAAAGAAATAACAATTCAATAAAAAACACACAAGAATGGGAAGAATGTCATATAAATGAGAGGAGTCTACACCCAGGTGCACCTTGTCACACATATGTCCTGGGTTTGTTCCCATAGCCAGCCACAACAATGAAGCCTGTGACATTAAGCCATCAGACGTGTGCAGTGAAATCCCTCTTCATTAGCACCTTGTTGTAGCTTAAAACCAAGCACACACTGTCAACCCAAAAAGACTGAAAAGAAGTGCAGAGGTTTGGATTATAATGACTCTTTTCTTCTCCTTTACCTGTATATAATAAACAACAGTGAATGCATACACACATAAACTATATACACATATGATATATATGTCTATGAATATATGTGTAAGAATATTAACATGTACAGTCAAATCTGAATATGAGTTCATTTGAATACATATACAAGGATACACAGTACAGGCACATATGCCAAGCTCTTCTCTTTTGCTGATCCTATCTTCCCATATCCCCACCATCTTTTACAGTCTAAATTACATTTAGTTACTAGGAACATCTAAAAGGCTACCTAACTTAAAAATCCTGTGAAGGACTCATAGCTCATCTTCCTTTAGATCTCTCCCTACTCGGATACTAAGCCACACTTCATTGGTTCTCCACTAGCAGCACTGAAATTTTTCTAGCTTTCATAATAGTTCTAATTTTTTATATATATAACTTTTCTCCCATTGAAGAAGAGCATCAAACAGGAAAGAAATCAAGGAAATTGATTCATAAAGGAATTAACCAATTGAAATAAACCAATGGAAATGGAATCAAGAGAAAAAGATGAAAGAGTTGATAAACAAAGACGTTAAGATGGCTATTATTTAGAAAGCAACATTATATCAATAAATTTGACTCAGACAAAATGAACAGTTTCCTTTAAAAATGTAAATAAATCTCAAGAAGAAATAGATAAGCTGTGTCTGTAGTGAAGGCTTTTCCCAAAGAAAAGGTAAAGTTAAAGAGTGTCAAGAGGAGATGTTAACATTAATCTTAAATTCTGGTCATAGCAGGAAAGCATGAAGTCACAAATCCTAGCTGCCAGAGTGAGAAGATGCTGTGTCATTTTCAAGAACCCTTGTTTGCCTAGGAGCCTAAAACAATACACGATGATAATACGAATCCATCAAATAATGGAATTGTCTGCTCAGAAGGTCAATGCTCAGGAAATTAAAACCTAAGCTTGATCTAAGAAGCAGGGCATGTAGATTTAAAGCCTTTTCTTTCATAAGGGCAAATATAACTGTAAAACCCCGTGAGATCTCTATTTTATGGGTTATCCAATTCCTAGAGCAATTTATATCACTGAAGAAAATGAAAAGGGGATTGAAGTTTAATATACAGTCAGGAAACTGTAGATAATTATATTGTACGATGGGCCCGAAGCTCGCTAAGAGAATAGAGTGCAGATACCTTAAACTAGAAATGACATGTTCATTTTCTTGACTATAGTCATCATTTCACTATACATATGTTTATCATAAAATCATGCTTTATACTTTGAATTTTTACTATGAAGTATGAAAAATATTATTAGCCTTGAAATGTGTTTATATGTTATAGATTTATTGTAAAGGAGCAAAGTAATTCTTTTGCACACAGTTCCTCAGTATTTGAGAAGATTGGTGGAAAGATTCCTGTGGATACGAAAATCCATAGATGCTCAAGTCTCTTACATAGTATGTTGTAGTATTTGCATGTAACCTATGTGTATCCTTCTCTACACATAGATTATTTATTATATATCTAGATTACTGTACATAATAGGATGTAAATACTGTGAAATAGTCGTTATACTGTGTGGGGAAATAATAAGTAAAAAATTCTGCTCACGTTTAGTACAAATGCAAGAAAAATATGCACACACACAAAACAGAAAGAAAAGCCAACATGGCATTTTTAAAATTATAACTATTATGAATGCACAGTTGGTTAGATCTAAAGATGTGGAACCAGAGGCTACAGAGAGCTAACTGAATATGATAGAAAAGTCTTTTTAAGTGTAAGGAGGACATAATAATTTATCCTCTTCTACCAAACTCATAATTGAGTGAATTATTTATTGCCTTACTTCAAGCAGTCCCATTTTTACACAAAGAAACATTGTATAATTCTGAACATGAAGAAATTTGTTTTCTTAATACAGAGATAGAAACTTTGAAAGAACTAGAAACGTTTTCAAGATCTTTGTCTTTCTCCTTGGAGACAAAAGCAAAACACCAAGACCATGTTGACTCTAAGAGGGATCCAATCCTATGTCCCGGGTCACTATATCACTATATATCACTATATATATAAATACACACACACACACACACACACACACACACACACACATACATACATATGTATATATGTGTATATATATGTATATATGTATATATATACACATATATATTAATTTCAGTGAATTTAAAGAAATGATAATTTAAAAAGCACTTGGAAATGAACACTAATCATTTACATGCAAATGTCAAGGCCAAGGGTAAAGGAAAGAGTCTAGTTATCATTCTAGGAGGTAGACAAAAAGACAAGATACATACCAGGATAATGAGACAACTAGTAGACAACTAGTGAACCAGCTCAGGAGGATGTAATACGATCTCACTAGAGTCCTATGCATAGGGAAAAGAGTGGAGATGGGGCAGATTGTCAAAGAAAAATCAGTTTTCCAGAGCTAAGAGCTCCATTTTGGAAGGGTTCACTATGGCTGGTTTCACAGCCATGCAACTTGTCACAAAGGGCTTTGCATTTCCAAAGGCCCTACGTATAGCTTAGTGCTTCCCTATTATCACTCTGAAATGCTTAATAATTTTGAAAAAGGGACCACCTATTTCTCCATTGCAGTGAGTCCTGCAGATGATTGTTTGCAATCTTGGGGCCTACCCACAATTCTATATTCAAACTATTAAGTCTGAGGGAAAATAACAGCATTTTCAAATATTCAATGACCTAAAAACTTAATTTTCTAGAAACTTTTCTGGAAGTCACTGGCAAATGACCTAAATGACCCAAACCAAAACAAAGATATAACAGGAAATCAGATGCAAAAAAAAAAAAAAAAAGCAGAGAAAGGAGCACCAAAAAGAGCCACATGCCCAGTTGAGAAATTCGTCCGGGTTAAACAGTAAGACAGAAGAAGAGGAGGAGGAAGAAAGTTGTTAAGAAAGTAATGAAACTGGTGAAGCAGAGGGCAGAGAAAATGAAACATCTCATTTTGACTATTAGTTGAGTACCAATGGAGCAGTGATTTCTAAAAACTCAGGGAAAACATACGAAACTTAAAATATTCATTGTTCAATTCATTACTGACAAAGTCACATGAGTATAAACATCAGCAATTTAACTACTAATATGGTGAAAAATAATTCTTTTGAGAAGATTAAAGTAAGGGCATTGATAAGGAAGAAGAACAAGAATTATTTCTTGTATTATCATTGTGGATGTTTCTAGGAAAAGTCTGAAATTAATAAGTCAAGAACTAATAAAAACACTATTTAGAAAGGTTTCTGCTCCTCAAAGAAGCAGACAAGCGCTAAATCATTGAGATTACTTAGTTCTGGAAAATTGAGTCTTCTGTTGTAAATTATGAAAAGAATTTTAATGATATAGTTCTCTATTATTAAAGTATCCAATAAACTGCTCACAAAGTGACTCAATTAAGTCAGATTCTTTAATTGGGAGTTTAGAATCACTGACCATGACAAATTTAAATGACTGAAAAATAACAAGATGTCAAAATGCCTATTGAGTTGGAAGTAAAAATGATTTTGAAAGGGTGCAAATTATTCCAATTACGAGTTGGTGGTAATGTTGAATTCTAGTTGTTTCAAGATTTCTTTTAGATAGTGAAACTAAAGAAGTTCAGATTTAACATGATGATTTGTATTAACCTGTTCATTATCTTCTCCATGCTCCTGTATAAGCTGATTGAAAACTGGTACATGCTTGACGCTCAAGGTAAACACAAGAAAACAAATATATTCAATGAAAAACAAAGTGTTTTTTTATAAAATCTGATCATAGATTAAATTATAATGGCAAAGCATTATTTTATAAAGTTACTCAAAAAAGGACAAGAGTTTTGAGTAGTTATAGAAAAATCAAGAATGTGTGCCGAATGATAGAAATCCAGTGGAGAGAGGGTTGGTGAGGCAAAGACTGTGAGGATTCTGAAATCTTCGGGCTGAAATTCTGGCAAAGCCTATGGCTTTCTTGGCTGAGCAAAGCCATCTTACCACCAGTTCCATGAAAACAACAGCAACAGAAGCACACCAGAACGTTTAAAAATCTTAGTCTACAAGAGTTGTTATCTGGGTCTCTCATATCAGAGAGACCATTCAATGTTTCACCTTCTGCTTCTGACTCACTTCACTAAGCCAGATGTTCTCAAGTTTCTTCCATTTGCCTGTTAAAGCTTCCATGCTGTTGGGCTTTACAGATGCATAGTATTCCATTGTGTATAAATACCACAGTTTGTGTATTCATTGGTCTGTTGATGGGTATTTTGGTGACTTCCATGTTTTAGCTTTTGTTAGTTATACTGCTATGAACATGGGTATACATATATCTTTGTTATGTGTTGTTTTGGCCTCTTTTGGATGTATTCCCAGAAGTGCTGTCACTGGATTGAAGGGGATATTTATTTCAAGTCTTTTGAGAGCTCTCCATACTGCTTTCCAAAGTGGTTGTATGAATTTACACTCCCACCAGCAGTGCAGGAGGGTTCCTTTCTCCCCACAGCCTCCCCAGCACTGATTACTATTTGACTTGTTGATATAGGCCATTCTCTCTGGAGTGAGATGGTATCTTAGCGTTGTTTTGATTTGCATAAATCTTAAATTTTGCACTTATACATATCAATAAAATAGGGGGGAGTTAAAAAAATCTTAGTCTTATTAGGTTGCTAGAGTGAAATGCCATATATCATGGTGGTCCCCAAACTTTTTAACATCAAGAACCAGTTAGTTGAAAATCATTCTCCCAAGGACAAAGGCTGGGTGTGGGGCTGGGGAGGAGGGGCACACCTATTGTGCAGTCCCTCTCCAAAGGGCAGCTTTGAAAGGGGAGCAGCAGCTAGAGGGGAGCTGGAAGCCATCAGATCATACTAGAGTAGCAGCTCTACAGCCTAATTGGAGTGCATCCTTGCTCCTTGTCTGCTCCAGCGGCCTGATGCTTCCAAGGCCATGGACCAGTGTCATCCCAAGGCCCTAGATTGCAGAGCCCTGTAGTATGATAGTTTATGAACAGCAGACCTTGTGTGTGTGTGTGTGTGTGTGTGTGTGTGTGTGTGTGTGTGTGTGTGTGTTTGTGCATGGTAGTGGAAATCAAGCCTTCATATTGAGCTATATCTTCAGACCATTTTTTTAATTTTGGTGTTTGATTGGGTTTCAGTTGGTCACCCAGAAAGAACTCAAACTTGTGTTTCTTCCACCTCAGCCTCCTAGAACTGCCGGTATGGACCACCAGCACATTCTCCTTTCACAGTTCTGGAGTTCTAGTGGATAGGTTCAGTGTTGGCGAGGGCTCTCGTCACGGTATTTTCATGGTAACTTTCATAGCAGGAGCAAAGAGGCCTCTTGGTTAAGGACCGTAAGTCTATTCATGAGGGCAGAGCACTCACTATCTACTCACTTCCCAAAGGCCCTACCTGTCCTTTGTAAGGACAGGAGGTGAGGATTTCAGAATTTAGATTTTGAAAGGAGGCAAACATAGCAAGTGGCTTGGGACATCTTCATCATATGCAGAACTGTGTACTAAAAGGCTTCAAAAAGACGCTAACAGAAAAATTATATAAAAATAGATTCTCGGAGAAATATGTACACTCAACCACAGAACAACAGAAGGAAAAGTCAACATGGCATTTTTCCAATTACAATACATTACGCAACATAAGAAACCCTATAAATAGAAATATTTCCACAACAGATAACAGTCAGAAAGCATCTGACACTCAGTGAGATGAAAATTGAGTCATTTGGAAATGAGTCTCCTGACGGCCCAGTGCTTCTGTGAGGATGTAGACTATGTCACAACAACGAATCAAAGCAAGGACAGATGACTTTGTATGTGTGAGAAGATAGGCAGACATATTTTAGCCTTCTGAACGATTCGTTTCCTTCCTCTTCTCTCTCTCCTTTTCCTTTTCCCTCTCTCCGTGTCTGTACATAAATACCTAGGCTTCAAGACACCACTAAAATTGAATTGATGAAAAACTCATATTTAAGTTTATAGAATTTCCCCAGCTCCATAGTGCAAATGTTGAGTTTCCATTTCTATAATTTCTCAAGATCATTGTAAATAATATTTTTCCTCATGAAAATTCGGAGTATTATTTGAACAGCAACAGAAGCAGTTTAAAGAAGGGCCTCGTCACTGGTCTTTACTTCTATGTTTCAAATTTAGTCCAGATTTGCAACAGGAATGAAACATCAAAACACCCCCAAGATAGCTAATCTATGCTTGACTAGAAAAACAAAATGAGAGTTCCATTCTAACAGGAATTTAAAGCTAAGAATTTAATTCTTGAAGTTGATCACTGAGATGATGAGGGTCGATGAGATGACCAAGGAAATAAATCAGATGAACAGGTGCAGGGCATTTTGTCACTGTGGTTCAAGAAACCCCTGGGTGGCCCGCCGATGCCGCTAATTCCGGGATCCCAAAGATTCTGGGGGGCTGGTGATTTTGCTTCCTTCATTTCACCCTCCAAAAGCTTATAGAGGATAAAAATTTAAGTATTTTACCCATCTACCCCTTCATGCCTTATCCTATCTTCTCTACACAGTTTGCTTATACTGAACTCTTTAATGTTGATGGATATATTGTTTATCACATAATTATTTGGCATACAAAGATTACAGTTCCATTTCTGGATTTTGTTGTCTTTATTAATTACCACATTTTTCTAACATTATTTTTTCTATGTCTATAAAAATCCCTGATTCCCTACCCCAGTCCCACTTACATCTACCAGACACCAGGGAGTGATTCTCCCTGTCCTTTGGACGCCCCATGTTGCATCTTTTCACCTTCTTGCTTAAAGCCGGATAAGCTGCTCTCCAGATCTGCCAGTCAGCTGACATCCCAGTGCCTTCCTCTCTAATGGATCCCATTTATAAATTCTATGTTTTTATCCTAATATTTTTACCTTATTTTGTTTTATTGGGTTTGGTGATTATTTTCAGGGCCTTTCCTCTAAGCTCATCCCCAGTCCATTATTTTTATTTTATTTATTTCTATTTGTTTATTTATTTACTGAGACAGGTTCTCGCTCTGTAGTTCAGGCTAGTCCTGAGTTCAGTTACGGAGTCAAGGCTGGCCTTGGACTCATGGCAATCCTCCTGCCTCAGCCTCCCGAGGACTGGGATTGTAGGCGTGAGCCACCACACCTGGCTTATGTGGTGCTGGGAAATTGAACTCAGGTACTAGCGCAAGCGCTTTAACCGCTGCTCAAAACTGCAGTCTTCTTGCCTTAGCCTACCAAAGTAGTAGTATCAGAGGCTTACACCACCTGGCCCAGCTGGGAAGGCTTCCTCCTTCCTGAGTTCTTCCATGTTTCTGGAAATAGCACATTCTCTAATAGGGGACCCAAATGACCTAAGTGCTGGGGCCTCTGAATGCTAAAGATGTTTAGTCTTTCTTCTCATTTGGTCAGTGGCCTGAGAGAGTATTGCAGGTTTTGGGAGCTTCTCCCCTCAAGCATGAAGGCTCTGCTTCCTGTGCTCAGCTAAGGGAGCGTCACACTGCCACACTGTGCTTCCCTAAGAGTTACCATTTTTCCTCCTGTCAATATTGTATTGATTTTTTAATCAATTATCCTCTTCTCCATTAACTTTTTTTGTTTCGCTCTGTGATTTTTCTGATTTATATTTTTTATTTTTCTACTGTAATTTTAGAGACTTTCAACTTGAAAAAATATGCATACATGACTACCACCTTTATTCTAAAGGAAAAACGCTCATTTCCTATGGGCCAACTGAAAACCCCATCGTCATACCGCACTTAAACAACTGAACAAAACAGCAGCGATTAACAGGCAGCTCGCAGGGCCGCCGCAAATGGACGCTACCCGGTTGGTACTGACAAAAATCACAGCGTGTTCTTCACCATTAGAGAATATCCTCTTTATGTGGGACGAATGGTAGGAGAAATGAAAGATTCCTCATTATAGCCCAGCTCAGACTGCAGGTAGACAATCAGGAAAATGAAGTTTGATCTAGAAACCCGTCTGTTCATGTACATAATCCTGTAGTTCTTCCACTTCGTTACTCTCAAACGCCCACGAGACCCGTAACTATTAAGCTTCAAAGGTACATTGTAAGGGAGGCCGTGTACCCTAAAATGCTTGAGTCACTTTCATTTGTTAATTATAGGATTAAGTTTTTATTGTCATCTGTTACTTGAGCATTTTCATTTGAAGGTGTGGGACTCTTTCAAGCTCCATAACACAGATGGCTTGGTTTTCTACTCAGTTCTGTTTAAAAATGTCCCATGGGAGGGAGGGGGATCACACTGATGGCTTTGTCTCACTAGTGTCCAAAAGAACATTGCTTTTCAAAGAAGCTGCTTCAAACAAGCTTGTGAAACAAAGGGCTGTGCAACTCTAAAGTGCTACCAATAAAATAGCTAAGTGATCTCAAGCAATCTGTCTGGATGCTAACGGCGTGGGGTAGAAGACTCAGGCTGAACCCTGATAATCAGCCACTCTGTGAAGATGCCAGATGTTAGGCAGATGCTGCTGTTACTGCAGCTAAGAAAGGGAAAATAACTGTATGTGTGCAACATACTTTATACCCACCATGTGTTTTTACAGCTAAAACTGAACTGAAGAACTCAGCCGAGTGTGACAAACGTCAGTACGCCTAAAGAAATGAGCGTGTGAAAATGTGACTTTTTAAAACTGCTTCTCCCGATAGTTTCAACTGGACTAACCAAGGGGATGTAGAGATAGAGGAGAAAATATTTTGGTTTCCCATGAACAACCAAATGGTCAATTTAGCTTTTGATACTACCGTAGAGGTTTTTGGGTTCAAATTTAAATGCAGTTTAAAATCTTTAGAGAAATACACCTAAGACTGAAATGCTGAAGAAAAGAAATTAACACATTATTGATTTTTTTATTTTTTAAGTTGATGCATAATGTTTGTATTTATTAGGTTCAAGATGATACTTCAGCACAGATAGAGCGTGTATATACAGTTTAAATCCAGGTAAACAGAATGCCCATCTTCTTAAGTATTTATTTTTTGTGTTGGGAAACTTTGAGTTTTTCTAGTTCTTTGTAAAATACTGTAACACAAGGCTGAGGAAGCAGCTCAGTGGTACAGTGCTTGTCTAGCATGCAAGGGTTCCCTCTGCCACCATACACAACACACAGACACATATATATGTGTGCGCGTGTGCGTGTTTGTGTAAAATCAAATACAATGTTATAACCCCCTGTGCTATAGAACTCTAGAATTTATTCCTCTCCTGAATGTGCATTCCTGCTATCCAGGTCCTTGTGCTTGCACTCGGCCCTGTCCTCCTAAGCTGCTCATGACCACTGTTCTACTTTAAGTCAACTGTTTTAGCTTTCATAGATGAGTGAGGATCTGCAAGATTTGGTGTTCTATCTGGGTTATTTCACTTACCACAGTGTCTTCCTCTTTTCTCCGTGCTGCCACAAATAACAGGGCTCCATTCTTCTTTATGGCTGAATAATAACCCATTGTGTATATGCATTGCATTTTTCATCGTTCATTGATATCTTGGTTGAGTCCAAATCTTGGCTATCGTGCATACTGCCTCAATAAACTTAGGAGTGTAGAAATCTTTTTGATATTCTGATTTTATTTCCTTTGGATATATACCGAGTAGTGTTATAGAGGAGTTATACTTCTATTGTAGTTTATTTTGAAGCATCTTCATGCCTTTTTCCATAGTAGCTGTTCTAATTTACATTTCTACAAGTTTTATATGTTTATTATGGGCCACCTAGACCAACTATTCATTAATTAGTGCTAAAGGCTTGTAAAAATAAGAGCATAAAAACCCCCTGTCAAATATTTGCTGATTACATGCATATGAACAGCCAGGTAAATTCCTTATTGAGTCATAAACTGTCACCTATGTGTTATTACAATGATTTTAATGGACACTTTCAACCAAGAAATATTTCCAAGAGGAACATATTGCTTTGTTCTACGGTGCCCATACTGGTACCTTATTCTACCTTATTGATTTTGATGTGAAGGATACTTTTACACACACTGGTGCATACATACACACATACCAACACACAATGCGCTGACACAAATACACACACACTTCATAACTTTGTATCAGCCTTCATTACATGCCATATAATATGAACTCTTAGATTTAAGAAAACAAAAAACACTAAGAAACTCTGCTTGAGGCTTTACTATTATTTCTCAAACTGTTGTGTGTATTTAAAATATTTTCCACTAAATTCAGTATATGTTTTGGATCTAGAATGTCCCCCCAAAACCTATGTTTGGATGTTGTGGGGTAGCTATGGAACCACATGCTATTGGAAGGTGGGTCTTGTTCTAGGGGGGTGGTTATGAACATATGGTAAATTTCAGATGTGTGGTGGATTATGGGCTTGCACATGTGACGTGGAAGAGGTTGGGTCACTGAAGATCAACCTAGAAGAAGCAAATCATTAGGTCTGCCCTGTCCTTCCTCACTCATTGGCTTCCTGTCTATGATGCTGTGACCAGATTTGCTCCACCTCCACCAGCTGCCCATAAATGGACTGTGTGAGACCTTCCGAAACTGTGAGCTAAAATATGTCTTTCCTTCCTTAAGTTGTAGATGTTGGGCATTGAGTCACAGCAATGAAAAAGTCACTGGGACACTCAGGAAAAAACAGTGAGTAACCATTAGTTTAACAGGGAAAGACAAAGGACGAGTATCTTGAAGGAAACAAAAGATACATTCATCCAGAAGAAAAGAAATCATCCTTAGGAACTGAAGGCTTGACCTCAAATCGAAAGATATAAGAACAAAAAAATATGTCAGTATATCTTTTTTGGGGGGGAAAGCCTAGGGATACAAAGTAAAAGCACAGATAAGGGAAAGTGCTTTTGATTAAATTAGCGGTTAGCTAGGTCTCCATGGCAACACACCCACATTGCAAAAAGCATCATGGTTCATTAAAGATTGTTATGAAACCTCATTTCAACATCTTGTTTAAGAGGGTACCAACCTTCAAAGGTATCCTAGGCCTAGTGCCATGCAGGGTGACAGGGTCTTTTAGGAGTTCAAGGAGGTTGCCCTTCACCAGGAAATAATACTGCAATTCCATGTGCGTCCCACTTCTTTTCTTCGAGTTCACTGAATTACAGCTCATCTCGCAAGCAGCTAGTGACCTGAGGGCCCTAACCTGGCCTTTTGCAAGAATCAGTCTGGGAGGGAAATACACAGGAAGGTAAGGACATGATATATAGGAAGGAGCAAAGGGATATGTTAGTAAGAAGTGTGGAGGCTCATTGTCTAGGGGTTCAATTCTATTTAAGGAATCTGGGCTTTGTATCAATAGCATATAAAGGGTTCTGGAGACTGGTCATGAAGATATTAGGATTTTGGGGGTGTAGATGAACTTGGCTTAATTCTCAACTAGAAAGAATCTTAAATACAAAATATTTATAATTATAAGTAAACAGCTACACTTGAGGATTTAACTAATGGATGCATCACCAAGTGTTTAATCAAATGGAAATTAAAATGCAGAATTGGCTCATAGAACCAAATTGAGCAAACTCACATATTTTAAGAACAATTGACTGATTTGCTGCTTTCACAGTCTTTGTTACAATATACTTAATGTCTATTTTGGAATAAGTTAAATATACATTGAAATTCTTTATATTGTTACTAGTGAAGCAGCAAAATGATGCTCACCTAAAAGGGACATGTTGGAAAAGTGAGATTTCTTCTGTACACCCAAGTCATTAAAAAAAAAGACAAAAAGGGAAAAAAGTCTCCCTTTCCTAGAGTTTTAGTCTTTCCTTCATATAAAATATTTGTCACTACCATGTAAACAAGTTGAATATTTTCCAAATATGGAAATAGAGTAATAGCTAATAGTCACTAAATATTTACATTATGTGAGAAATTGTTTTAAGTGTTCTAGATATTGACTCCTTTAATCTTACATGGAACCCATAAAGTAATCTTCCTTTACCTTTTGACTTCTTTTGAGGAATGGGAGTCAAGCGCAAGGCTTTCACACAAAGCTCGATACTATTTATTACTGGTTTTTTTCAGTTTTAATTTTGAGACACGGTATTTCTAAGTGGCCAGGTTTTATCAGCTTCCTGGAGTAATGGGATTACAGGACTGTGACACCAGACCTAGGTCAGCTTTTCCTAATCTTTTTGAAGAGAAACTTGGCTATAAGAGGTTAAGTAACCTTCCCAAAACAGATTCCTTCTCGAGGGTACGCCAGCTCCCTTCCCATACTAGAACATTATCCTACATCTTTCCATGGCTTTTGCCTTCCTCCTACTGAGACTTCAGCTCCTTACTAACCTCTCTACCTCTTAAAATGGCACCTCTTCAAGTAAGTTTTCCCTGGCAACCCAATATAAAAGAGTCACCTATAGTAATGGTCTACATCAGTCTATATTTATGTTTTACATTAAACTTACAACACTGTGATGTTTCCTTCTGTCAATTACCTGTCTATCTGTGTACTGTTTCACAGGCAGAAAGAGATCCTGGTCGGTTTTATTTGCTACTGATCTTTACTACCTAAAATGTTAGATTTGTTTGCACATGGCTGTGCTCAGCAAAGGAGACTTGTTAATAAAGTTCATTGAACTTTCTATGCCCTTAGACACACTTTCATCTCTTAACTAAGAATACTAAACTGCCAAAGACCAAATGCATGCTTTTTGCCCTAACAGAACAAGACACATCTGTGGTTGATGACCATACTTTCTAGGATATAAATTGACCAAATTATGCCTAAAGAATTACTTGGTTGAATAACCTTTATTCTTTCTACTGAGCCTTAAAATCTGAATGCAATGTCTGGGGCTAGAAAATAAGTCACTTTTTCTCTATTAGAAACTTAGTGTTTTTCCCAAAGAGATTTTATATTCAATAAAAAGAATTTAATTCTTTGGACTGGAGCAAAACATATAATGTATTGAATTAAATTATCCTTTAGTAGACTAAAGTGTAGAAAGCTATACTAATTTTTCCAAAGTTTAAGTCAGTTGTCAAGCAACGCTAACCAGAGATTAATAAGAAACAAAAAAGGATCAGATTAGCAGTAACTTAGGCTAACCTGAGAAAATGGACGTACAATGGCAGGTGGTTCTCTGTACCGTGGGTACAAACAAAAGGCAGGTACTTTTTTTTTTGAGACAGAATCATGTTCTGTGGCCCAGTCTGGTCTTGAACTCACTATGGAGCCAAGGGTGGTCTTAGACTCATGGCAATCCTCTTGCCTCAGCCTCAGTTGTTCTTGGTATAGTATTTCATGTCTACACATGTCTGTTTTTGTATTTATCACGTTGCACTATGATGATGTATCTTCGTGACTGTATTCCTCTAGATTCTGAGCTCTGTGAGGGCTTTGACTGTAGCTTTTTATCTCTGCAGCTAGCAATCTTAAGGTTTCAAGAGAAAAGGAAAAACACCAGTATCCATTGAGCACACTGAGTATTGATAGAATTTAATTTGGAATACAATTCTCAGTATAAATTGAAATAGATAGAAAATGGTGATCCAGGCCTGGAGGAAGAGCAAGTAGTTAAAGGTCTTGCCTAACCAAGTGCAAATCCCTGGGATTGATGAGACTTGCTTATTCATAGGATTACTTTTTTTTGGTACTGGGGATTTAATCCAAGGTTTTCACACTTTTTATTTTTGATTTTTCATTTTGAATTGGCTTTCCACCAAGTTGTTGAATTGCCCAAGCTAACCTTGAATTTGCAATCCTTCCGCTTTAATCGTCAAGAGTGCTGGGATTACAGACTTGTACCTCTGAGCCTAGCATTTCAACCTTCAAAGTATTTTTTTTAAATCTCTCCTAATCATGTGTCTTTATGCAATCTGAAATACAAATATATTTATTTTGTTCTCCTTCCTCTTAATACTCCTCAGAATCATTACTGTGTAAACACATGCTCAGAAATCATGACTGTTTGCAATCGTTTGCAAAAATGAAATGTTTCTGGGTTTTTAAAACAATTAAGATTAGTAGGGGAGCATGACATAAATGTGGTACTGGGGACTGAACCCAGACTTTCACACAAAGCTATGTCCCCAACCTTTTTTCTTTTTTATTTTCACACTATGTTTTGAGATGAGATCTTCCTAAGTGACCTAGTCAGTCAAGCTCAACTTGAATTTGTAAGCCTACTGCCTCAGATTCCCAGAGTGTTAGAATTAAATGTGTGTACCATAACATCTGGCACATCACATATAAAGAAATAATTGTTTCATTAGTGTTTCCTTTCTCTTACAAGATTTTGTATTTTCTTTGAGTTTTTTTGTGGTTTGGGGAACTGAATCTAGTGTTTTATACCTTTTAAGCAAGCATTCTAGGATTCAGCTACCCACCCCCGGTCCAATAATTTTTAGTTTAAATAAAATATGAACATTTTTAGACCTACTTTCTGTTTATCAGTTCCACAGAATATGTGGATAACTTTCTTCAAACAATATATTCTACAATAGCAACACTATTCAATATTCAAACTATTTTCCTCATGGTAAATTTAGAGCCTCGTTTGTCCAATTATCATGAAAATAGTGTAAAGTTTGTTAATTTAATGATGAAAATCTGAACAAGGCACCATAAGTAAATGAGATAAATGGAAATTAGTCAGAGGTCTGCTTATATGGCCCAATTAAGGGGAACTTTCCGAATTAACTTCAACGAACAGAAAGTAAATTTTTTATTTACTTTGAGCTTATCATTAGAATGGGACAGTAATGTTTCTGTAGCATGGCTATGCTCTTGATAATGACACTAATAGTTTACATGGGAATGGAGTTTCGTAATTTACAAAATCCTTCTCAATCACAAAAACACTCTTGGGAGACATTTGGACTCAACAGATACGAACAATATTGCTCACACATTCGATTTTAAGGGAAAGTCTACAGTCTCTTCTGTAAGATACTGTTTGGCAGCTGTGCGGTTTGTCACATGACTTTGCCTGTTAGTAACAACTAACTGGGCCAAAGGTGAGCACTGATCCTGGACCAGGCAATTTACACAGTACTGAGGACTGCGTGATCCAGCCTGGCACAAAAAGTTCGTTTGGGGCCAATGGCTCGTCTTCCTTTAAAAATACAAATGAGGAAATAGGAAGAATCAAGAACTTAGGAACGGCAGGTAAAGATAAGAGTGTGCTTTGGGACAAGAGCCGTGAAGTGCAATTATGTCCGCAAGGAATCACGATGAACCAAAGACATAAAGGAGCAGAGGAGAAGGGGGATGCCATGAGGGAGAAGGATCTAGACGTGCCCAGAGGAGCCCCACTTTTCTGCAGGTAACTTGCTTAAGTGTGTTTTTTGCAATGTGAAAATCCAATCAGAACACTAGGTAACCTTGTTCTCACTTTATAAGTCGAGTAACGAGAGTCCAAGGTTAATTGAAGTTACCCAGGTTCTAGCAGGTTGTCATTGAGTTTCGGTTGGCAGTGGAACTCCACCCTTCAAAGCCAAATAGAAAGGATGTTTTCCCATCTAAAAAAAGTGTCAAAATCATGACAATTTGACAAAAATGCAGATTTCCAGGCAGTGACGAGGCTCTCTTGAATCATTACATTCAGGCATATGACTATGGGTGAATCTCAGATTTTTAAGTAAGTTTCCAAATATTATTATGATTATTATTTCCACACGAATTCTGATGTTCATCCAGGAAGAAAGGAGCCAAAAATTTCCAAATTCATCTCTTTAGAATGTCATCCAAAAACCTATTTCTGAATAAAATATATAAAGGAAGAAAAGTGATTTAACTTCATGGAACAAATACTATGAACATGCAGCATCCAATGCATTTCACCTAATGATTCCTTGTAAGAAACGGAATTTAGAGTTTGTAGAAACATTTACTCAGTATTCTGTGTGCATTAACAAGAAGACCTCTGAAGTCTAATCATGCAGATTTGTTATATTAATTAGCTTATATTTGGAAGTTGAGACAAAATGTAAACCTGAGTTTCCAAATGGCAGAATATTTTAAGCAAGATAACTGCTTTCAAGGTTTTAACTTCAAAACCAATTATTAGAGAGAAACTAAAATTCTATCCACAGTGAGCTGAGACAAAGCATGTGTGAGGCATTAGGACCATGGAATGGGGCCCAAACTACTAAGTGAAAATGCACTGCCTGGCCTTGGGGCTTCGGGATTGCTTTTGAGCTCACAGGCTGACCCTCTCTGCTGCTGTGTCCCTGTCCCATAATACAGATTTTTATTGGCTTCCTTTTATTCCTTAAATTTTCCTGAAGAATTAGTATTGTGTGTCTACTTGAGTGGATTGAGAGATACCTAGGGAGACGGTGAAGCAAACTTCTGGCTGCAGCTGTGAGTACTTTTCCAGAGAAGACTGGTGTATGTAGTGAACTGAGTAGTGAAAACACATGCTAAATACGTACTACACCATCCAAGAGGCAGGAGGCCCAGATGGTCCAGAAAAATGAAAGAAGAAAACTTACTCTGTGGATTCTGTTCCTGTTTGTCCAATGGGCACAACTTTTGGGCTATTGCCTTTAGACATAAGACTTAAGTTTTCCTAGCTTTTTAATATGAACTTGGGCCAGTGGTTCTGAGAATGGCTTTGGGATCTTTGGTTTCAATCTGAGGTAACATTATCAGTCTTGATGTCCAGCCTCCAGATCTGAGGCTTCTGGCTTCTTGGTACCAGCTCTTTTATTTCCTTGCTTCTGAGATTGGGTGAGTCAGTCTAATCCTTTCTTGTTTTTACATGTGGTCTCTTCGTTCTATTTCTCTGGAAAGTCCTGACTCGTATGACCCATAAAGGTTAAGCAGGGAAGTCAATGCTTTCATGTACCTACTTCACCATGCACATGGGAGAAACCAGGATTTTAGTTTTACAAATATTTGGGTGTTTGAGTATGTGTGGTTGCTCCTGAAGACCTTCTACGTCTAGATGGATGGTGTGAATGTGGCTGTGGACACAGATACGGATCTCCTTTCTCTTGGTTTGCAGTTGTAGCCTGTGACCTTGGCCCAAGAGAAATGAGACTGGCTGATAAAGAAGACCTGATCTCTAAGTAAGGAACACCAGGCAAAATTGCCTCTGAAAATCCTAATAAGAAAGCCAGTATGGTATATGTAATGGTTAATTTAATTTGTCAACTGGACATGAGGTACTCAATTACACATGATTTCTTTGTGCCTCTGAAGGTGTTTCTGGATGAGATAAACATTTGAGTTAGTCAACTCAGTAAAATATATTTTCTGCTCCAACATGTTTGGATTTATTCACTGAGGACCTAGAGAAAAAGGCAGAGGAAGGAGGAATTTATTTCACTCTCTTTTCCTTGTTTATTATTTTTTCTCTCTGTGTGTCTGAGCTGGAACATCAGTCTTCCTAACCCTTAGACTTGGGTTTATACCATCAAGCCATCTGGCTTATAGGCCTTTGAACTAGAAAAATACCTCAATTGGAATTCCCAGTTTTCCAGTTTGCAGACAGCAGAGGAGGGGACTTCCTAGCTCCTCAGGATAAGTCTCGCCTATATTTGTATATCCTGTTGCTTCCGTTTCTCTAGAGAACCACGATACTGTGTATTATGATTTATATTCTGCTACTGCACTGCTTAACTGAAAAGTAACTTTCAGAGTCCCTAGGGCTACGAAAGCTATGACTTACTGCACAGGTTTTCTCTATCTTTTCATTATTTTGATCTTCTCCATTATTGGGTAAAAAAAAAAAAAAAACTCTACTTAACCCTTCTTTTCTCCTTTCTTTGTTTATTAAACTTCATCCTATGAGTATTTTTGGTACTGGAGATTGAACATGGGGCCTTCACACCGAACTGCATCCTATCTCCCCAGTTTTTTTGTTCACTTGTTTTTTTTTTTTAATTTTGAGAGAGGGTCTCACCAAATCAAGGTTGCCCAGGCTGGACTTGAACTTGCAGTCCTTCTGCCTCTGCCTCCCAAACTGCTGAGATTATAGAAGCGTGTCATAATGCCTGATTTTAAAAAAATACATAAAAGAAAAACCTTCATACTTGAGCTAGTAACAAAGAGGGGGTTTGCTCACTAAATTAGATGATGATTTTTATACATGGAATCTTAAGTAAAATGATATTGTCTAACATAACTTTACAAATGTGAGAATAGCAATCTAATATAGAATCATTGAAGCTAACGTCAGAAAACATGTCACCCCTTTCTCCCATAGGCTGCACGATGTTAGGCCAGTCACTTACAACAGATGGGAGCAGAGCATGCCCACACCTGTTCAGCCTTTACCATTGTAGACCATGTCTCTCTTGCAATATCCACCATCCAAAACTCTGTCTGAGACCTTCCCCTGGCTGCCAGGGCCCAGTATTGATGTGTCATTTTTCCATAAATCCAATGCCATTTTTCACAGAAGTAGAAAGCAATCCTGAAATGTATATGGAGTCACACAACTCCTCAACAGTCAACGCAAAGAGCAAAAAGATCACAGCTAAAGGTATTGTCCTATCTGGCCTCAAACCACGGTACAATCTATAGTAACTATTACTATGGTACTATAGTAATGAGAAGTGATAGTTGGTTGAACACAGTTTTAAAACTTTAAACAATCCTGACGATATAAATCAGGTAATTGTTGAGGGAAATAGGTACATGAAATACTGACACGTCCCTTTTCATAGCTTAGGTTGTTTAATGAAGAATTTCACTTTCATCTGATGATCTTTGGTTGTAAAGTCTTTCTTCTCAGATACAATAAGAGTTATAAATTATTGAAAGAATAAGAAACAATGCAATTTTTAATATTTACTTGAGGTGAAAATGTACATTTTTCCTATAATTATAAAATGCAGTGAATATATCCATAGAATTCTCTTAATGCTGATTAAAATTCATCCGACTGGTACAATTTTTTCACAGAACATGTCTACATGCTGAGAAATCTTCGATATTTGTTGTCCCCCTTTGTAGATGAAATGCTCTTTCCTGTGTCTTTACCTCTTATTTCTATTAATTTATAATATGTGCTAGGTGAAACCTATTAGTGTGACTACAAAGTACTCATTGATCTTTCTTTTTAAAAAGTAAGTTCAATGTGGCTTGCATAAGGAAAAGGCAGAGGATTTATAAATTAACCTAATAAGACCTTGCAAAGCCTAGTTTTTCTTTCATGTAAGTAGTTGGTTGTGTTTCTGTATTTAAGAGAGTCACATGCTATTAATTCTGAAAGAGGAAAAGTCCTCTCTTTATTTTGTATAATCGTATTTATCACTTCAACTATTGCAAAATTACTCATAGAAAAGTCATTGTGTTTATTGATATTGAGATCTCGTTGTCTCAAAACAGAAAATAATAGTTCTGTAAAGGGGTAATCACAATGAAAAATAATTTGTTACTCTTATACTTAACCAAAACTTAAAAACATTTCTATTTTTAGGCTTGTAATATGGGATCAATAACAAAACACCCAAAACAAAGTGTTTGTCCACAAAGCTCAAGGAAAGTTAAAGAGCTCACTTCCCCGTGATGGCATCACAATTATGCCTAAGTGTATAACGTGCTTATTGTATCTGTGTATCATGGTTTCTGATCAGAAAATACAAAAGATGAGGAAGCATCTTTCTTTTCTTTTTGAGTATCAGATAGGTCATTTCAGTTAAAATATCACTGGAAAAAAATGAGAAGCTGTTGGAAGAGCAAGAGGAGAGAGTTGCTGAAGAAAACTTACTTTGCAGACATACCCAGCCAGCTAAAAATATGAACAAAAATACGATTAGAGGAAAGGTTCAGAGCAACGATTTTGAGAGTATTTCTGACATGAAGATATTGAGAAGTAAAATGGCTGATAGTGATGGATGTGAGTTGCTCACGGAAGGTGGAAAAGTTGCCCTGGAACCCAATAAGATAGTTGAAATTGGATTTGAAGGCCTTGAGAAGGGAAATTGCAAAGAGAGAGGATAAGAATTCCCACGGAATGAAGAAAAGCTTATTGGTTTTAGAAATGTCTAGTTCACAGGCAGCCCTAAGGTAGGAAGCAGAGTTTGAGTAATTGAGGTGGGACACAATGAACGTCCTAAGAAAAGGAAAATAGGGAGAAGGCCGGTAGGACAGCTGCAGAAAGGAGAAACAAACCAGGATTTGATCTGATTTTTTTAAAAAAAAATAATAGTCTGTCAGTCTATATGTCTCAATTAGTCGTGTATGCTGTAATTTTTATTACACAGATGGTGACACTACATCCTTAGCCACAGCCCACAGGCTTGCAAAGAAGAGATGTGTTCTAAAAATTTTTGTGCTGTGGGGCTGGAGGGATGGACCAGTGCCGATAGCACTTGCCTTGCAAGCACGAGACTATGGGCTCCATTTCCCAGCTCCACAAAACCCGGGCGTGATGGCTCACACCTGTAATCTCAGCACTCTGGAGGTTGAGGCAGGAGAAGTGCTGTGAATTTGAGGCCAGTCTGGGCTCCACAGCGAATTCAGGACCAGCCTGGACTCCAAAGAGAGATCTTGTCTCAAAAAAATAAAAAGAGGTTTCTCTTCTTTATAGTTAATTACTGATGAATATCTATTGGGAGAGAAGAAAGCCTCCTACTCGCCCAAAATAAAACCTATTCTTTTCAGGAGTTATGGAGGGAATGATTAGCAAAATTCAAAAGTTGTGGGAAAACATTGAACTTCCCAGGAAAAGTTGAGTAAAGAGAAAACAAAATGCCTCGCAATTGCAGAGAGAAGCTCAGACAGAAATAATCCAGAGGTCCCCAGCCTGCATGTGGTCCATGCAGCAGGAGGTCAGTTGTGGACCGGTACGTAAAGCTTCACGGATTTTACAGCCGTGCCCCATCATTCACATTACCTCCTGAGCTCCACGTCTTGTCGATCAGTGGCGGCCTTAGATTCTCACAGGAGAGAGACCGTCATGTGAGTTACACATGGAGGGAATTGGCAATGCTCACACCACATCTCCAGCAATTCCCAATTCATAGAAAAGCTGTCTTCCACAAAACCAGTTCCTGGTACCCAGAAGGTTGGGGTCCCCTAGCAGTTTCCATGCCTGATCTCCAAAATCTTCTCCTCAGCCTACGGACAAATGCTTGGCCGCTTCGCTGTCCCTGTCTCTACACCAAATACAGAGGTTTCCGTGGAGGAGATCCTCTGGGACCTGGGATGTCCATCTTGTTCTGAGAGATTGCCTCCTAAATGCTGAAGTTGGCTGCCTTGAGTGCAAGAGGCTGGCCATCACTCCATTCAGCCACTAAGCTTTGGTTTCCTAGAAAGAAGCAAAGCTTCTCTAGCCAACTTTGTGATTCCTCTCTTCCTTTCCTCCCTGGTGTAGATAAGAGCTCTGTATCCTGCTCAAGGTCAAGTGATCCTGCTCTGGGAAAACCTTTGTAATCCCTTTAGCCCTTCTTGATTTTCTTTACTATTCATCAGATTTATTTACTGCTTAGTGTGCATAAATATACTCTTTTAAAAATTCAGATTCACCAATATATATATAATTTACAGGGTTAAAAAATTCTTAGGTTTACCGATCCATGAGTTTTAACAGACATTTGCAGGCATAAAACCATCACTACATTAAAGAAATTGTGGTGCGTGTACACAATGGAGTACTAGGAGTATTACTCTTTCATAAAGACAGATAGACTTGAGTCTTTTTTAAGTAAATGGGCATAACTTGAGACCATCATGCTTAGTGAAATGAGTCAAATTCATGGGGTTAATTATCACATGGTTTCTCTAATATGAAAAACCCAGAAGACAGGCATTTTATAGACCAAATGGGTGTGATAGGACGAGTCAGGAGGGACAGGAAGGGTGCAGAAATACAAAAGGGGAAAGAGGTGGTGATGTTGACATGATATAAACTTATGCAAAATATTCAAGCACAATGTAGCCACTATGTATTGCACACATATATATTAAAAAATTGTGAGGAAAATTTTTTTAGAAAACAAGACATTTCCATCACCCATTAAAATTCTATTTCTCCCTTCCTGTCAGTTCTCTTTCTACCTATGATAACTTATGTATTTTCTGTCTTTCTCATTTTCTCTTTATAAAATGTCATACAAATTAACATTTGTCACTTGCAGTATGCTTCCTTCTTGACTTCTTTCTTGACTTACTTACAGCACTGCATGTATTAGAAATTTGCTCCTTATTGTTGAGTACTATTCTGGTATGTCTTTGTAAAAAATTGAATGGCACCAAGGTTTATAAGGGGCCAAAATAAAATCCCTTTGTATGTAGAGATCTGTCACCCGTTCCCATCATTAACTTGTGAAATTTTATTCCTTAGATATACTTCCTACTGTTCATTTGTTCCTTTGTTCTTCAAGAATTATTTTAAGAGTACCTACTCTGTCCCAAGTATTTGGCTAAAATAGTAGCAAAATCCACACAGACCTATTTTCTTGAAAGTTAGGTCTAGAAAATTAGAAAAACATATTAATCAGCACATAGAGAATAAAATTAAAATGCATACCATTATAAGTTAGTTCTACAGCACAAGAGAAAGGACAGTAGTGTCAGATTGTTATGCCCAGATCTCGGGGACCCCAAAGACCACCAGGAGTCCGAGACACATATGCAGTAACAAGGAGTTTTTATTCAGGCTTAAGCTCGGGCTCTCAGATGTCACCAACGCAGTGGATCCATACAGAGAGCCCAAAACAAAGGATGAGCAGGGTTTTTATGGGGTAGGGGCAGGGGTGGTCTCAGGAGATGTGACACAGGTGCATTATCATTTACATAGAGCCAATTGTAAGTACACAGTTTTTATGATGGCATGCTGACCACTTAGAGAGGCAGAGTGGCCCTAACTTTTGTTATAACCCAATCATGACCTTTTAGGAGTCTTTTGGATGTAACCAACCCAGTGTGGTGTTTCAGTGGCCTGGGTAGGGTCTAAAGGGGTGTCGAATGATTGGTTAGTTATCACTGGGTGCCTTATTTATGATTTCTTGACTCTGTCCCAGGCCCAGGAATGCCAGATTTGTTTTTACCCTTTCTGATTGGCTGTTACTAGGTAACTAAGTGTCCCAAGGCTATCCTGGCCTTGGGCATTCTTTTGCAATTGTTTTACAATCTGAGGAAGCTGAGGCTTAGATCCGATAACTTTTAGAGTAAGTCTGAAACCTGTCCTAAAGTCTGTTCAGCTTGGGCTCTTCAAGATCATCCATTCAAGAAAGTCACACCAGATGTATATTTTCTAAGATGTTTCAGTTTAAAAAAAGGAAGTTGTTGAGTTCAGAGAAGGCAGGCAGGTATTTTCAGAAATAAATGAGTAAGTCTCTGAATGTAGCTGAAGAACCTTTGGTAGGTGAGTGCATTTAAGAGTTCTGGAAATTCCACTTGGATCTCAGTAAGATGCACCCTTGGAGTGTCCTAATTTCTACACATGACCAATATAATAGAAGATAGCTGTTGTGTAAAAATTAGCTAATAAATGTGGATAAACTTTTAAAAAGCATAATGGTTTGTAAAGTTACAATGCATTACTCATACTGATAAATTAGCTAATATGAATAAAGGTTTACAAAGAAATTTTATCATTTCAATTAGTAAATACTAAGTATGCACACAGGAATTATTTCTGTTTTACAAAGAATTGAGGTGAAATTCAATTGTATGGGTGCTTTGAGTAAGATCACATGCTTAGTAAATTGCTCAGATACAACTACTTTTAAACTCTAATATTAAATCCTTTCTATACATTTAGAATAAATATACAAGGTCATTTAATTGATAGCTAACAATTTTCATAAAAACCTTGCTGGAGTCTTCATTTTGGAAATTAAAGAGAGGACACTCAGAGAATCAGGAATAAAGAACTTATCCTAACTTCTTATTTTATTTTCTAAGTTATAGATATGTATTTAAAATTTACTTCAGCCGGGTATTACACAAACTGCACATTCAGAATACATAAAACATTTAAATTATTCAAATTGGCTTGTTCATTGTTGAAAATCAAGGACGAAACATGGACCTTAAAGTCATTTCTAATGTATTTTGACTCCGAATTATGAAAAAAGAAATCTGTCAAATTGCCATTGCACGGAAGGATTCACTAAAATAGTGAAAAATCGCTTCTATCCTTTTGCAGGACAGGAAGGATAGCCATGTTTTTCTGTGCTCTTCCTTTGACAGGCCTGTGTTTAGATTTAAAAGGTTTGTGTTTTAGTTTCATCGTGGTTTCAAATAATAAATTTCTGGTTTGGATTTCGGACAAGTTCAGTTATGCAACAGATCTCAATATGCACAGTTAAACCTATTTCCATGTTAACCAGATGTTAGCACTCTCTTGCCTTTATACCTTGTGACACTTGTAGTGATCTGCAGCTCCAGAGCTGTTTTAAATATTTATGTTAGGTTTCTTAAGAAAGCAGATGCTCCTCGAACATTTCCCACAAGTTTTTTCAAGCATTGCTTGATAAAATCGTGATTCACTGAACTAAAATTTTGTGAATATCAACTTCCTGTCTGCTCACAATGCCACTGCTGTTCAGTTAAAGGACTATTAGTGCACAAAGCATTGTATTAACAAATGCATGGGGTTCTGTAGGTGCTGTTGCTGATTGCAAAGTGAGTACAGCCCTCATTCTCACAGGCCACACATGCAGACCAGCGCTCTGATTATCATCACACAGATTGATGTGCGCTTAGATGGAGGAAAACATAGATTGCTGTGAAAATACATGTGGATCTTTCCCTCCAGGCAAAATGGAGAGTTTCCTGGGGGAATCTGTGAGGATTATTCTTGAAAAGAGTACCAAAGTTAGAGTATGAATTAATTAAGTGAAGATGGGGAGTTCAGGCATAGACACGTTTCTAAAAGCCTGGAGGTAACAAGAGAAGGAAGCTTTCAGTCAACTGCACTTCAGTAAGAGACAACTTTTAGAGCCCCTTGTGGACATGGGGCAGTTGATAACCTTCGAGAGCAGACACAGGCCACATGTACCATTAAGTTTAGAATTCATTCAGAGGCCTGATGGGGAACAAGACTGTGGACTGAATGCCTGAGAAACCACTCCTGCAGTATTGCAGCATGGTGAGGATCAACCTAAGAGATAACAGAATAAGGCACAGAATCTCTCAGGCTATTGTGTTGATCACATCAGGATTATGTGAAGGAGAGATGTGTGGTGGGGGCGTGCTGAAGCACAGTGGTGTGTGGTACAGAAAGAGAGAGATTTGTTTGCGCCTAGGATGTCCTTATAACAGTAGCCATGGGAAGAAGAGGAGCAGGTTGGGTTGAAAGAAATAATAGATTCAGTTCTGGGTACCCCAAACTTGTGGTCCTTATGGTACATCCAAGAAAACTTGCCCAGGAGGAAGTAGGACACCCCATTCTGCCACTCAGGAAAGAGATCTGACATAATGACACAGACTTAGAATTCATCAGAACCAGGACAGGCAAGGGACTTAGGTTATTGTCCCAGCGTCCTCCACAGCAATTCTAAAGCAGGTTGTTCACAGACCAGCCTACGATGGTGAAGAGCTGTTGAAGTTATCGATGTGGATAAGTGTCTCAAGGGGACTTCATAAGGAGAGAGGGACAGTCACTAACGATGGGCAAACTGAAAGGCTGGTGATAAAAAATTGTACTCAGAGATTCTGAAAAAAGAATTGTGGAAGGATGCTGAAGAAGGAATCATCAGAGAAGGATGCTTCAGCACAGAGTGTTAAGACTGGTGATCTTGAAGATTAGGTTGAGTGAGAACAGGTCAAAAACTGATTAAATTTGGCAGTGAAGAGATCTCAGTACAAGGAGACAAGTTGCAGTGACAGCGGGGCACCAACACTGATGGCAGAGAGTGAAGGTGCCAGTGGACCGTGGAAAGTGCAGAAAGAGAGAGAGAAAGAGAAGGCCAGGAAGTCCCACTGTGAGGAAAAGAGTCCGTGTGGCCCTAGATGGCAGCTTAGGAACAGTGACGATGGCTCCCTTTTAGGGGAGTTAGGTTTTAGGTTTTAATTCAATCTTGGCTATGCTTGTATAGTACAGAAAAAAGTAGTCAGAGGAGGTGGAAAGAAAAAAGCAGCATGAAGGAAACAGAGGAATAGCTAGAGGGGGAGGGGAGGTACATGTAGATAAGGGCATGTGCCTGGCATCTTAAGGATGATCACGTGTATTTGTTTTATTTTAAAGTAAAAATGATTTCTGTCTGTATAAATATGATCATTCCAAATTCAAAGATTAGTGGAATAAGAATGAGTCTGCACAAGAAACCAGGTTGAATCCGCATTGTTCAGTGTCACAGTCATTTTCAGTTTGTTTTGTCAACTTTTTACACTTTGGAAACCTTTCTTTGCCTTTTGCTAATATTAAAATTGCACCTCCACACTCCCATCCAATCTGACGTGTTCCTTCAGGATAGATCTCTATTAGTCCACATGATCGTGCTAAGAATTTTGATTTCTGTAGTTTGTAAGTCGCAAGTATTTCCAAATGTGAAATTATAATGCCACTGGAGATTTTTAAACCGCCATGATCTCCCCTACCTCACTTATCCCTACCACAGCCCGCGCACCCCGCCATCCTGACCCAGGCTGTCCTGATCGCTTCACAGGGGCTCATGTTTGACATCATTTGCCATTTTTGGTATCCACTCCACTTCAAAATATTGGTACTGTTATATAGGTGATGAAGAAACCCTTTTCACGGAAAGCCTTGCTGGGCCACGGGGCAGCTCTGAGCAGAAAGTGCTGCCCTCCTCCCACGCGGGGCTCACGGGCTGACAGTGCTTTTTCTCTTGGAGCGCTTATGACAGTCATGTGAACGGAAACAGTGCCACCCGCAGACTCCAACTGCTGCGAAATGGGCATTTCGGTGCCGCAGAGATCCAGGAGGACCGCCTCTGAAGCACCACCATGACTCTCCGGGCTTCCACAATGGCGTGAAGCAGTAGTGCTCCCCACGTTGCCTCCCCCCACCCCGCCCCCGCCCAGCTCCCTTCTGCATGATCTGGGAATCTTCCGTGTTCTTTGTAAAATCCCTTTACGAAGACCGCGTTTGGAGCGCAACGATTCCCACACGCCTTAGCCTCCTCTGCGGGGCCCTCACTACCCCGTTTCCTTAGTCCGTCTTCTGCTTGTGCCAGGGCATTGCAGCTCGCCACGGAGGATGAGCATTTTCTTTTCACTCCGCCGCCCCTCACCATCTTTGACCCTGCATGCCTCTGTGTCCTGAAAGTGCTGGGTTCCCTCTCCTCACAGGCTTTTGGAAATTTTTGTTTTTGTGATTTTTTTTTTCTTTCTTGGTTTCTGTAAGGGGCTCTCAAAACTGTAACAGAGTTGTGTGAAGTTAAAAGGAAAACACTGGCACCACCTGAGGATACTCTTCCAGGTCTTTATTGACTTTAGGAAATGGGTACCATTAACCGTGACGGAGATGATAAAAGTTCTAATAATCGAAGGAGACCTAGAAAAATGTCTACAATAAATTAATGTGAAGTCCCAGCTTCACCTTTTGAGTTTCTCATTTTAAAATTACTCTACAGTTCTTCCTTTAAATTTACATCTTAAATTGATTAATATTTGTCCACAATGGTATTCTTATTTCCTCCTATACTTTTTAGTTTGCTTAATTAGCATGATATGCATTCAAAAAGCGAAATCATTCCATAAAATCTATTTGCTCCCATAACAACTGACGGGATTGTTTCCACCAGCTCATGCTTTAAAAGCTCAGAGGAGAGAGAAGTGGGGGCGCTGCTCCCCCTCCGTGAAGCTGGCTGGTCCATACACCTCCAGCTGTTCTTCAGAAGCCGCCAGAATGACTTCAGTTCCTGCCAGCCAGCACATCAACCCACTACAGAACACACAAAAAATGTAGCTCCTCCACAAATGGGCATGACAAAGGCAAATGAAATGATACGTGTTGTTTAATTGGCGTGCAATGGGATTTTTTTCTTTAATGTTCAATCATAAAGTTCTGGGTATTTATTTAATCCCTGTGGTTATCCACTTTCAAATGCCTTTCTTTAGAATGATGCTCTGGATTTGCCAGGGATATGCACCTCTCGGTGCAGTGGCCTGCTGGTTGGCCCTGGATTGAGTTTGCTCAGCCAGAGCTCTACAGAGAGGACCAGCCAAAAGTGAGGATAGGGCACATACAATGGCAGTTCAAGAATTCAAAATGGCTCAATATCAACAGGTGTTCCAAGTAAAGACTGTGTTGACACTGATACTGGTGACAGCACAAGCTTAAGGTGAGAGGCTTCTGCTTTCTCCTGTTACATCCTGACACCTAAGTACACACTTGGTGAGTTTCCTTGTTTATTTGTATAGATGCAAGCATTAGTGGGTACTTCTTCAACTGGAAACTACTGGAATATTCCAGATTCTCATTATACTAGGTGAAGCATAAATCTTTAGTGATTTTTAAAAGGCTGTATTGTAAATCACGATAAGAGTGAAAGATCAATATATTCTAGCTACTTTCAAAATTTATCTTCTATAAATAATAGCATTGCTTTAAATTCACTCTTTTTGTAGCTCAATTAAACTGGCTTTTAATTTTTTTGCCTGGACTGGGGCAGAGCTCAGTGATTAGAGTGCTTGTGTGGAAAGCACAAGGGACTGAGTTCAATCCCCCAATACCACACAATAGCTGGGCCTGGTGCTATTTGTCAGCAATCTCAGCACTCAGGAGGCTGAGGCAGAAGAACTGCCATGAGTTAGAGGCTGGGCTGCATCGTGAGTTCAGAGCCAGCCTGAACTACAGAGTGAGATACTGTCATAAAATAAAAATAAACGTTTTTAACTATTATTTTTAACATCAAATTATCTTTCATACATTCTTAGCTAACTTCAGTTGAACACATTGCAAATAGACTCATTGTTATGAGACATGATTGCATTAATTTTTGCATATGGTTTGACAGAGGAGCTCCATAGTTTATAATAGCATATTTGCTGCTACTGATTTTGACTCTTACTCCACAATGTCTTATCTCCAGTGGGTACCTTAATCCAAAAGTAATCTACCTGAAAACTATTCCAAATTAATTTTTCTGCCATTCAATAGTAGGTATACAATCTGTAGCCATTTATTGAATCAATGGCCAGTTCATCTTAACATTTACACAATTTCTTGCAGGAGGTTTTAATAAAATAATTGGGGGAAATAAATCTGGTTTGAATGAATGGGAAAGATAGTATTTAAAGCAAACATCTGCTAATGACTCGTGTATGGCCATTTATTTAAAGTGGGTAGATATTTGACATGTTGAATAAGATAGAAAACCAAGATAATCTTTTAAAGCAAGACTAATGACATTTTCCAGAAAGAACATCTACTCGTGCCCTCTGTTGGATTCCAGCTCATGAGATCACCGCCAGAATTTCCCAGCTTCCCTGTGGCTCTGTTGGCACCCTTCTCCGTCGCTTGCATATTTCTCCGTGAAGGGACAGAGTGTTCCATTTTCAGTGGTTCACAAGCTCCCCCCGGAAGGCAATATGTTAGAGCAAGCTTCAATGTTAGAGTTACAAATTACCCCCTAGCTGTAATAATTATTTTCTCTTCCAAAATCTCAGCATGCTCTCGTTTTCTCTTGGTGCATTAGCACTTTCATTGACTCACGTGGGAAAAAAAATTGCATTCTTATTAAGTGCCAGTACAGTCTTAATAAGAGATGCCAATAATTGATTTTTAAAAAGACAAACACATGTGATCAGTGTCCCAGGATATAGTTCTAAGATGACAAAGAAAAAGTAACACATGGCGTCTTATTAAACATAGAATAAAATTATATTTTTGTTATTAACTCTGTTGTTAAACTACATTTCTTAAATTTGTGAAGTAATGATGTTAGATGTTATTACGGAGTTTTAAATTATTCCCCCAGGAGTTGTTCTGGGAGGATTCTTTGGGACACCCTCAAAAAACTCCTCCACCTGAGAATTGAATAAGGCTCCTGTCGCCACTTCTATGTTCAGTGGACTCCTGTATACATGTACGGCTAACATCTTCAAACTTCCTGGTAAGATCACTTTTGAAGAAAGAGTTTTATGCCTAAGAACTAAAAACTAAGCTGCTAGGCTGGATAGTATGCCAAGTTCTCCGGTATCTTCACCATTCAAGAGTTCCAGGAAATGATATTTTACTTTGCCTTTATATTTTAAAAATAATTATCTTCCAAATTTCTGCTGTGCTTGTCCTAATTTTTGGAACTGAGAGCTCCAAAGTCATTTTGCATTTTGAATTCCTCTTCTATCACTTGTGTCATCTTGAGCAAATTAGTTGTTTTCTTCTTAAATCTGTCTTTACTTTCATGTATACCAGAATCTGTACCACCAAGACTAAATTCAAGATTTCATAAAATTTTCTACCTGTGGTGCTAGGCACATTGTAGAGTCACTGGATCAATTTCACACATCCTGGTTTTCTGGATATTGGAAATGAAATTTATTTTTCCTGAAGCAGGGGTTGTATTTCACATATAAAAAATTTTATGGTTCACCAAGACTTTTAATTTTTATTTTGATGGACTTCTCACTTTATATCCTCAGAACACTTTACAAAGTGTACTACTTCTAGAATAGTAAAGTAGGTTGATGATAGTTTATATTTTGAGAAAAGAAATAATAAACCATACAAATTAAATGCCTTCTCAGAAAGTAATAAATGGCTAAACCACAGGCTTGAAAATTCTATCAGAGACTCAACATAAAAGTGAAATGATTTAGCAAAGTTTGGAACTATATTTGGCTTTTTCAAAGTGAGTCTTAGCTGAAAACTTAGAAGTATTCAATATTCTGAGTGTTAATGTAATTATATGCTACAGCTATTCTATATGTAAGACTGACCGTTGTCTTCTCTGCTTATTACAAAATGCTATTTTAACCTTATGAATTTTTTTAAAACTCATATAAAATAGAGTTTTATAAAAGCCTTCAGTCTTTTAAGCAAATTAAAGCATAGAAAAAAGAAACATCCCAAAGGGATAGGAGATACATACGATCAAAGTACTAGAAAAAATGCTTTGTTTCTCTCTTCTTTGTGACTAACTAAAAACACGCATTCTCAACGCTGGTTCATGAATCTTATGGCTTTATAAAAACAAAATGAAAAATTTCTCCTTCTCAAATTAAGATTTTTGCTACTTCTCCAAATGGGAAAGACAGATTCAGTCAGTAAAGTTGAAGGAAAGGCCCTTTAGAATAACCAAAATAATGAACATTTTCTCTAAGAAAGATAGAGATCATCATGAATTCAAGCACAAGGTAGTGCTGGCCAAAAACATTTTTTTCTTTTTTTTTATTTGGGGGGAGGGGTGGCGGGGGGGTTATGAGCTGTGTGGGAAAACATCACATTTTCTTCCATAATGTTCAACAATTACAGATAACTTCTTTCCACATTAAGGAGGAATGAAGAATTCTTTGAAGGACTTAAAGGTCCCTCATAGGAACCCTGGAAAACTCCATCCCCAGCATAAGTGCTGCTTATGGGTCCTGATCTAGAGAGGTGGGATCTGCTAGCATAGCACCTCGGGCACTGTGAGAACGGCCCTGCAATGCACCCTACCTCAGCCAGCATGGGAAGGCTACACCAGTTTTAGGGGCTTCCTTTTGAGGGCCCTACCCTGGAGGGGTAGGGATTAGCGTGTGCTGTGAAACAGCACCTACCCAGGCAGAGGGAGAGAGTCTAACACTGTGGTGAGACTGTGGGTTTTTGTGGAGTGCTCAGCAAAATTTTGCATTTTAGCACAGATTTTCTTAGGCAGCCAAGGAATCCATCAGAGACCCACAACTTCCAGGAAACAGGACTGCTTTTAAACTCAGATGGGGGGGGGGGGGGGCGAGAATATAGAGCCATGACTACCAGTGCTATTATTTTTTATTATCTATATCTGTGTTTGATGATGGGAAGAAATATTCATTACAAGTTTCTGTGCTTCATTTCATTTGCTCCTCAACATATTACTGTGGAGAAGACAGGTTAAGAAATATTGTGAAGTGTCTACTGGCCATTTGCACTTCTTCATGAGTGAACTGCCTCTTTATTTCATTTGCCCACTTTTCAATAGGATCCTTTATTTCGGTAGGCCTACTTTTCTTCAGCTCCCTGTATATTCTAGTTATGAGCTTCCTATCTGAGTTGTTGGTGATTTTTTGGGGGGGTTGGGGGGTAAGGGCTAGAGGAATGGCACAGCAATTAAAACATTTGCCTTGCAAGCTAAAGGCCCTGAATTTGATTCCCCAGCACCACATAAAGCCGTATGTGGTGGTGCACACCTATAATCCTAGCACTCAGGAGGCTGAGGCAGAAGAATTGTTGCGAGTCCAATGCCAGCCTGGGCTACCTGGTAAGTTCAGGACCAGCCAGGGCTGCAAACCAAGACCCTGATTCAAAGAGAGAGAGAGAGAGAGAGAGAGAGAGAGAGAGAGAGAGAGAGTAGTTCAATTTTACTGAATTTAGGGTATAACAGGAAGATTTCTATATCTAAGAGCCATAATTCCTACACCAGAATCTGACTTCATCACAATAATCCACTAAAACTCCCCTTTTGGGACCATACCTGTAAGATAATGTATATGTCTTAGGCATTTAAAAAATCGAATTATGCTAAATATAAGAATGAAATGCATAAAATAATTTCAGTCTCTAAATTAGAAGATTATAAATATAGTCATTGACTTGTCACGATTGCTCGTATATGAGAAAACTTAAAATAGATAGGAACCAGAGACCTCCTATACAATGTTCAGGATCTGGCCCTTCTGTCCACTGCCGATCATTTTGGGCTTTCTACCCAAGGCCATGCGTGCTCTATGTTGGGAGTCTAATTTGTTACTGCTATTGTTTCTTGCCCAAAGTTTTCTAGTTTGTCTCAAATTTACGAGTACAGAATTATTCCATGGGGGCCACTGTAGCAACGCGCTCACCCCACTACAGCCCTCTTTGTGCAGCTCTTGGCACTTGTTCTCCACCCCCCCTCCCCCCATCAGGCACGGGTGCTTTGTTCCCCTCATCCTTACCTACTGTATGGTTGGCTGCCCTGGATATGAGACCAAGTCAGCCGACATTAATCATTCAAGAAAAAAATTCAGTAGTTAAGTCTTGAGCAATAGATTTTTGTAAACATATATTTAACGCATGCACTATGAGCTGGTTGCTTTCACAGAGGTTATCACAACAAACTGTGAGGGAGGTACCATAACTCCTGCAACTCAGAAGGCTCAGTGACTTCCTCAGAGCCACTGAACATTGTTGCTGGCATTTAGTCCAAGATTTTGAGGTCAGCATTGCTGGAGAAGACGTTTGTTAAACTGCTGTGAGTTTTTAAAGCAAACAGATGAGGAAAAACTAACGAAGGGCTTTGAGATGAAGGCCCGTGCAGTGGAAGGATTATTTCAGGTGGAGAACTTATTTCAAGAAGGAGGGAACATTAGTGTCCTCAAATGCTGCTGAAACATGTCGTATGCTGGCTGAGTCACTGGATTAGCGCCACCAGGTCGCCAGAGACTGCTGACCTGTGTGAGGGCTGGTGTGAGCACAAAGCTCACTGTAGGGAGAGTTAAGAAGAATAGAAGAACAAGAATTAGAAAAGACAAAAGTGAACGCACTGAGATTTAGCCATAAATTATACAGAAGAATGTCGGGGACAGGGGGACACTGAAGAAGTGTTTGAAGATCTCTGTATCAATATGAGTCACGCTATTGCTGGAGGACAGTGTCAGAAAGTACCTTCTCCTTCATAGCAAGGACCTGTAACATGGGATCCAGATTCCCTGAGAACCCTTAAAGTGATATTTTACATACCTTCTTTTCTTTGCATAGACAGGAGAAAATTGAATTTCTCTTCTTAGAAAAAGTGGCTTTCTAGGTTCTCAAAAATGGTTGAATGTCTCAAAATATGAAAACTACCACTAAGTCCACGAAGCAAACAAAACCACCCTAGTAAAAGACGAGAATAGCAGCTGATGTCTCGTCGGTTCCTTGGCCTGCCTTTACCCACAAACACAACAGCCTACTTTAACGGTTGTGCTGTTTTAGTTGCTAGATTGTTTTCACCCCATCCTTTACTTCATTCCAGTCGTGCTGGCCTTCACCATTCCTTACGTCTGCCCGTTCCCTGTGCTTGTAGGCTGTTCCATGCACTCATCTTTCCTCTGAAACTTTTCCTGGCCCTTCACTTGCAAAGCTCAATCTCTCAGATTTCTGCCCAAATCTCTCCTTGTTGAAAAGCCCCACCCCCTGCTGTCCACCCCAAAACTCTGCTTCCGCCAGGGCCCGACCCACCTCCTGACTCCAGTTCTCTGTTCTTCATTCAACTCTGGACAGATTTTCTTCTCATTCGTTTGCATGTGTATCATTTATTTTAGGTAGATTCTTTAAAGAGAGCTTTCAGAAAGCAGGAATTTTCCTTTCTTTTGTATTTCCAGCACTTAAAATAGTATTCGATCTATAATGACTACTTAACAAACATTATTTCTTAAATAATTCTCCGGTGGTCATCAGTTATTTCTTGGGTAGGTATCCTGAGTATCATGTTAGCATGCGAATATTTTAAAGGCTATGTGCTTACTTTCTCTTTTCATCCTATTGCTCCTGTTCTCAGACTATCTCTGTCCTTTGATCCTTACATTTTTCTAAGAAACCCACGTAAATGTCGCCCATCCAAGGGTCATTTGCTCAGCTTTATTTATTCTTGCTGACACTGTCATTTTGAGCCAGAATGCTGGAAAAGGTCTTCCCACACTGCCCCACCTCCCGCCGTCCCCCTCTTCACTGAACCCACTCCACTCCCCTCTGTCTCTGCAGCTCCCGAAAGGGGTCTCTCCAAAGGTCAGCGATGACCTCATCACCAAACGAAGAGATCTGGTTTTTTTCTCTCAAAATATAAAAAGCCGTGTTTGGCCTTTTGCTGTTCACATCCTGGCTTCTCTGTCTTTAATCTCTCGGCTCTCCTCCAGCTCTGTGAGCCTCCCTCCTACCTCCCACTCCCTTACCCTCGTTTTCATCCCTTAGGACCCAAGCAGACTTCCTGTCTCCTGGAACCCTGTCCCGTAAGGAAATCTCACTCTGCCTTCCCCTGGACGTCTCATTCACGCTCAGGCCTCCGCCCGGTGCCGCAGATGCTGGTTCCCACTTCGTGCTCCCCCCACCTTGCATCTAGAACTCACTGTTTGCCTGATCATTTTCCATCAGGAAAAATATAAATTCTGCGAAGCTAATCTGTTTACTGTTTACTCTTTTATCCTCAGCAGTCTGCTTTGCAGATGAGCAGATGGCAGCCTAGAGAGCTGTGGCCACTTGGCCGAAGTCACACTGGGGTGGCTGATGGGAAGGTGAAGGCCCCAGATCTGGGTGCCTTAGTTCACTCTTCCACGGAAGGCAGTGGGAGTACAGACCCTGTGTTGCCTGTTGTCTGTGAGGACAGAGGTTGAATCTGCGTAATGCGACAGGCAAGACCTTACATGTAGAGAAGGAATTTGTGCAGGAGAGGACCGAAAGACATAAGAGAAGCAATGCGTGTATGAAGAGAGTGCTAGAAAACAAAATGGAAAGAAAATGGAGCCAGAACTTCACAGCCTGTTTCATGTTGACATCATATAAGAAACATTCATTTCACATCACAATACAGATTTGTATTCATTTTATCATCTAAATGTGAGGGAGGGTATGGAATTTTCAACAGAATGATCATTCTGTATTTTCAAATTTATAAAAACTATTATTTACCTGCAGCTTTGGCAAATAACATGTCATTTTATCATCTCAACTGTAAAAATTAGCCCGTGGAGTTTTGAAATTAGCTTTTCACCAGAGTTCCCACACACACTGCAGAACAGTCTTGTCTTGTACTTTCGGTTATTAAGCACTTGGGAGCAAATAGAAGCTCGTCCCAAGGAGCTGCTGCATCTCCTTGACCTGTCTGTGGTCAGATCCATTCCTCATTGCAAAAGATGACATTTGCTAGTGATTATCACAGGATGGAATTTTGTCGGGACTCAGGGGGTAGCTCAGTGGTTACAACATGTGCCTAGTAAATACAAGGCCCTGGTTCGATACCCCAACACCACAGGGTGTGGTGTGGTGTGGGTGTGGTGGCACAAGCCTGTAACCCTAGGCAAGAGAACTGCTAGCCTGGCCACATAGTGTGTTCAGGACCAGTCTAAACTACAGAAAGAGATTAGTCTTGTCAAATTAAATCAACTGTGTGTTGCTGTCTTTTGGACAAAGAAGAGGAAGACGCTTTTCAGTGTAGTAAAGATAAATATAGAGGTTTTTCATCACAGAAATTAAGTGTGGCGTGCCATGGTTGGTAAAGTGTATGTCAAAATACCAAAAGCCATCCCTTTTTTGTTGATGTTGGTCTTCATGAACTTCCTATTTGTTACAATCTGAGTGTGTCCAACCTGTGGCCCATGTAACAAATATGTCTGTTTTATAATTTCAAATAGATATAGAAAAAGAAGTTTTGCTAATGTATATATTAACTATATTATATGTTTTATATGTGGGCCAAGATAATTCCATGTTGTGTATATGTGTTTGTGTTTATGTGTGTGTGCGTGTATGTGTGTGGTAACCAGGGCAAGATCTGAGAAAACAGGCAAGAAAGTCACCTGTCGGCCAACACTACCAGTAGCAATAACCGTAACAGTTAACGGTAACTGGCCTGTGTTTTATGAGCTATTTGAAACCCTCAACATTGTTTTCACTTGATGACTATCAGTCAGTGCCTTTCTGGTGAATATAAATTTTAATAAAAGTCTTTGAATTTGTGCTGAAAATATTACTTTTTTCTATATGTTTATGAAAATATAACTTTGTGTTAACCTCAAAGGCCAATTTACTTTTCATTGTACCATTGCTTAAAATAAAATTTCTCTAGGTCTGCCATAAATTCTCCTTTGATAAACTGAAAAGCAACGTAATATGCAGAGACATTTCCACTTATTAGATTGGAGAGTCTTTCAATGAAACTTATATTCCTCCAAGATGCATTCATATTATCTCTCTCCATTTCATACTTTAATTTCTCACGTGGCTTAAAATGTTTAGTACAAACTGGATATTTTTACTTATAAGTTTTCATTTAATAAGTAAAAATATGCCAGTATAAATCTTAGTCCTTAAAAATTACTTTTGACAAGAGCTATTATAGAGTGACAACATTCAAATGCAATATAATTTTAATAAAAAGTTGACTTAGCTTGGAAACTCTGTTCACATCAAGAATATATAAAGCAGAATAATCATCAGAATGTGACTCTGGCCCCATTACATAATTTGTCCACTGAGATTCTACTGTACAATGCGACTTTTATTGAAGAACACTTTACGGAAAGTGTTAAATTTTACAAAATCAAGGTGAACAGTAAAATGAAGTCTGTGGATTTATAGAATTGTCAAAAAGAGAGTTTCAAAAACCGTGACAGATTTTGAGGCAATTCACAGCATACTTTCTTACTTTTTCAGACAAGTTGCTTCAAAGTTTGTCTAATAAAATATGCCACCATGACCTCTTCCTGGTAAATGCCTGCTCTTGTCTCCCAAGACTTGTTAGCTGTCGAAACTTCCCAAGAGCTCCACATGGAGTTAATACTTAAGAACAGAATTTCTAAAAGCTGTTTTGGTTCCCCTTTCCTCCTTTCTCAGTCATTATGCCAAAGGCACCTTATCTCATAAAACTCACTCCATAAAATACCTCTTTTGAAATAGCAGAAAATGGAAAGTTTGAAATTAGAAACAGGATACAAAAAAACCATACTCTATAACTAGGTCTATCATCATAAGATTTTCAAGTAGGAGGAAAAGTAGTTAAGAGTTTTCCCTGAAAATTGTATGATTCTATTACATATGATTAAAAATAGCTGGAATGTGAAGTACCATTGGTAGCTTCTCTGGAGCTCTGGGATTAAAATAGAAGAGAATTAACTGATAGCTGGTTGCTGAAAACAATTTAATGAAGATGAATATTTTGACATGTCAAATGGGTTAATTGTACAAATTTTTAAACTTCTATTTCAGAAATCTCTTAGAATAGCACAAAAAATTGAATTTCCTTAAAGCAGACATACCACAAGGAAAGGGGCATAAGCATATTCCTATCCTCTTTAATTTTTGGTAAGATGCATAGGGAAAATGATGCTTAAAACCAAAAAAAAAAAAAAAATCAAAGAAAGTTTTCTCTTTATATTCTGAAACACTGCTGCTAAATTGATTGAGGATACATGAATGGCTACCAAAGTCCCCAAAATAATCACTCTATTTTCAACAATAGCACACTCACCCCAAAGCCTTTGGCATACACATGGGTAACATTTTAGAAATATGCACATTGTATTATGAACCCAATGTTACATAATCTAACCCAAATTCTAAAGAAAAATTGCATTACTTGTTTGCATATTTTGGGCAAACATATTATGTTCACCTTCGATATATATTATCCAGGAGTATCACACCAGAAATAAGTGGTCAGTGATAGCACATCTCCCCCCTCCTCACTCGCCTATGAAGTGATGTGGTTGTACTAACATCCAGCTATCGAGCCCACTTATCTCCCATGGTTACTACTGGAAAACCACGGAGAAGGCAAATGATTCTTTCCAGTTATAGAAGCCTCATTTGTAAAATGAAGGTTTCGATATATAATTTTCTTTCTGTTTCCTTCCAATTCTTCAAATTCTGATCTAAAGTACTATTTCCTCCAAGAAACTTTTAAAGTTTAACTTTATTACATCAATAACCATATCTTGTATTTTTCCATTATCCTGTGGCACTGCTTAATACAGTGCTGAGCATGTAGACACTGGATAACCTATTAACAATCAAACCTCGTTTTGATAGTGCTTTATATCCTAAAGCACCTTCAAAAATCACCTAAAGTCCCCACTTCTCACAACCTGTAGAGAGAAACGGGTCAAAATAATCCTCTCCATTTCAGTAAGTTGAGTACCAAAATTCAAGGGAATTGAGAGCCTACCTAAAGTACAAAACCACAAGTAGCAAATTTGTCTCAAGGTCTGAAGTTTTCTGACTTATCCTCTGATGCATCTTACTGATGAATTCGTTTCTGCTGCTCTTATCATAAAGATTACTTTTTAAGATAACAATAAAATATCAACATTTGTAACTCCTGCATGTGTCTATCTTCTCATGTCACTTTTGTCAGTGTCCCCGTTGTTCATCACAACTTCTCCCACTTAGGATGCACAGTTATGGAACCTCAGCAGACCGCCTTCTAGTTCCTCCTCCTGAAGGCACAGCAGCCCCAGAAACTCTACCCTGGCCTGTTCAGATATTTCATCATACAGGTAGGAGTCAAAGTTTTATTTATTTTATCATTCAAACAGAGCACACGCCCAAATTTGTGAAAATTTTTTGTAAATTAACTGAACAACTCATGGAAAGAAACCTGTTCTTTTTCTAGCATCTTATTGTGTTGATACAGGATTCTCCATTAAAGAAATGCCAAGCTGGAGAAATTCTTAGTAATCTTCTAGATATTAACAGAATCTGCTCACATTAGTGTCTGAGAATTTTGCATTTAATGCTTATTTTATAACTATCAAATATGCTTTCATTGTGTGGCTGAGAATATTCCACTAATTTATATTACATCTGCACCAGTCTTATTAGTCAAATGACCACTGAACAGAAAATGTTTTCAAAGATTCAGAAGGAATATGCATTATGTAAACACTAAAATAGTTCATATGTACTGATTTTTCTATATAAAATGTACAAATGATTGTTATAGAAATAGTTTCATATTTATTACATAATTTCATATGGAACTCTTTTACAAAAGTTTTACATCAGTAGGCTCTTTTACACTTGCAGCTAGATATCTGTGTGCTCACGGGAGGCCTGGGGGATTCAGAAAAATGAGATAGTATCCTTGTCCTCGATCTCACCCAGGGTATGGTGAATGTATTGTTACACACATATGTAAGTGTGCGCTTCGACTTTCAAACTACATGTGAAGAATGAGGACAATGTTGTTTAGTTTTTATAAATAGACTAGATTTGATGCCTTTATACAGAAATATGGCTGTAATACTTCTTGGTTGGTCACTTGAAGATTCAGTGTTAATCAGATCATCCAAACGCAGGGCTCAAAAATTCAACCACAATGTCACTGCCTGCAAGGACACAGTTGATTTATGTATAGTCACACCACTCGAGGCACATTGGGAGCCACTGAACATTAATCAGCTGGCTCTAACTTTTGCCTATCCAATGTGATTGGAGTTAATGTTTATCCTACCTGGCTAATTTTCTGGCTATAGATAATTTAGTTCAATAGTAATCTCTCTCACCCTTAATTCTCAGGCTTGCACTCAATAATTAACAGAAATCTCAGTCCCTCCTTTGGTAGTCAAAGTAATATTGAACTCTGAGTATTATTGATACTGCTTTTTATTTTAAAATATCATTTCATAAGCATATTGGTATTACTAAATATATCTTAACCTTCAAGAAAAAAGATGGCAACGATTGAGTTTCTGCTTAGTACTTATTAAAATTCTGAGCAATTTACAGGCACCAGTTTGTCTCTGAAGGAGTGATCTCATGTTAAGTGAATAGGAAGACAGTAGAGGAGGGACTTTAAAAATGGGCTGGTAGAGGCATAATGAGAACAGGAGGAAGACTTGGGCTTAATATTGTGCTGTAAGTAAATTAAATGTAAGTATTACAAAAGAGAAAAATATGTGTGTATACCTAAAATTTCACTTGTAATATACCAGTAAATAGAACTCTAACTCAGTAAAAATTGCTGTTGGTCACTTCCACTTCCAATAAAAGGGACCTTGGTATTTATATTAATACTATTTTAAAATCAACATAGTAAAAAAAATACAGTCAAAATCTCAGAGCAGATGGGAAATCAATGAGGTGAGCTCATTATAGAAACATTTTCTTGTCTTAAAAAGGTAGATGGGAAGTTAGACATCTCATGGATATGGAAACAAAAATATGGATCCAGTGTCTGCTATTCTGGATACTGGTGAACCATCCCAATCACCTCCACCAGCTTTGCAATGGTTCTCTGCAGGGCATCGCTGTAGGAGTACCAACCAGCTCCTACTCAACTCTGAATCATCTGTGCCTAGACGATCCCAAACCCTGAACATGGTTTAGACAATTGCTAGAAATTCAGAAGTTCAAAAAAAAAAAATGCTTTTAGAAAGAAGATAATGTAAAACCATGACTTTGAAATTCAATGTTCAGTAGACAGTTAACACACGAGGAGACAACACAGCATGAGTAAAAACTAGCACAACACACAACAGAAAAAGAGACACAGGTTCCAGATACTGTAAGTAGCAAACACAGCCAGAGAGAGAAGCGTCCAATTTAAAATAACATCAAGACACTGAAAGTCACATAGAAATGATAAATGCTTGAAGGAGTAGTAGACTTATTGTCCTGATTTGATCCTTGCATGCTGAATACATGTGCCAAACTATTACATTGCACGCCATAAATATGGAAAAATATTTTGTTAAGTTAAAATGATAAAAAGATACCATGACTATTTCTCCTTTTGGGAATGGCCACAGGGTCTAACTCTATAGCCCGGGCTGGTCCTGAACTCACTATGGAGCCAAAGCTGGCCTTGAACTCAGGACAATCTTTCTGTCTCAGCCTCCCAAGTGCTGGGATTACATGTGTGCACCACCACGCCTAGCTTATGTGGTGCTGGGGAATCGAATTGAACTCAGGCACTTAGCACTTGACTTAGTACTTGCAAGGCAAGCACTTTAACTACTGAACCATTCCTCCAGCCCTGAATATTTCAAAAAGAAACTAGAAACTACAAAATGTGACAAATGCCTGGAAATTATCAAATAGAAATTCTAGATGTGATAAAATATAACTATAATGAAGAACTCAGGCCGAGGATGTAGCTCGTGCATGGCATGAGCAAAGCCCTGGGTTCAATCCCTGGTTCCAGAACAAAACAAAAGACCACACACACACACACACACGCACACACACACACACACACGCACATCAAACAACACAATGAATTGATTTAATAGCATATTGGACACTATCAAAGAAAAAATGAATAAGCAAAGAGGAAGTCAAAAGACTTTCCAACAGCGTTTGTGACTTTTCCAAGCCACAGAAGATGAAAGATATAAAAATACAAGATAACTAACAGATGATTTTTGAGGACTCATCAGGAACAGAGTGGGGCTAACGGCAACGTTTGGGAAGGATGGGGCCATGAGAACTGAACAGTGTCCTAGTGGCACGCTTATGGATAGACCTAAGACCAATTGCAGGAACAGTAACCACAACTTCTTATGTGGCTTAAAAGAAAGAATTAAACTTTTTAAGGCAATAGATAAAGTTCAAGAAGTTTAACATCTTAAGGAAAGGGTAAAAGAATGACTTATCATTAGGCTTGTTCAGTTCGATTCCCCAGCACCACATAAAACTGGTGTGTTAGTGAACACCTGTAAGCCCAGGACTAGGGAGGTTGAGGCAGGCAGATTGTCCTGAGTCCAAGGCCAGCTTGGGCTACACAGTGAATTCAGGACCAGCCTGGGTTACAGAGTAAGACCCTGTCTCAGAAGAAAAAAATTACATTAACTATAGCCTTTTTCATACTGCACATCGATTCACAATAAAAATTTAAATACTAAATGTACTTATATGACAGCATGAGGACCACAGTAAAGAGATACAGGCTGGCTTGTAAATTCAATAAATGTGCTTTCTATACATATGACATTCAGCAGTTTTTTTCATTGAATGAGTATACACTACTATGGCAACTAACCACGTGACAGTGCATACTTTTTCAAATACCGAATTCTGAAGACATTCAATGTAATCCCATAAGCTGCTGACCTAACTAGATAAACTTTTGAATTTTATTTGTACAGAACCCAGCACAAAATATTTCTACTAAGATTTTTAAAAACTAGAAAATTTGTCGTTTTTTTATTCAACTTGTTTCAATCTTTAAAGTTCTGTAAACAATTTCGCAGCTGACTTAACAATGTCAGGATTGATGCGTCTCTAAGTCTTTAAGAGGCAGTGCTCCCCTAACACAGATAGTATGGTCTATGCTCTGGTGGTTAACTTGTTGTAACTCATACATTCTACAATATGCACATAGTTGGTTTCAATATTAATGCATGTGGACATCCATTTCATTTTGGAAAATTAAGTTTGCCTCACAATCTCTATTAATAACATTCTTCTCATTGCCTTCACTACATCATGGGTACAAATCCTTGTGAACTGTAGCATGGACGCAGACCTTCGAAAATTGCTTTTTTATCCATGTAGTGAAATTCTGTCTCCTGTACATGTCACATGCCCCAGGTAAGACAGGTGCCACCCTAAGGAACAGAAGTATGTTAATATACAATTACCTTTAAAGAAAGTAATGTGTATTTTCATGAAAAAAGTGTAATGTCAGACATTAGTGAAGTGATATAATTATAGTGGTTACCACATCTGGAGATTTGAGGACACTATTGAGCTCAAATGCACTCATGCCACATACATAAAATCAACCAATGTATTTGTCATTTATTTGAGATCTACCACTTAGCAGCAATAGCAGAAGTTTTAAGAGAAACAATGTATATGTTAAAGATTGGATTTACATCTGTAGCCAAGAGGGTCAAATGAAAGTATCCAAGAAGGGGAAAGAAAGATATCACGTCTCCATTCTGTGAAAGTTGATAGGAATCTTTAGGAAGGTGAGAGATTGTTGAGACTCTTCCTGTAAGGTGAGGAAGTTATCCTACTGGAGAGGGGTCAATAGGAAAGATGAGTGAAGTCAGTGAAAACAAACTTCATATTCTGTGACATTGACTTTGGGCTTATCCGTTAGATGTGTGAGCTGGCTCAGACAGCCGGACAGGAAGGCAATGGTTCCCTAGAAGAAGAGTTGCCTCGTATTGTCTTGAGGTTCAGGAAACCTCTTGCTCTGCTCACATGCTCTCCCTGGGGTACGCAGATCACAGTGCAAGATCCAACTCGTCTGTGTCCCCCTTTCCTCTACGCGAGCTACACTCTGTTCTATTTGTGAATACCGATGTCTTACCTTTTGTCTGAACTTTGGGCTACTCCATGCCCGAAAGGATGATTGAACCTTATTGTAAATTCTGAATTCTAAACAACCTGTATTTTTCTCTACTAAAGCAGATTGAAACAAATGGTGTTGTCTGTGGATAGAGAAAGGAAATCAAGACAGTAAAGACTGTGCAAAGTAGGTGGGACAGTTTGACTGTCTATAAAAAAAAGTTATTATAGCACCAAAATTAAACTAATCTGTTCTGATAAATGTTATATTAATAGGATCTCCAACAAGGATCTAGGTAGAATAAAATGTCATTGCTATGGTGATTACAGTCTCAGGAGAATTGAAAATAACTCAAGTGACTGTACAGACCAGACCTTTGACTACTAAGTTTCTTTAGTCAGAAAGCTTTTTGCTTTGCACGCCAAGAGTGGGTATTTCAATATACTGAAGATTATAAAATGGAGATTTCTGAGGAAAAAGGAAGCTCCTGTGGGTGAATAATTTATTTTTAAATGTCATAAATAAATAAGATAAACACAGAATCTGTCTGGAAAAAGACAGGCTTTCCATTTCTCTCTGCCAGCATCACACGCTGACCTCCCACCAAGCCAGCACAGAGCAGGAAGGGATAGATATTCTTGTTGACTTCCCGTAGCTTAACAGCAACCACAAAAATGAGGAGACAAGCTTTCAGGGACAGGCACTTGTGTTCAGATCTTTCTGTCGTATTTTTTGTTGTTCTTGGCCTGAGACCAGGCTAGTGAAATTTTGAGTCGTGTTTATGACCTTGAAAGGCTCATGAAGTTTCTGCAAACCATCAGTTTTTTCATTCAGAAGATTAAGATGTGTCAAACTATATTCTTTACCAAGTCTGTGGGCCCCTGCACATGGTACTGGTTTGGAAATTAGGACAAGAACATAAACATGTACACAGCAGATGTAAGAAGGTGATACCTGTACTCTCTGGAGAGTTGCAACAGGGAAATATGGTAGTATTCTGTAATGACATACCAAAACCAGACTGGCAATCAAGGCAGTGAAGTGTACACTTCTATACTGCCCTAACTATCCACAATGCTGTGAGAATTTTTAAACTAATCGTCTCAGTTGGCTATAAAACATTTTTAATTATCATATTAGGATTTTAAAAGAAAACTGTTCCTTTAAAAGCAAAGTGTAGTAGAAATCCACCACAGTCAAGCTGGTCTCTTATTTTTATAATAGCCCTGCAATCGTGTAACACAATTGAGCACCAGCTGCATGATCCAAGTACTAGCCTAAATCCCCTTGGTTATGGAGGTAAATTCACTTTGCTTCCTCATAGCTTAGTGGCATGCCATAGACAATAGGTTGATATTTTGAGCTAAGAACTGTTACGCAGCTAGGAACAAAACACCAGAAGATTACCAGGGGGGATTAATAACCTGAATGGGAGGGAAAAACACCGGAAAATGAAAACATTCTAGGCGAAGTCGAACAGCGGGCACCTGAGAGGCCATGCAGTGAGCCTAAAACTGCACTCAGCCCGGTCTTAAGGAGAGTCAGAGGGAAATGGCAGCAGACGGGCCCAGGAGGGCAGGTGGGACAGGTGAGAGTCAGGTCGTGAAGGGTGATGTCACCAATGTAAGCAATGTGGACCTTGCTCACTCATGGGAAGTCAATGTAGGCTTTTGGAATTACCATCGGCTTTAGGTTGGGGACAGAGAATGATAAATTAGCCAAATATTCTATGATTAAGCATTTATTTTTCTGTTATTTTCTTCCTGGACTTGAAATGGTTTAACAGATTATAGAAAAGTAGAAAATATTATTTAAAATATTCTGTAATTATTCATTTTATAAGAAATTTCGTTTGCCTGGTCTTCTCCAATTACCAGAGTTTATACCAAATTTGCTTCTAGGAGGAAAAACTATTTAAAGAATATTTAAATACTGTCCCAAATGAGTAATCAGCATTTCCATATTGACAGCTATAAAAACTGAAAAAAAATAGAGTCTAACTAAGTCAATAAGTTCCTCTTGCTTGACAGAAGTTTAACTATGAAAAGACATTGCTTTCACCTTCCTAAGGGGCATTTAACCTAATTCCCAATTACTAATTCCTGAGCTAAGCTCCACAGAGAATCTTATTAATTGTTGCCTCATGGAAGTCATCGTCAATCACAGGAGGACTTTTAGAATGATGACATCACTGTGGTTTGCATGTCCTTCTCTCCCCAAGGATTCGCATTTTAGCAGCCTGGCCCCGGGTATAATGAGAGGTGGTGGAGCCCGTAGGAAGTGGGATCTAGCAGGTGGCCCTTGGTCACTGGGGCCCGGGAGTAAGTTTCCATGAGAATGAGTTGCTATGAAACCCTGACCCTCACCTCTGAATTCCTCTTGGCTCTCTGTCACGTGATCTCTTCTTGCTGTTTCACACACACGCCTAGTTTATGGCCTTTTCAAGACCAAACCAGTACGATCATCCTGCCCTGGCCTTTGAAAATTTTAAAACTGGGAGCTAAATAAGATTCTTGTCTTTATAAAGTTACTCAGCCTTTAGTATTCTATTACAACAGCATAAAATGACCTGGTACATTGCATTTTAGTATTCTTGCCTTTATAAATTTTTGGTCAACAACAGTGATTTCTTCTTTGTCTACATAGATTATAGCTCTTACATAGAAAAGAAAATAAATTTTATTTTTCTGTATCACATCATCTATGGAAATTCACATTAATAATATCAGGTCTTACAGTAGCACTGAACAGAAAAACAAAGATTTTTTCATCTATTGAATTTTTCAGATTTTGTTACTGAATTTAGAATACAAAAATTACACAAGTCTTGGGTTATGACTTGACAAATTTTCATGAATGAGCACATCATTGTCACTAGCTCTAAATGTAAGAAAGAAAACTTTATAGCACTCTAGAATTTCCATATATACCTTCTTTTAGCCCCCTTCCATGACAATAACTATTACCCTGGCTTCTAACATCATAGATTAGTTTTGTTTATTTTTTGTATTTCTGCAACTGAAATCATATTGTATGTATCCTCTGATTGGCTTCTCTCATTCAGAATTATCTTTGTAATATTAATTTATCTGTTGCTACCGGGACCCAGTGGCAAAAGTCTATAATCTCAGTACTCTGGGAGGTGGAATAAGGAAGATTACAAGTTTAAGCTTAGCCTGGGTAATTTAGCAACTTGACGAGCCCCTGTTTCACAATCAAAACTAAAAAGTGGGCTGGGGATATAGTTCAGTATGAGGACCTTGGATTGGATCCCTAATACTGCAATGATAATAACAACAATAATAATAAATTTCAAAAATCTTGCAGGTGTATTTTGGTTTCACAGATCATTGGGCATGTGAATACGTCTCAGGACTCTGGGAGGTGGTACTTTGATGAACATTCCTGTATATGCATTTAGACAATATTTATATGTATGCTTTTCCATTACATAGTTGAATAGAAGTGAAATTACTGGGTTACAGAGAATGCTTACGTGAAGCTTTAGTTTGCCAGATACTGTGTTTTTATTTTGGAATACACAGAAGTGGTTTTCCACAAAGAGTGCTTCCAAGTGGGCCAACTGCAAGGCACAGGGAAAATTCCAACACCTTTTTTTTAAACAGGAAAAAGTGTAAATAGTTGTATAGTTTTATTTCCTTTCTTCCATAAATTTTCTCTTGACTTGTCATAGTGATTTTTATGTGCTATATAATTACCTTTTAAGTAAAGAAAACTAAGGTGGTTACTAGTATGAATTACGTCATTTATATCTATATTGTATAATGTTAGCTATAAATGCAAACATAAGAATACTCATTTACAGAATCACCAAAATGTCATAGTTCTTATTTTAGAGGATGACTTGAGTTGGTCAAGTTAACACAAGCCAAGCTCATGATAGCTGGAAGGAGGAAGAGGACGTTCCAGGCACTGGGTTGGCTAAGGAAACCCTTTCTGAGGCCAATATTTTTACTGTTGGATGCAGACCCTCCCAGCAGCCAGAAGCCCACCCCACAGCTAGATCAGATGCACATGCTCAGTTTTGATTCCCTCTTCCATGGAAGGTGCTATGATCAATTTGGGGGCAGGCTCTGGGGAGAGCACAAGCTCATTGTCCCAACTTATGACAAACAGGCCACTACTAACTGGTTAATAATACATTGTTTTGCTGCCAGCTTCACACAAGACAGTAGCCACCACTCTCACCCCTAGAGTTCCCTTGTAAAACCCCAGTTCTCCTTATCCTTATGACAGGGTCAAAGATAGTCAATGAACAGAAGCTTCCCTTTCCTTCCTCCATGGATGCAGTAGGTTGACTTACCACGTCCAGGAAAGAGACAATGTCCATTGAATACAGCAGAGAGAGGAACGGTGAAGGCCAGGCATAACCTGAGCCCCCAGAAAACAGAGAGATGGTGACCAAGAAGATGCTGCTAAGTGCTCCCCAAGTTGAGCCTAGGATCTGAACTCCTGGTGCATGTGCCGTTGTTCCCTTGACCTTCAATTATACAGTAGGACTTCAAGGATAAATTTTGTATCAAAGTTAAGATGGCAGCTGTCTGTTTCAAATCAAGAGTGAGGTCCTTAGAAGGTGAGAATCCTGTGTGACTTTCCAGGTTACATGCCCATGAAGCCAGCTCTAGGTACCTAGGAAGGGGCTATTGTCAAAAAAAAAAAAAAAAGTTCCCTTAAAAGAAAACCTTATGGTAGACACTGCTATATATCTTCTTCAACTTTTCATAAGCATTAATAATTATTTGAATACCACCACCATACATGAGGTTAAAAAAGGTTAAACATTGTAAAAGACTCTCCAGACAATAATAAGGATGTATCACATGCTTGTTGATCAGAAAGAGAATAGAACAGCAACCTTGTTTGAAAGGAAAGAGCCAGGTAGCGAAGCCACCCAGCAAGGGATCAAGCGGAGGTGAGTTAACTAATGCTTCTACATGTTTGGGCTTTTTATCCCAAAGTCTCAAAATGATGAAATCCAGTTTCTTAGAAAAAGACTTGGAGAGTTTCAGGGCAACTGGCCACATGTGATAGATATATTTTAGGACCTGATTATTCAGCTGGAGGTGGGGAGAATTTAGTACTCACTTAGAGTATAAAAACCAAGACAAACATTGACTAGGAAACGAAAATATTCCAACAGGGTGATATCACAGAATAAAATCATATTCCATTACAACTTTGGAATGCTTTCCCATGCAAACCACAAAGGAAGCATTTCATTTGAGGTGTTTCAAGCGGCAGCTTTGGGGCCTTACCTCAACGTTTTGTGGAAATCAGAGCAGTTTCTTCGTGCTTTTGAATGCGACATCACAGCCAAGACTCTACCACTCCTGTTTAGTTGTGGAAACACACTTCACTGGGCAATATATGGTTCTTTTTTTTCAGACCATAATCAGGTGATGTTAATAATTTATTCAATGCTAATGGTCTGAGAAATAATCAAGAAGGTAAACAGGTCAAAGTAGATTTTATACATCAAGTGTAGTGAACTCTTTTCCTGCTACGGACCATCGATTGTTTACGACACCATTCATGAACCATACAAAATTATCAACCTAAAAATTAGCCTGCTGTATCCGGAAAAACATTTACTGAACTCACCCTTAACTTAATGGTATAGTCGACGCAGCTAAGGTGAGCCATGTATGTAGCCCATGGGTTGAACATTGCCCAACCCTAATATACATCAGACCCAAAATTCAGATATTTGTGTCAAAAATTTACAATTTCTACAGATTGTGATGTTATGAGATACACTCTGTCGTGGGTCTCGGGGTGTGGGGGGGGAGGTGTCTGGCAACTGTGCCTATATTCCAGGGCCAAGATAAGTCTTTACCCAGCCCATTTCTCAGGTTAGGTTTGCTGAAAGCAACCTTGAGAGGTATGGTAATGTCTCCCTATGGGACAAAAAGAAAGCTTGTCTATTATTTGCTGAGAAAAGATGGACTTCCTAAGCTCAATGCTGCTCACTGGTGATGCAGAGGTATCGTATGAGTAGTATCCCCCTAAATCCATCTACTACACTATCCTTGTGGGACTGGAAGTTGGGGGGTTGCAAAAGGGGACAACAAGCATGTCGATGATCCTGCTGCCTAAAGCGTTCAGTGCAAGAAGGATTTTGCTTCTGACTATGCAATCTCTCATCTTCTGCTACGTCCAGCAAGTAGTAAGAGACTAATTTGTTGGCTCTGAGGTAAAAGGGCTCAAATACGAAGCATTGATATGAACCAGATTAGATAGCCAAACCTTAATATATTTGCTTTATAAGAAAAAATGGAAGAGAGGAAATAATTAGAAAGGAAAACCATTTTTAAGGTATTAAGAAAAGGACATTTGATTAATTGTAAAGGAAACAACACTCACTGTTTTTTATTTAATGTTAGTTTTCTTCTTAATTGTGTGAGTACCATGCCTCACTGCCATTTGGACTAAATGAATCGCCTGCCTATATGAATCACCTAAATGAATCGCCAGGTGTTTATGGTAGGTAAGATTCAATAAACAAAATACAGATGCTGTGTTTAGATAAACCATGAGTACATTTCATTCATAGTCAAGAAAACCATGACCCAGTTCTGCTTCTAAAGTGAGAACTTTAAAATCATTTTTCAAAATCAGAATTTTGACCAGGGATCTCAAATATGTAAGCCATAAATAAAATTCTAGTACACAGACAGCACACTTTATTTAGGTAGGGCCTAAGAGTCTTGGAAAGATAACAATAAAGTCTCACCAGTTAAATACAAAATCTAGATAGGTGACCATTTATGAACATTTACCATGGCAACTACTGTTAAACCACACAGAAAGTCAGGACAAACTTCATGGTCAGAAGATAAAAGACAGACTTGCTAATGACCATGTTAGGCAGCCACAGTAAGCTAGGTTGTATTTAAATTTCAACTGTTTCCTGAAATTTAGCCAGTTAATTATTTAGGCTGCTAGCATTCGTCATTGAAAGTAATCTAACAGCATACATTGACTCCACAATTTTTGGGGTAAATTACATTTTAGGAAAGTTTACAGAATTCAAATCTAAGTGTATTTACTGATTGACCTTTATCTAAAAACATAAATTCTAAATCTTTCCTTTCTAAACTGAAGTATACACAAAAAATAGCCTGTTAACTTGCTAGGAATTTTTCTTTGGTTGAAAAATTAATATATGTTGGTATAGCCTTTAATGTATAAGGCAGAGTAGTAAGATAATTTCATACGTGACCTTCTCATACTAAAATGCATAATCTCACCTGTCTGTCTGCCTGCCTACCTGTTTGTCTGTCTTTACTGCACATACATATACACATGCCAGAAGGAAATAATGATTTTAATAGAGTGGAAATTGAGTCACAAATATACATCTTAATATAAAAAAATCTTCTTCAGTTTCACACAAATAGTTCATACACTCAAATGACAACATCAGCATGGTTGGAAATTGGAATTTCTGAGTACTCAAATTTTCTCATTTAATAAGAGTTTTGCTTAATTATAAATATTCAAAGGTTTTTCAGAGTAGATATCAGAAAAGATTGATATAGGAGCTGGTATTTCTAAGTTAAGAAAAAATCCAGAGTGAAAAACATCTATGGTGACTAGTCTTAATGAATACACATTTATATAATGAATATATATATTCATTAATAAGTACTGTGTTGGAATTTGTAACGGACAAAGATAATTCAAGTACATTTGAAACACAAAAAATATTTGAATAAATATGTTTTTTTAGATAGCATTCAAATATTAGCACCTAAAATTACTTTGAAGACCACTTTAAAATGACAATGAGAATCTTAGACCAGAAGCTCCTAACTATGGGTTAACAGATTATGTCAATACGACTTTAGAGTAAGTGTACTTCTTAATAAAATGGCCCCACCTCCCATACTATTAAAGCAGGGCGTGTGGCTCATGGCAGTAATCCCAGCACTTGGGAAGTTGAGGCAGGAGGATTGCCATGAGTTCAAGGCCAGCCTGGGCTACATAGTGAGTTCAGGACCAGCTTAAATTACAGAGTGAGACCCTGTCTGAATAAAAACATAGTATAGTAAAGTATAGTGGTTTTAGTATTGCAAATAAGATCCTCAGAGAATTTTGATCCATAACAATTACTAACACAGCCAACACTCATTTGAACTGGTAATTCATTTTACTCAATGAATTATTTATTTCATAATTTCCTTAACAAAATAAATACTTATAATAAATTTAGAGAAGGGTTTGATATGTTAAGTACTTATGTTTTACCTCACTTAAATACTCAATATTAGTCAATCCTTGTCATACATACAAAAAATATAATTAAGTATAAAATAAAACATACCCATGAACTTGCGCCAGTTGCTGAACTACACTAAAACAAGTATGTGCAGTCTGATCTTGAAGACTTGAAAATATGTCCCTATCAGATTAAAAATAAATCAATTCTGAACTCATCTTAATATTGATAGTATAAAAAATAATAAGTGAAACTATTTGTATTCCAATTACTAATTTTAGAAATATTTTAGGTCACAATAATTGTCATTTGAAAATGACAAATTTTATTCTGATTTTGTAGATTGTCCTATAAAATACACTTTTGAAAAGAAAATTAACTAACAGGAATATTTAAATCTCATTTATGAATGACTGGGTTTCAACTCTGCTCATTTTATGCAATAATTATCACAGGCAGAACTTAACTTACATCATCACACAATTGAATTTTACATGTGTCCATTAATACAAACACCACTATCAAATTCAAGTTGTGCAAAGCGATTTTTTTCTCATAAATAATTTGATAGTAACATTTTTTAAAAGGCTATTAAAGTTTGGCAGTGATACTGTTTCTATAATAACATAATTTCAGTGCAACTCTTTTGATCTAATATTCAGTTAATTCTAATTGAGAGCACATTTAATTAACCTTAGTCTTTTGATTTGAAATGACTTTCCCCTTACAAAGACTTGTTTAAAATATTTTCAAGTTACATCGAGTGATAGAGAGTTGGCCAGAAACTAAGTTTACCAATTAGTTTATAAGACTTGATCATATTCCAGGATAGAAAATTGTAGTTGGACAATGTCAAATATACAAGAGTTGCACAATTTGCACACGGCTAAAGGTCAGTTTGATTGTAACAAGAACATGTAAACTATCCTGCTGAGTGTTATAAAGAAACAATTGAATCGTACAAAATGTAACATTTTTTCAAATTTAGTAAAATTTCAGAGACAAAGAAAATAATAACTAGGCATTGCTTCCATAGTGCGCTAGAGGAAAAGAAATCAGACCACATGGGTTTGGGGACACTACTTTGTTACGTAGTCACTACATTGAAGAAGCTAATTTGTGAGTTCTAATTACTCCTTAATACTGAACTGGAGATTTCTCATTGACTTCTTGTGGTATACTAAGTTTATAAAAAGTGGTTCTTATACACTGATGGCCAATGGAAGGGAAGAAGAAAGGGAGGGTGAGGAGGAGACAGAAATGAGGGAGAGAGAACCATCAACAGAACAGAGCTTGTAGACTCAACACTCGGAGGACGCCAGTATTCCCAATCCCTATCATCAACTCACTCCTCTAAATCATCTTATGTGCTTAGGAAAAAGCTTGAAGTATCTGACATGGATCAACACAAATTCACTGCCCTTTGAAACAAGAGTCCAAAAGTCCAATCTACAATTTTGGAAGCTAAGCTATAGTGAATTATTATTCTGCCAGTGTTTTTGTGACTTGCAAGAAGTTACAGTTCTTTTGCTATTAGGGCCCTTCTGGTTTAAATAAGTCTATCACTACTTCATATGTATCAAGTCCCAGGAAGATATTAATAGCATTCTGTTGAAAATACTTATGGAAAGTTTGAATGTTTGTATGAAATATCTCTGAGTGTTTTCTGAATTCAAATCTAAAAGAGAAGAGCACAAAAAATTGGAAAAACATATTTAAATTCTTATTAAGTACTAAGTATTGCCATATAAAGGCTGAAGAAGTCTCGAACAAGTTTCTGAGATTGATGATATTTTCAAAGCTCTTAGCATTTGAAGAGATAATAAAAAATACTTAGACCACAAAGATTACTCTCCACCACATAGCCTCATGGTCATGCATTACACAAAGTCTAAGCAATAAGTAATCCTTAACAATAAATACATTTTGTACAAGAGTTACTAAATTGCTTTGGATGAAGTCTGGAGGAAATCTGTTTTGTGATTTTGTTGTATTCTGAGTGATGTTGGTTTTTAGATTTGATTTTAATTTAGACATCTCAGGCATTTCAAAAGAGCTCTATAATGAAGTTTATGCTAAGTATAAACTGTTAACAGAGCACAGTGAAATGCGGCAGTTGTCCATACAGTTTGTCCCAAGGAAGCAGGTAGCTCCACAGATGCCTGGCCTCCAGAAGTCTAGATAGAAGGATGTTATGGTTTGAATCTTGAGTGTCCCCCACCCCCCCCACCCCCCCGCAAAGCCTCATGTATTTGGGACTGTGTGCTATTGGAAGGTAGGGCTTCGTTGGGAGGTGCAAATGCTTGGAGTTTGATCTGGAAAGATTGCATGTCACCTTGTTGCAAATGGGAAACCCTACAGCCCTCCTACGGTGTTTGTTATTTACGTGTGGACCAGGAAATAAGGGAAAGGGACCCACCCTGTTGGGGGAAGGGGCCAGGCAATTGGCAGCTCTGAACTGAGTGAAGGAAGGAAGAAGAAACATTTGTTAATGGTATCTTCCTGAGAAGCTCTAGCCTAGCCATTTGGCCGAGGTCACTTTCCTGCTCCTGCTCTGCTTGGCTTGTGTCTGCAACGGAGCGAGTAGCTCTCCAGGCGATGCCGTGTACTTCCGACATTGCTCCACAAATGGATTGTACGAGATCTTCTGAAACTGTGAGCTCAATAAGTCTTTCCTCTCTTAGTTTGTGGATGTGAGGTAGTTTGTCACAGTAAGACAAGGAGATGGAGTGAGGGAATGAAGACCTGCAGTGGGTTGGCTGCCTCTCAGCTAAGGTCCTTCTTCACAGTCGCTTGAATTTCCAAGGCTTGTGTTTTGGTAATTACAGTATTCCACACTCAGAGTTTCCCTGTCACCCAAAGATGTCACTTTTTCATGTAAATCCTTTAGCGCCTTCCTAATGCATGTATAAGGAGTTCATGGGAAGTCAGAGAGAGCCTGAAAACCATTATTTATTTATAGAATTATCTCTGTCAAATCCAAGTATCTCTCAAGCATCGCCTAGCCAATCACAATTTCTAAAACTTGCCTGTCTGCTTTCATGCCCCTAATCGTGCTACGTTTTTCTTGTCTACATGTTTTCTAAAACCCTTTATGTGGAGTGATTGAAAAATACAGTAAATGTTTAAATTTTAAAATGTATTGCAGTAAAAGACACATCGCCATTGATCGTCCTCAGAAAGCTCCCTCTTCCTTCAAACACCCTTGGCCCCTTGTTCCTATTTCCTTCGGAAGCAGTTCCTTCTATCTTGACTTGTGTTGTTCTGGCTCCTTCATGGTCTTGAATCCATTAGCAACGTTTACTTTTCTGCTCATTTTGACTTTGGGGAAGAGTCAGAAATCACAGGGTGCTGAATCCAAGCAGTATAATGGATGAGGACATGCCGGATGTTTTTACAAGTTTTGATGTTGGAGGCAGTCAGCAGCAGCACCCACTGTTTTTTGTTTGTTTCTTCCTTTCTTTACTGTATCTCGTAAAGATAGTCATGAAAGAGGATCTCCAGAAGGCTTCAAGAGTTGGAAGAGTGAAGGGATGTGTGTCTCCAGCAGGGGGCGTGTTCACACATTGCAATTTACACTATTCTGTTGTCATTTGTTGTTGTTCTTTATCTCTTTTTCCTAATCACCCCTATATTTGTTTCTTTTGATATTGTCTTGGATCCTCTTGAATTTTGTTCAGATTTATGTCATTGCAGGTCTCACACTTTATTATTATACTGCATCTGTGTTTTGCAATTTTCCCACTCTGCTAGAAGTCTTTCTGTAGTAATGATTATCAGACAATTACTACCACTGATTTAAGGCTTACTAAATGCCAAGTGTACTTTATATATGCAGAAACCCATTTGATCCTCAGAACAGCTCTAGGAGGTTGATCTGTTATCCCAGAACTAAATATGAGAACCTGAAGGGGAAAAAGTACTCTCAAAATTATTTCTCTTGCTATTAAAGGACATGATACTCAGACCATCTGACTCCATAACTCTTGTCCTTAATTGATTTGCTACATTGTCTTAGGCTTTCTTCTCTCTCTCTCTCTCTCTCTCTCTCTCCCTCCCTCCCTCCCTCCTTCCCTCCCTCCCTCCCTTCCTCCCTTCCTTCCCTAACACCCTCTCTCATTCCTCTGATTTTCTGCACTCTGGATACTCTCATATTTCCTAACATGTAACTATGCATATCCCTTGAAGAAATTAATTAATAATTCTGAACACACATGAGCAGGTCTTTGGGAAAGGTAGGCACAGCTTCTTCCCAAGAAACCTCTTTTAAGAGCTTAATAAATCTATGTAAAATAGAACATAAACAGTTCTGTTTCCTTAGTTCAAAATTGATGATAACCAGAATCCATTTGAAACAAAACTTAATTACAGTCTTTCAGAGCACACTAACTCATGTAATTGATTTTTCTTAAAAAAAAGAAAACCCAAAATGACCATGTTGAAACTTGTAATAAATTATGGCAATAAACCCAACTGTCCTATGCTTGAAGGATTTATTGAGTGACTTTATAATGTAAAACTTCTTTTAGATATGGCAAATTTATGAGCTTTCAGCTGACATATCAATGATTAATGTAAATGACTTCTTTAGCTTGACATGAGTTTCTGGGCCTGAGGATTAAGATGCCTAAATTTATATCTGTACTAACATATTTCAGCTTGAAACATCCTTTTAAACATCAAAAAGATTACTGATGTCATCTTAAAGACATGGTTGTTTTCGACATACATATCGGGATACTAACTGAGGAGCTAACGTCTGCATGGGGTTGAACACAAAGGCCCTCTGCTGCTGAGATTAAACCTCCCAGCAGTCAGGAAAAGTAGCAGGGGAAAGGTTACAGAAGGTATTTTCCCATGAGCTGCTGCTCCCTGCGTTCATAAACCTTCCTGTCTGAGGAAACTCAGATGGCCGGTCACACCAAACATTAGCCAGCAAAGCAGGGTAGGCTTACCCTGAAATTGTCAAGCAATGACATGTTTATTTAGCTCTGTTTCTTCAAGAGGACGCAGTGATTTTCTGCAGTTCAAGGCCCAGTTTTCTAAATTCCAAATTCTATGAACTCTCAAAATGGAACCTGAATTCAATGAAGAAAATTCAACACAAGCTTCAGAAGGAATATCGTCTGAAGTCTTCACATGGAAAATGCCTGCATCAGCCTGCTTTTTTCTTTCTGATTATACCAACTCCAAACAGTGACTGGAAATACTTAACAGAAATACCACTTCTGGAAGAGCCACAATCACTTACATTTCTATGACATTTTCTAATACACATTTGTTTATGATTAATCTGTGATTTTACTATCCAATGTGGAAGAATCTTTGGGTTTTATGTGTTTTAAAAATGACTTTTTTTCATGGGCTTTTACAATTGTAAAATCCCATCTATCACCCATGGAGAGAGGCGGTAGGTTTTGGCAGACATCCCGGTTTTATCTAGCTTGCTTTAGAAGCTAACTATAGTACAAGTCTGTGAGGCCCTGTGGGAGTTGCTGGAAGATCTCACCAACAAACTCTTCAACTTGCAAGACCCAACACAAGGACAGAAGAATACCCAGCTTAATTGTTTGTGACTATACGCAGGAGCTTTTTAATGACTTAAGGTTGATGTGACCATTAGGCACATTGCCCTAAGGGCCTGGGATTTACAACTCATTAGAGATTCATATAGTATAGAATTCTAGCCATGCACATGCAAATATTAGGAAGAAATTGCTAGTAAGTTACTGAACTCAAATTAAGTGGAATTCCTTGACAAGAGAATTAATTTAGCAGGGAGCACAGCCACTGTAGTAGGTTTCAACCTGTGGGAATCATAGCTGGGAAAGATTAAGTAATTCAGTCACATCGGAAGCCAGCAATTCAGGTTCCCCCGAAAGCAAGGAGTGTAGGGTGCCTTCGGCTTTTACCCAGGGGCCAAAATCCCTAGTTTTGTTTCCACTGAAATTCTGCTTTAGTATTTGAAAGTCATAATTTGAACAATATTGAACATGGAGAAGGCAGCCATGACTTAAAAGCACACAAATCAAAAAATTGCACAATAACCAAAAAAATTTCAAATGACTCTCAGATACCAGTACATTAAGGGGTACATAATTCAGGAATTTTGTAGTATGTATGCAATTTTAGCTTTCTTCTTGCCTAGTTGTATATAAATATACACCACCTTAGAGACATGAGATTTGGGTAATCAAAGAGCATCTCTGCCCAGCCCTTTCTCAGAGGTTCACCCCTTTCCTAGAAGACCATTTCCCCTCTTTCTACCCTGTTACTCATGTTTGGGGCAATTTTATGCCATAGTTGTGTAAATTTCATAAGAGGGACGTCCATCTAAAGTCAATATTTTGTACTTGGTCCATTTCACCAAGCATTGTTGAATCAATGTGGCCCTATTTTCATTTAAAAACCTTCATATCTGTCTTTATTGATGGCCGCATGGTATTCCATTGTGTAGAGGTACCGTGTCTGCTTGGCCAGGTAGGTGGTTTCCAGGATTTAGCTATTATGAATTGTGCTGCTATAAACATGAATGTGCATGGCCAGGTAGGTGGCCAGGTAGGATGCCTGGCCAGGTAGCTGGTTTCCAGGATTTAGTTATTATGAATTGCGCTGCTATAAACATGAATGTGCATGTGTCTTTTTGGTATGCTGACTTTATTTATGTTGGGAATGCCCAATAGAGTGTAGCTGGAGCAAATGGAATTTCTATTCTCAGCTTTCTGAGGAAACTCCAGGCTGCTTTCCATAATGGTAATATCAGATCGCCTTCCCACCAGCAGTGGAGTAGAGGTCCTTTTTCCCACAGCATCCTCAACAATTGTTGCTTTTTGAGTTCTTGGTGTCGGCCATTCTCAGTGGGGTGAGGTAATACATCAACACTGTTTTTATTTGCATCTCTCTGATGGCCAATGATGAAGACCAGACCACTTCTCCATGTGTTTGTTGGCCATTGGTGCTTCTTCTAAGTGGCTTCTTTAGGTTTCATCTGCTTACTTCTTGATGGGATCGTTTATTTTAGGGATCTTTATGTTGTTGAGTTCTTTGTACATTTTAGATATTAATCCTTTGTCTGAAATGTTACTGGAGAATATCTTCTCCCACTCTGTGAGTTGTCTCTTCACTTTGTTGATTATTTCTTTTGCTGTGCAGAAGCTTTTTAGTTTAATGCAGTCCCTTGTGTTGATTCCTGCTGAGATTTCTTGTGCTGTTGGTGATCTGTTCAGAAAATCCTTTCCTGTCCTTGTGTCTTCCAGTGTTTTACCTATTTTGTCTTCCAGCAGATTCAGTGTTTCTGTTTTGATGTCCAGTTCTTTGATCCATTGTGATCTGATTTTAGTGTGTGGTGATAGATGTAGATTACCGCTACTACTCAACATAGTGCTGGAAATTTTGGTAAGCGTCAGCAGGCAAGAGCAAGGAATAAAAGGAATACAAGTTGGAAGGGAAGAAGTAAAGCTATCCCTATTTGCAGATGACATGCTACTCTACGTAGAATACCCAAAAAATCCCATCCAAATACGTCTAGAACTAATAAATAAATTCAACAAAGTAGCAGGTTACAAAAATCAATATCCATATCCACAAACCAATAGCATTGCTGCACACTAACACCAAACCACAAGAGGAAGAATTCAAGAAAACAACCCCCTAAACAATAGCAACAACAACAAAAAAATACTTAGAAATAAACTGCACCAAAGAGTGAAAGTCCTGTACAAAGAAAACTACAAAGTCCTTAAGAGACAGATTGAAGAGGACTTTAGAAAATGGAAAGACATCTCATGGTACTGGATAGGAAGAACTAGTACTGTCAAAACAGCCATATTTCCAAAGCTATTATACAGATTCAATGCACTATCAATCAAAATATCAACTGTGTTCTTTACAGAGTTAGAAAAAACAACTTTGAAATTTATATGAAACCAGAAAAGACCCAGAATCTCTAAAGCAATTCTAAGTAACAAGGGAAAAGCTGGAAGAATCACAATCCCACACTTCAAAAAATACTGCAATGCCACAGTGATCGAGTCTGCATGGTACTGATACAAGAACAGTGGCAGGACCAGTGGAACAGAATTTAAGATACGGAAACAAACTCAAACACCTTTAGCCACCTAATTTTTGACACGGGGCAAAACAACCCACTGGAGAAAAAACAACATCATCGACAAATGGTGCTGGGAAAAGTGGACCTCCACATGCAGGAGAATGAAATTAGACCTGAATTCCCTAGTTAAGGGATGACCATAGCCTAAACCATCTACAAAGCAAATGGAATATTTTCAACTACAAGTCTGAAAAAAACCCTATAGTCTTGAATCTTTGTGACACAAAGGACTTGATTTAACATGTTTTTAGTTTATGAAATGGAAAAAATATATATAGCCAGGCTACTCAGGCAATTTGAGCAGATTTGAGATGGGTTTGGCCCTGCAATTCAGATCTAGGGCTTCCCTCACAGCGATGTGAGAGATGTTAGTGAGAGGAGCGCACATGCATTCTGCAAATCAAGCCCGAGGACCAAAGAAATGACACCATTAAGACTCGTCAGTTACAGCAGGGAGTGCCCAGCCCAAGGCTTTGTGTGGAGCAACAGTCACAATCTTGTTAAGAATTATTGAAAATCATAGTGACGTCAGGAGCAGCTTGGGGGGCAATCCCAAGACTGAAGGGTGACCGTCTGTCTCTGTTTGTACAGGGTTGAGGGGATTCCCAGAGGGATTTCAGTGGTGAAACTGAGACCGTTCAAGACAAAATGTCAAGATGCCCAGAGTGTTGTTTTCATTTCAACTGCCTTCCTTTTTTCTTCTTCTAACATAGAGAAAGTAGTTATTATTTAAAAACTATACAAATACTTGCATATATATTCTCTCTGTCCACAACAGAAAGGAAAAAAGATACAATTTCCTACTTTAAAGACATTATGTTTCAGTGAGGGAACAGAGAAGGAAAAGAAGCCCGATAAATAAATGGAGTGTATGTTATAGAATTCTAAATGTTACTGGGAAAGAGAGAACAGAGAGAGAGAGAGAGGATTGACTCAAGGTGGCGTATGTCGGATGGTCAGCAGTAAAATGTGAACTTAAGACCAGTGAGGTAAAATGTGAACTCAAGACTTCAGGAGATAAGAGCTAGTGACATAGACACCTGTGAAAATGTATTTCAAGCAATGGGAGAAAAAAACACGAAAGACTCCAAGTGAGAAGAAAATTGTATGTGTCCAAAACAAAAAAAGAGTAAGAATCCAAGACAATGGATTTTACTCAAGCCTTAACTTAGAGAAACGAGGTATTTTTGAGGTCTAGAAGTCTCACAAACGTATGTAGTAATTCTGTGATACACCTGTCTCATGGATCCTGTAGATAAGAGAGACAATTTTACATGTAAAAGTAAGTATAGATGAATTACTTTGAACAATGGCATTCTATGTAATACGAACAGCATCATTATCCACTGGCTATGAGTTTGCTTTGTTTCCTTAATAAGAGACAACAGTGAGGCTAATTTCAAGGATATTGGTGAAACAGACTAGTTATATTTCACCAATATGTGTGAGTTGCATCAGTCTTCAACTTTATAATCAGGGATAACCATGTGAAAAAAAAAATCCTTCTGATGCAACAATTGAAATGAACAAAGTATCAACCTATACCTTCTAGAATTGACAGTAAGCTAACGGTGTTGTTCAGGTGTGTATAGAATAAACCCGTATTGTGTATATGTGTCAATGGTGGCCTGAAGAAATAGAAAAAAATGGGCATTTAAAAATGGGGAGATGTGACCTAACCCTCAGTAGCTGTCTACATAACTGGAGAATCTAGTGTTTCTATCATCCCAAAACAGAAGTCCTGGACTCTTACCTTGGCCTTCCTGCTTGAACCGTGCTCATTCTACTGATTAAACTACGTTCACTCTTTGCCACTCTCTTCCAAACTTAACTTTCCAATAAAAAGTGAGACCATGACGTCCTCCTACTTCTAATTCTTCATGCACTCTTCTTCCACCCAGAGCTAATTCTAATCTTCAGTTCACAGCATGAAAGCGAGACATGTCTAGGTCACATTTCCTGGGAAATTTCACAACATCTTGAAAAATTCCAAGTAGAAACTACATCTACGTTCTCTTCTATGCCCTCACTGAAGCTATTTCTTCATTCTACAATGAGGCTCAGCTCCCACCCTCATCTCAATTTTATCCTCGCCTGCTTTAATTCTTACTCTCCAACTTTCAAATGAAGCCCCCACCCTGCTTCTCTATCCTACTCCTCTGCGTCCCTACAGCAGATCCTTTAAAGGAGTAATGTTCAACTTTTACTGTATTTCTCACCAGCCTGAATTAATTGAGCTTGATCACTGAGACACATACACATTTGCATCACTGGCCCTCGTAGCTGTATTTGGCATTTAAGCAACACTTGCTAGGAAGAGGAAGCATAGATTTAGTTTAATGGATGAATGAGATCCTTAATATTTCCTTGAGCAAGACTTTAAGTCAGTTTCTCATCTGTGAAGATATCTTACTAACATTCACTGATTTTCAGTACATTTCCATCACTAGCATTTTCATCAAGTTTTGTGCCTGTGTTGTGTTTTTTAAAACATTATGCAGCTTTATTTCCTGCAATTCCTGTAACAATTTTCCTTTCACCCCCAACAGCATTGCATTTATGTATTTTGAAAAGTAAAATGTCATTACAACTCAGAAATTCCTAATCAAATCTAGATGTTAAAAAATAAAGGAAATAATCTCATGTAGTTTTGACTTTCAAATGCTTTTGTTAACCACCAGAAGACCTCCGCCACCCAAGGCCTCACACAGAACATACAAAATAGTAAAAGTATTGATTCCAGTTATTCAGCTTGGAGCTGTATTAAGACTCTTAGCTTTTCACTTTAGTTTGCTTCCTGTGAGAGCCGCAGCATGCTTACCATACTATTTAAGAATATTCAATTATGCCTATAGAAAAAAAAAATTTAAATAAGATAAAACCCATAAGAAATTCAATCACAAGCAACTGGCTTGCAAGGAAAGTATAATTTGTAACATGTGTTAGGTATAGTTTGAAAGTAAGTTTATAGTAGATAAATACTCATAGGTAGAACAAGTAGGATACATGAGTTAAAAATAAGCAAGAGCATCACATGTAAGTAGAAAGTCGAGGACGGTCCAAGTTATGACACAGGAAGTGGCCCCTTTCAATACACAGCATTATCACTACATCAGCCACCAGTGTGTGTGGTCTACGCCATGGCTCCTCTTAGGATCTGCTTAATGTTCAGAGGAAAGAAGGCATAGCTATTCAGCCGGTCAAGGAAGTCACCTTTCTCTTCTGAGCCCCATCATTGACACAACTCTATTGTTGTGACTCTACCTTCGATAAGACACTGCTAAGGTTGAAACAAGGGCTGAGCACACCAGCAGTACAACACAGTGAGTGACCTGGGCCTTCACCCCTGAGCCCTGTCCTAGCAGCCTCAACCTCCTCTGGCCTCTTTCCCTTTGATTCTTGCTGTGTGTTCTCATTTGTGATTCGAGCACTTCATTTGGGGTCAGCGAGTCTTCCTGTCCTTTGATGCTCAAGCATTCCTACTGTGTAAGATGTCTGGAGGACACCATGAAGTTTCCCACATGAGAAGGGCCCCTGAAGCTGATCTTTTGGGGGAAACAACGTGCTGCAATTTTACAAATCAATACTTTTAAATGTTATCCATCATGTTTTCACCTTACATAGCTTTCTGGGAGTTACCAGACTGTATCAAAACACTACTTTTTAAAACTTACTATGCGTCTTTTTCTTTAGGACTCCTACTTTTTACAGGAAAAGCTAGAACCCAAGTGACGTCCCAGGACTGTCTGCCATCCGGATCTCCCTTTTAAGTCTCTCCCTCTCGGATGTATGTGTTTTTAAGATCCTAACAAATAAATATCTTAATTTTCATTCTTCCAAATACAGAACTAAAATTTTAAAATTTACCCCCCCCCCAAAACATAGGTTACTTTCAGATGTAGAATGTGTTTTACTTTATAAACACAGATTCCCAGCTTAGTGATGAATAATTTATTCAGTTGAACCATCTGAAATTGACATTTACTTACATCTAAAACAAGCCGAACATTGTCATTCCCGTTTAATTAGAATATGCAAGTGAGGTGCTGTAGGTATTGTCTGGGTGAGACTTCCTAAGAGACTTCTAACTCATAGTTTTCTAGCGTTTGATTGAGGACTTCTAATTAGCTCTTCAGGTGATGCTTTCCATTATTGGATGATACCAACTTGTGGAAAGACCTTCCTAATTTTGAGTAGAAGTTGGTATCACTCTAATTCCAGTTCTTAGCAGTGTGTTTATGTTCTTCACCACACAAGCAAGAACACTTTGGGAGCAAAGTAGGACACTGAGTAATCATACGGGAACTGGCAGGTATAAACCAAAATGGTGCCAAACCAAGAAGCAGGAATAATGGTGCCTAGTGATGTGTAGAATGTTCTACAAATGGGTCACAGGGAATATATAGGAGTCCTTTTTTACAAACTAGCCTTTTTTTTAGAGGTGATTTGAGAATGAAACCCAAGACCTTGCACATGCAAAGCAAGCACTCCATCACTGAGCTATATTCTAAGCCCTTTTTAAAATTTCATTTTGAGATAGGATCTCAGTAAATTGCCCAGGAAATACTTGACCTTGTGATTCTCTGGTTTCAGTCTGCCCACTCGCTGGGACTATATGCATGTACCCACCATCTAATCTATGAAATTACTGATTATTTACACTCTAGCAATTTTGTTTTCATGAAATTAAACGTGATTCCATTTCTTAAGCTCATTCCTCAGCTAGCATGTCTTAGAAATCTCTGCAGTAACTTAACTTACAATATATTAAATAGATATTAGTAAGCCAAGAGAATCCAATTTAATTATGTTAGCTCTCACAAAATGAGCACGCACTGAAATGAATGGCAGTGTGCATCCCTGCGTCAATCCTTGGTTGCCAGTCACCGGGTCCTCGGGCACTGCTTCGTTCCTTCTCCCTCTCCATCCCGTCTTATTCTTTCTCTCCCCCTTCCTTTTATGAGTATCTGGGGCCTGCAATTACAGGAGTGATGGTGTCTAGCCTTGCCTTCGTTTCTCATCTAGAAATGCGCTGCTCCACCCACGAAGCCTCTTGATTGATTAAATCATAAACAATAGTCACTTGTTAGTACTCTCGTTGGAATCTGCTCTTCGTCTCCTGCATGTAATGGAAATCAAACCGGTGGACAACGGAGGTGCACAGAACTTACGACAGCGCTCTGTACCCAGTGCATACTCCAGAGATCAGTGCTTCTCTCTATTGGGGGCTCTGCCAGAGGTTAAAGGTGTGAAAACTGTTGCAGTGTGCAGGAATTTGCCTTCTAAGTGGGAAGAGTCACCTTGTCTCGCAAGAAATAGTTAAATTCAGTGACACTGTTGAAAGACGTTGACATGAATTTTTAAAAGTTGTGAATATTTTATACAGAAAAAGACGTGGTAGGAAGTTATTAGCTTAGTGATTTAATTATCCTTGAGTGCTTAATGCCATTTTTCTTTTTTGATACTAGGGATGGAGACTAGGGACTTCATACAATAGCCCTTTGTTGTTTTTTGTTTTTGTTTGTTTGAGATAGGATCTCACCAAATTGTCCATGCTGGGCTCAAACTTGAGATCCTCTTGCCTCATCCCGCCGGAGTGCTGGGAGTATAGGCCTACACCAATGAGACCAGATGTTTAATGGTATTTTGACTTCTTCCTCATTCACAAGTGACTCCCAAAAGTCAGATGTTAAGAGTCTGCCTCAAGGATTGGCGGAGTGTCACAGCAGTTAAAGTGCTTGCCTTGCCAGCACAAGGCCCTGAGCTCCATTCTCCAGCACCACATAAAACTGGGCATGGTAGTGCATGCCTGTCATCCCAATACTCGGGAGGCTGAGGCAGGTGAATTATCCTGAGTTCAAGGCCATCCTCGGCTACACCAGTGAATTCAGGACAAGCCTGGGCTGCAGAGTAAGATCCTGTCTCAAAGGGAAAAAAAAAAAATTAAGATAGATTCTAATACATGTTTGTAGGTGGGTGGTTGGCTAGTAAGAGTAAAAAAATTTCAAAGGAACGGGAAATGTGTTTCCCACGTGTGCCTTTATGAGTGAGATGACATTCTATTATAGCCAAATCTAACATCCTATTTACCTGTTAATCACGATTTTGCCCCTTGTTTCTCATGGTTTATCAGGTAAATGTAGACACCCTAAATGAACTACTATTAAAATAATCTTTTCTCCTTATCCCTGTTAATTTAATCAGCTATACTCTAAAATTTTAAAAATAAATTTCAGATTAATAGAATTGAAAAGCACTATGATTATAGGGGAAGTATGGGGAATGAGAAATCAGGAGGTCCATTTCACATTAAGAGCCACCTCCAGCATGGAGAGCCAGACTGTTGGCTAACAGCCTACTTGGGGCCGTTGCCTTTGCCTTTAGCAGCCGTCCGCCAACTCCTGGAGTTACTGTAGCAGCTGCTCACATTTGCTTCTGCTAGTATTCCTGAGCCCATTAGGGTTCAGTTGTGAAATATTTTGACTAGGGTGCTTGGCAGTCGTGGTTAATGTGGAAAGTAGAGAGCAAGGCCTTGGATAGTCAAAGCAGCCCAGAAATAACCAGAAAAAAGTGTCATTGTCCCACGCTCACATTTAACCGTCAGGGGCTTTGTCACTCTGACAAGATAACTATAAATCTGACAAGATAGGACAAACAATACAAGCAAATTTCAAGTCTTTGTTGGCTATCTTTCTTCAAAATATCCTTGGTGATGAGGGCAAAATATCACTCATTTGTGTGGTCAAAAATAGTCAATAGCTTATAAAATTTGCAAGATGGAAAAAATAAGCTGTTTGATTGTTTCCTTTGATTTGGAAATCTCAATGAAAAAGATAAAATAATGTATATGATGTTGAGTATAAACACTCAGGCCCTTGAAGGTCAGAGCTATTTCTTCCTCATTTATTTTAATCCTTGTAACTATGTATTTCCTTTATGACTACAGCTTAGATGTCAAGTAGTACGCTTGTAGGTTCATAAGCATGTGACATCCACAGTGTGTGACGTAATTAGCAAATGGAATTACCATCATTTGCATAATCCCTTCATCTTCCTGTATTTCAAATTTAAGTAAGAGTTAAAAATGTAAAACCTGTATTAAGCCTTAGGAGAAGAAAAATGCTCTCATAAATGTTAAATTCTGGTGATGAGAAACTTTTCCTAACAAAATCAGCGAGGTGGAACTGAAGTACCTCCCTGCATCCTCGGCATTTAACTACTTACTAGAAATGTCTCCACAATCACTGAAGAAAAGCCAAATCAGATCTAGAACTGCATGCGGTAGACAGTTAGGGGGAGCTTTTAAAAATCCAATTAGCCTGTAATACTTAAAATATTATAAATTTAACTAGAAAAACTAAAATTGTACCTTGTCGGACACAAATGTCAGAATCTAGAAATTTTTTAAACTTATATGTGAACATGGTCTGGTAGTACCTATCTCCCCACTTTTACTTCTTTTCTGTCTTTTTGATTTCAACAAAAAATCCCCACCTCATCAAGACACGATTCACATACAAAAAGCTGTTCATATTTAAGGGTCAACTTGTTAAATTTCAAGATAAGTAAACACCAAAGGAACCATCAGCACTTTCTGGTGTTTTTCTTTTATTACAGAAATTTTGAAACATGTAGACAAGGAAATAAGTCCGTATAATGACCCCTCCTCCCACCTACTGTTCCTCTTCGATGATTATCAAGAGTGTACCAACCTTTTCTCATCTCTCTCCAGCCCACCCTATTTGAAGAGTATTTCTAAATCTAATCCCACACCCAATATCACCTTACCAGTTTACCCTGCACTATCCCCTCCAAGAATACAAAATCCTGCTTAAACAGTAGGTACACGTTTTTAGTGACCAGTTGCATGGTAACCACAGTCAGTAATAACATAAGCTCCAAAATGCTAAAACTCTCATCACAAAAGAGATAAACAGATGAGGTGAAGGATGTGCTAAGAAGCTTAGTTGGTCTTTCTACAATATATACACAGGGCAAAATGTGTGTTCTCTATAATTTTGTTAACATCAATTATATACGTAATTTTAATCAACTAAAAATAAAATTTAGCCACTAAATTATTTTTAATGTCAACCTCGGACAAGACCATTGTCTGTCATCCTTCATTTTCGTTCTATCTCAGACTTTGCCCATGTGAGCAAGCCCGATTTGGTAGAACACTCAGTATCCCTCTCTGCCTCTGTATGTGTCTCAATTTTCCATAAATATGTCCCCAAAAAGCCCTTCAAAGAGAAAAGACCCCATTTTCTCCTTTCCAAAACCGACACAGGATACATCCTTAACAAGCTAATCTTCTTGGCATGCTGTTTTTATACAGTAGCTTCTTACCACTTATATTTAGTAATTGTTCCATTTTATTATACTCTGTTTAAATGTGGAGGTGAAAAATTAAGTTTGGCCTACCTCAAATAAAATGGTTTAATTGCTGAACAAGGCAGCAGAGGAGTCTATATTGCTTTCTCCCTAGGTTAATGAAGTATTTACTGGGAACAGGATGGAATATGGACACAATTTTGTAGCTGTAGTTTTACCAAGATTAAATGAGTTTCACACTTTGTTGTGAAAATGAAAGATGTAGAACATTTGATAGGGAAGTAGCTAGCAATGATACATCCTGGAAAACGAGAGAAAAGGAGACATTTTAAGGCCTTGAAACAATTTCATTGATAGGAAGGGACAAAAGCTTCATTTCAGTGGCATAAAGAATAAGTTGGAGATGAGAAATGGGGAAGAATGGATTAAAATGCCTTGGAGAAAAGTGTTAGCGTTTCTTGGAGGTAAGAGGAAAGAGGCTGATTGATTAGATAAGTTCTGAGAAGGAGAAGGATAAAGTAAGTAGGCCTGAGCCTGCCGGATACCAGTTCCCGGAAGTACTGCACCGCAGCCAAAAGCTCCGAGAGCCCTGGGCTGAGCGGCCATGAAAGCAACATCTGCGCAGGCCCCTCACTTCACGTCACTCACTTCCAAAGTCACTGAGGAAACTTAGAACAACAAACGTTAGTTCCCAACACAGAGGATGGAAAAGTAGTCATAAAATATGTATTATAAACATTTCCTAAATATAGATTTCTTCCATATGATAACCTTCATTGAAGCCCTGCAGACATGAGTTCCTGTTTCTAATCAGGGTCCTACCCTGCTAGTATTTGTTTTGTTAGGAAAAGAAAAGCAGAAGAAACTTTATCAAGCCATATTTTATTTAAATTTTTTTTAAAAATGACTATCGGGTTTCCTGAGAGTAAAATTGACTCTGACAAGACTTTATTATTGAGAGAGCAGGGGCTGGCAAAGGAAAACAATTGCAAAGAAACTGGAGACTTAAAAGGAAGACTTGAAGGAGGCCTGGGATGTAGCTCTGTGGTAAAGTGCCTGGCTAGCACGTGCGAGGTCTGGGGTGACCCCAGCACTGCAAACAAAACTAAGCAAAAGATGTCGAAATAGCGATATTCCCCAAATCCCTTCAGGTTCTCAGCCGGCAGGCAGAAAAAAAAAAAAAAAAAAAAAAAGACTTTCCCCCAAAATGTCGGAATACTAGGCTGTCATAGATGTTTCTGTGAAAAACTGGGAATGGTAACCTTCCCTCGCATCACGTTGAAATCCAGTCATATCTTACCCCATGGAAAATCATGCACAGTATTACATTTAGTATAAATGATAAAATGGCCTACATAAAATAATAGTTAAATTAAAATATATTACTTACTTGATATTATAATTCAATGCTTGTATCTTGATTTGCCTGTGAAGATGCATGGTTTTTGAAGGATACAGAAAGAAAATGTTTGGTTCTTTTTTTTTTTTTTAGTGCATGTCTTTTTACAACACATCTCGTACATTGGTGCTGTCAGGAAGGCACTTTTCTCAGAATTGTAATGAGAAGAAAGTATTGATAAAATAAAAAATAAAAAAATTATCTCAGAACTTAGCTAATGTTAACTATGTAGCCTAAATTCAATAAACATTTGTTTGGTAGATTGTAATAAGTGACTCTTTATCATTGATTCTATTTAGGCAGAAATTGATCCACTGTTACTATGTTTTCAATCTTGAAGGCATTTTAAATAAAAATACTTTAACAGGTCAGAGACCATGATTTGAAAATAGTAATCACAAAGAATTAAGGAAATAATAGTAGCCTCAAGCAATTAAACAAATTGTAGTATAATACTATAGCAGTACAAAAGAAATGAACAAAATAGAGGTTGGGACAAGAGGATTGAAGTCGAAATATTCTGGGTCATTTTTTTCACATTTAAGCTCATTTGAAGGTAGCGAAGAAGGAAAGGCAGAGATATTTTAAAAGTACACACAAGAGGAAATATTAGGCGAGAAATGTGGTAGGGAAATGCTGTTAGTGGAACAGGAAAAGAAGTTGGAGTTTCACTTAATGACTACGTCGAATTGCCAAATCGGGTAGAGCCTTTGTAAAGACTTCACCACTTCATACACGTGGAAATGAACACAAAGCAATAAAAAACGAGCCTCCATCTTGACCAACTGACCAGCATTTAATGAATGGTGGAAGAGAAGTATTAGCATATTTTAATTTTAGTTAGGTAGATAAATCCACATGGAATTGAACAATTCATTATAGTATACGCCTAGTATTTTTCCCTAGGTGATATTGAAAATTTATATGTAAATATATTCACACATCAAACTAAAGTAGATAATTCTCAAAGGTTGATACATAGGCTCACTGATAAATGTTTTGCAATCATAGGTACAGATATGGAAGAGGTTAACCATATTCCCCTACCTACCTCATAATATGCACAAAAATTAAATCAGGATGAAACAAAGCTCTAACCATAACAAAAGCATTATACACTTTATAGAATAAAACAGAAAATATCTTTGTGACCTACACACACAAAAAAAATTCTCAAAAATGCTAAGCATAAAATTAAAACCGATTAAGTTGACTTGGTCAAAATTAAACTTCAGTTCTTCAAAAGAAACTACTAAAAACTACCATTAAAAAGGCAAGTCACAGACTAGAAGAAACTATTCATATAGCACACATCCAATAAGACATTCCCATGATACGCAGTGATCCCCTACAAGTCCATAATCAACAAAGTGACTGAATTTAATGGACAAATATAAGAAAGATAAACAAATGGTCAATAAATGTATAAAAGGTTCTTCAATGTCATTATAGCTACCAGAATAATATAAATCAAATTTAATTGTGAGTTATCCCTTCAAACTCATTAAAATGAAAAATGTTTTCCAAAACTAACATCAGCAATGTTGACTCAAAAAAGAAAAAATGCAGGAAATAAAACTGTCCTACCTTGATGGTAAATGTGAAATTTTTTATTATCACTTTGAAAATTAGCTTGGCAATTTTTCACAAAGTTTAAAATTCTTTATGATCCAAAAATTCCACTTTTTGGTACTTATCCAAGAAAAATGAAAATATATGCCCACAAAAGAAAAAAATGTTGTATGGGGGTGTTTATCTGTAATCAACAAGTGAAAATAACTAATATGTCTTCAACTGGAAAACTGATAAATTGTCTATTCATACAATGAATTATTATTCCTAAATTATCAACAAAAAATATCAAATAGAGATTCCTCAGACAACACAGATAAATCTAAAAATGTTGGTGGGCTAAAGAACTGGACACAAAAGTGCACGCAACAAGTTTTTCCATTTATCTGACATTCTAGAACAGGCGAACTTGACCTAATAGAAATAAGATAAAAGATTACCTCTGAGTGAGGTGGGTGTCAGGGTGGACTAGGCAGTAAGGAAACTGGAGAGATGAAAATGTTGAATATTTTAAGTACAGTGGTGGCTACATGGTATAACCACAAATGATATATTTTGCTGGACTAGATACTTACGGCGTAAGTTTTACTGTATGTAAAATATGTGCTAATGAATAAAAAGACCTTAAAATTGGGCCAAATGATTTTTAGGAATCTCTTCCTTTTTCAAGATTGTATAATATTCCAAGTATTAGCTATCATGAAAATAAGTTAAACTCCTTTATAGTTACTTGCACATTACTCCTACATAATTACATCATTCCTTAATGAGTTTCACTTTGCAGGTAATGAACCATCCAAATTAAATGACACTGGGAGAGGCAGGTATTGTGCATTTTGTTACCAAAAGGCTCTCGTTGTCCAAACCTTCTGACCTCACGTCCAATCAGAGATACATTACCATGTTTTTGTTTTTACAACTCTTTACTAAAAATACTTTTATTATGGATTATTTTTAGATTTGTAAAGGTCATTCCGATTGTAACATAACTTCATCTGCATTAAAAGTGAACGGTGTTGATCTGAGCATAGCATTTGCTTCCATTTTCAACATGACCCCCCAAGATCACAGGCAACAAAGCTAAATTTTATCCTAACAAACTTTTTGGTTTTCATGAAAACTATCTCAAACTACTGAAAAAGTGATAACCAGGAAAAAGCAGTTTTCTTGAAATCCTATTGATTTCAGAGTTTAAAAGAAGATGTGTCTCTTGGTAGGGTAAAAGAGGACTTAAAACTTTAGAAACTTAATCCTTGAAATAAATCTCACATACCACATGCAAGCACCAACTTGTCTAAACTATCTTCTGCTTCAAAATCTAAGTTAAACGTGGTGAATCTTAACTCCCTCTCAAAGAAAGCTCCATCCCAGAACTACTTAAATACATGCTTCTTGCCAGATAACTTGACAGGATGGAATAAGAACATAATTACAATTGGCCAGAATGGATTTAGTAGAGCAGGGGCTGATGTCCTGAAATGGTGAGGATCAGGTAGTAAACGCGCTTCCTCCTCACTCTCTTCCATCCGGGCACACACTACAGATGTTAGATTTTTCCAAGAGAAACTGTGTGAACATAAAGCGGCTGCCAGGGAGCACGGAATGCGTGGCCCTTGCTGACGTGAGCCCGCAGATCCCTTGCTTCGGATTCGAAAACTGCAGGATCCCAGCTGTTCAGATGTCTGATAGAAAGAAGGGCTTGGCTGAGCTCCATCTGGCTGAACTTTCTCAGTGCCAGCAGGAACGAAGCAGTCCGCCTCACAGGCAGGGATTTTGTGTGACTTAAATAATCCTACAAATGGCTGAAATAAACATGCGTCCTGTGGAAATCCGAAGCGCACGGGAAGGTGTAGGGACACATAAATACGGTTCAAGCATAAAGTGTTAATAGGAGAGTCTCTGACTCAAGAGTCTCTCTGAAATATAGTCAAAATGTATATATGCATTACTCTTTTTTTCTAAAAGTGAGTATTTGTCAGAATTGTCTTGTTTGGTCTGAAGTTACAGAAGTGGTTTCTGGAGGGAAGAAAGGCTTTCCTTTTTCTTTTCTTTTTCCTACTGTTCTACTCATCCATGATGGTCCAGGCGCTTCAACAAGCATCTTATTTTTCAACAACTTGCAAAGCTGGAGACTGTGAACCACTGTCAGTATGATGCCCTCTCTGTGGCAGGCCAGAGCCAGCAAGACCTCTTTTCTTCTCTTTCCTTTTCCTTTCTTTCTCTTACTGCCGGGCCCCTTACACTCCTGTTTCTCTGGCTCTGTCGCTCTGTTGTACCTTGTCTGTCTCCATGGTCCTCCTCCCTCCATCAACTCACCTCAGAAGGCCCATCTCCTTCCTAAAACCTCCCAGTTCTACTTTCCCTCGGCGGCATAAACCAGTGACCCCTCCCGTCCTTGCCAACGGGATGCCCCTTGTTCATTTAGATAACAATAGCACATCTGCCAATTTTATACCAAAAAATTATTTTAAAATTACCTTAAATTGGATCATTTAAAAGAATCATTTTCGGGAAAATGAAATTTGTATTTCAAGTGACGTATATCATTTTCTATCATAATTTTCTCCCTTTAATAACCATATATTTCTTTATCTTTGCCAACTTAAGAAGTCATTGAACAGCCCTCAAAAAAATGGGGGCTGGAGGAATAGCACAGCCATTAAAAGCACTTGCCTGGCAAAGCACAATGCCCTGAGTTCGATCCCCCAGTACCACATAAACTGGGCGTGGTGGTGCATGCCTATAATCCCAGCACTCAGAAGGCTGAGGCAGAAGGATTGCTGTGAGGCCAAGGTTAGTCTTGGCTCTAAAGTGAGCTCAGGACCAGCCCAGGCTACAGAGTGAGACCCTGTCTCAAAAAATTAAAAAACAAGACCTGTAAAAGAATTCAACTCATAAGATCATCAGAACTTATTAAATAAAGCAGTGATTGCTCCATGAGTACACATCAACAGGGACAAGACCAGGCACCCAGCAAAGAGCCTGTGGGATGGACCTGCACCCCACAAGGGAGATGTCAGACATGAGGCATGCTGCGAGGTAACTGGCAGAACACTTTAAGTCACTAAATTGACCAGATTGTGCTCAAAATTGCAATTTTCTTGCCTCAGCCTCTCCGAGTAAGAACTTTTGACTTTTGACTCTAGAGTTAAGGACACTAGCCGGGGGGTTTGTCACAGGTACAGTTGTGTCAAAACAGTGATATTCATCAGGAAGTAACCAGAGCACATGGAATCTAGGACTGTCAGGACAGGCGTAAAGGTGATCAAACTACATGGTATGCCAAAAGTTACTGCCCCAGCAGGAATTACAAAATCATAGTCCATTTCATATATTCACATATGAATGACTTTTGGGGGCCCTTTGTATATAACCACTTTGATGTAACTGATATTTTCTCTCTTCTTCCTTCCCTCCTCTTTTTTAGAAGAAAAACAACAGTTGGAGTTCTACGGTTTTGTGTTGTTTGTTTTTACACAAGCTAGGTTGTTTTTCTTCTAGGATTTTGGGAGAAAGGAAACTTTATCAGCTCCCCCTCTGCAGCACACACTTGAAATTACTGAATTTAAGACGTTTAATCAGGCTAAAGTATGGTTTAGAATGATTGCCAGAGAGGTCAGTGAAGAGTCACTTTATGTGGCCCATGGGATGGTGGCACAGTGCCCCTTTTAATAGCTTTGGTTGAACCCGTCAGTTCTAAAATCTACATTAATTAAATTAGATTTTGCTCCCATATAACAAGAATGTATAGATTTTAACTTGCAATTTCATTTTATTCTTCCTGAATTAGGACCATTGTTTCTAGTCACATTTTTTCACTACTCTCTAGTCATCTATTTCTGTAACAATTATTATTTATACTAGCTATACTCTAGGGGAGTTTAAAGGGTTTTGTACATATAAAATACTAAAAATATAAAATGTAGTATGAGATGTATTTGCTCATGATTGATTTCTGATAATACTTAAAGTAAAATGAATCCCTTGAGAAAAATTATTCAAGCCTTAAATTCAATATACAAGGTGTGCCAAAGTCACCATACATAAAAATAATTAACAGACTCTTTGAGAAACCTGTATAATATGAAAAGCAAATTGTAACAATAGGTAAATAAACAGTTATCACAGACAGCCTTCTAGGCACACTGCCCATTCGCCCTGATTATTTTCACTGCCTTTCTCCTTTGAGTATGAGTAGAACCATGGATATGATTGAGCCTCACTCCGTTTTGGTTATGTTTTGTTTCACAATACAGTTAGCCTTAAGACAGAGAGGCAATCTGCTTGTCCAAGGTGTCCTTTAAGGGACTGACCATGAGTCCTTTAGAAGCAGAGAGTTTTTCTTGGATAGAAAGATAAGAGAAGACACAAAAGGAAAGTTATTAGAGACCTCTGAAGCAAGAGGAAGATTTGATGAACAATTTGAAGGTAGTGGGCACCATCTTCAGGGATCCACCCCAGCCCTCAGACACTGACAGTTGTCCCCAGCCCACAACCAGCTAGGAAACACGGACCTCAGCCTCTCAGCTGTGCAAGGCAGTGCAATCCATCAACGTAAAGAATGAACCTGGGGCAGATTCTTTTCCAAAGCTCCCAGATAAGAACTGCCCTTGGCCAATTTATTAATTTCTCTTTTGTGATACTCTGTGACTAAAACTCAGCAGGTGTGCTCAAATTTTCTGACCTATACAACATCGAGCTAATATACAGGTGGTATTGCAAGCCATGTTGTAGTAATCTGCTAATTATTAAGAGAAAATGAATATAGCATCTGAAACTGAAGCTTAGAATAAGAACTTAGCTCTGTTTAGAATAGGAGCTAAATTGGTAGGGGGTATTTTATTTGGGGGCAAAAGATTCCAAAAATATATTACTGCTACTCAATATCCCAAACTTTTCTATTCTGGCAATCTCGTGTAGTTATTTCCAGCAGACTCGAATCGATTATCTCTGAAAAGACAAAATAAGCATTTTGTATAATGATAAAAAGTCTAAAAATGGCTGATGTCCTGGAGGAAAAATATTTAACAGAGTTTGGTGAATTCCGAGTTTTCATAGCTAAATTCCTGAAATTCACCAAGACAGTGCTACCCAACTTCCAACTCCAGGATAAGGGTCTGTCTCTTTCTAGCCCCCATTTTTTCCTGCCTTACCTTACTCCGTTAATCCGTTCCCCTAGCCTCCCCAGTTCTCCCCCAAGCTCCCGCGGGGCCTCTCACACTTTCCTTCCCTCTCTCCCTTACTCTCTTTGCTTCCTCTCTCCAGTTCTGTTCTGGCTGTTTTTCTGCCCGTCGCCTTGTCTACCATGTGAAAGGCCACCTGGAATCGGCGCTCGCCCCGTTTCGCTTCTCTATGGAGCTTCGTTTTCTGCATGGCAGAAATGGCGTCATGCACATGGAAATAATCAGGTTGTGATAGTTTACTTGGAGTTTTATAAACGTGAAAGAAAATTTAAAGGTAACTATAATAGAACACAAAGGATTATATGTGTGTGTGTGTATATATATACATACATACATACATATATATATATGCTGAATGTTCTCCAGAAATTTGAGGTCATTTGAAGAATGTGTGTTTCTTTATAACATAGTTTAGGGGAGAAACATTTTGAAAGCTCTTCCAGGAAAAACGAACATCTGAGTAACTCCAACGTAGAGAAAATAAGATGTCATCATTGGGAGACCGTATCACACTTACACTGCTAAGAAAGGAACAACAAATTGATTGAACTGGAACAAAGGACTTTTACAACAGTTTTGCACAGTGCTGGTCGTCACCCCGGCCTCTCCTCCTTGTGGCATGCATTTTATTAGTCTTAGGCAATTTGGAAACTGCTCTGGTTCTGTTGACCAGGGAGGGGAAAGCAGTGTTTGTGCAGGTGTCTCAGGAACAACATGGCTCAGCGTTGTCTACTTGGGGATTTTTATTTCGGAGTTCTCTTCAAGTGTTTGGTTATTGCTTTGCCAAAAACAGAGATAATTGACCTCATTTGTCTCATAATTAATATTTGCTGCAATATCAAGTATAGGACTTGCTTGTCTTCATGCATGGTTATCTTTTATTTCGTTGCTAGAGCCGCCATACTTTTTAGAAGATTTTGAAGAAGAGCCAACTCAGCAAGTATAACCATCATTCTCCTAACACAATGGAGGTGCTCACAGATGAACAGAAATAACAGCTTCACAATTGGGCTAGCAATAATCTCATATGAATCTGCTGTTTTGGAACTTAAAGATAATTGGCTATTGGCAATGTCCTGTCATTTAACCTAACATAACAAGCTTGCCAAATACCTCAAACTGATTTAGACCTCACATAACTCAATATTGTGTCAGAAATATTACTCTGAAGAAAAAATATTAATCAGAATGAAATTGATATTTTACACTAAGCTTTTTCCTTGGGAAAAAAGTGATAAAAGGTTTTTTTAGAATGAGTGTTTAGATAACATAACGAAAATTGTCTGGGAAAAGAATCAGATGAAAACAGTTTCATTTAATGTTCCAAAATCGGTTAGAAGAAATAACGTCCACCTGTAGGAAACCTATGGTGTTGTATTGCTCATCTGTTTCTTTTTTAGCACTGCTAACGTGTAATGTCTAATATTAAGGTCAAATATGGAATAAGGTGTCTTCCTCCTTCTGGACGATGAGTTCTCTCAGATCAGGAATTAGTTTGAGGTCACTGTTTTGTCAGCCTGTGAGCTGGCATGGTGTCTTGAGCAGAAAAGGGGATGAGTACAATGGAGGAATGAAAAAACTAGAGAGATGTAAAAGGAGCATAGAGTCGCCTCTGTGCAGGAGACTCAACGCGTATTTGAGAGATGGCACCCACTCACATAGAATTCTAGAATATTGCTTTCAAAGTACACTGAGGTTTCAAGAAAATAAAAAGCATTATATCCGAAGACTTTTGCCTACAAGACATGGTATTTCAACCAATTTCAGCAAAGAAAGAGAGCACGTTTTAGAATAAAAGAAGCAAAAACGAAATAGAACACTACACTGGAAACAAACGTAAAGAGTAAATATCAAAAAAAGCGGCACTAACAGTGGCCTGAGTTGCACGAGACCGTGAGAACATTTCTATCCTACTCGTTTAAAGCATTCTTATTTTAAAGCGTGCTGTCTTGAATTCTGACCACTTCCACATCAGACAGGTATTTACTATACTGAAAATGGACACATCTATGAATACAGTGCAAACTATCAAACTGACATATGCAACTCTAATCCTCTCTACCATTTGACTCCTACTAGCAGGAAAACACACAGCTCAGTATGTACATAAAACATGTAGATCTGTATCCATACACTATGTACTTTGCTTTTACAACATGAACCCACTTTAAATCATTTGCTACTGGTTATTTGGACCCTAATATTTCATTAAAACTCCATTAGAAGTGAGTGGGTTAAGGTATTTGCAGATTTCAAGTAAGATTCTTAATAGAAATGTCCAATCTTTTGTTCCCAGCGCTTCAGAGTGAGCTGTTTATTGAGATGGTTGTATAAATTTGGAATCACTCTGTCCACATGTCTTCCAGGAGTCCTGAGTAGGTGTGCTAGGTTCTCGTTCCTTATTCTTACTGTAAAGTACCAGAGTGATGTTTAAATCATGCTACGTTTTTTATTACTAACTTATTTTAGCTAATTCATAGAAATGATTGCACACACACAAATTGTAAAATCACTCTAAAATTTTCAAAATTTTGGCAAGATTTTCTCTTGAAAGTAAAAGTGTTAAATTTGCCTATAATCACAAAATTTCAGAGGGCTGTGTTTTATTATCCATTATTAAGTACTTTTTGGTTTAAGTTTAGGGTGTCATACAAGTTATTAAAAATAACATTGTTCTTTCATAAAGTCATGTCATATAAAGAGAAAAACATGTTCTTAAAATGGCCTTGGAAAATATGAGATGAACTGTCTTAGTTACTTTTTTGTTGCTGTGACTCAGTATCTGACATCCACAAATTAGAGGAGAAAGGTTTATTTTAGTTCATAGTTTCAGAAGGTCACAACTCAAAGCTGGCCAGCAACAGTGGAAGGAGTCCATATCACCTCTCCTTTCTGGTCAGCTGCTCCATCCCCCATGCCTCCTTAGGTAGTTTATAGTAAAATACTAAATTAGTTGTCCATACCTGGAGAGGAAAAAAAGCATTCATTATTAGCTTTGCTTTGGCCTTAGTTTCCTTCTCTGTAACTTGAAGGATCAGAGCATGGTGACCAATGATCACCTGTCCAGTGTTGTGCTGAAGTAATTTCCTGAAAGTTCACTGTGCTTGTCTTCTCAACTTCAAGTCCCTGACAGGAAACACCATGGTTCAGCTAGAAATCAACCATGATAGAAATATTTACACCACGGAAATTGGCAAACACAATGAATTAGGCCTTTAAAATATTCTTTGCATAATGCTACTTTATCAGCACACAACTGCTCTTGGTTCCATTTATAAAAGCAAACTAAGCTTCAAGTCACCACACAGTAAAAAGAATTACTGGAAGCTTAGGTGAATGGGGTGAATGGGCAGTGACAGAATTTAACAGCATTGGTCTCTAGATTTGGATATAAATTGCTACTTACAGATGCATTTCTGGAGAGTAAACCTCTCTCCACACCCCACGTCACAGGACACAAAAGTAGTAGGGAATATTCACCACAAAATTGTTCTTTCAGAGTTTCTTAACTATTTTTGGAATCACTATTACAAAACTATAAAACCTCTTCCCTCACTTGATTATTTATTCAATAGAAATTCTGAAAAAGCAAACATGTGATTCAGTCTTAGTTTCACAATAGAATACAATAGCTGCAATAAAAAAAAAAAGCACTCCAGATTCCTAGTTAAATTTTATCAACTGCGAATGGCAATTTCTCAACCCAGTGTTTTTTAATCATGGACAGTATTTATACCACAGATTGCTCTCATAAAGTAGAGAGTGCTCCGGACTGGAAACGTGGAGGTCAGGCTTCCAGCTAGTCTTTTGTAATGTAGGTAGGGACGGTAAAATGCTGGCCTCTGCTCTCATTCCTGAATTTTTGCTAGATTTAAACTGAAAGAAACAGAAGAATGTTTATGGGCCATAGAAATATTATAGATAGTTAAGTTTATTATTTCAGTAGTGGTTCACAGGAAAAATGAAGTGGGCACTTGTTTTACCAAAATAAGCCGCAAAGAGAGAGTCTTCTGTGAGTTCACAATTTCTACAATATCCGAATAACACCAGAACAGAGCACAATAAATTGTTGTAGAACAGAGAGACACATACATCACAGCTGTGCTAAGTAAGGGCCCCAGCGTGGCTAAGAAGAGATGAGTTTTTGAAAATAATAATATACATGTATGTGTATCTGTGATTCTATGGTAAATTACCTCCATGAGATAACATTAGTACACTGGAAACTAAAGATTCTAATCACTAACTACCCTTCTACTCTTTCTAATATGACTTATACAGGGAGAACAGCAAATCCTAGCTGCTGTTGACAGGAGATATATCATTGTCTTTCGCTGCAGTCACTACAGGATCAGGGAAATCGAGTATTTAGGGGTGTTAAGTTCTAGATGGGATTTTGTGCAGCAGTCCTGACTTCGGTCCCAGGCAACTGTGACCATGTCTCTCATAGAAGGTGGGATTCCTTACCCCCACTGGGATGTTTATTCCTCTATAATTTTTATCATTTTCTGGTTGTCATGAGTTCTATTGAAGCTATATTCAATGATCCTGTTCCCTCATGATACATATCAGGTATGATCATTTTCTGTCCATTTTTTTCTCTCACTCTCCAACCTACTTCCTCCTTTCTCAAGATTCTCTTTCCTACTCCAAAAAATCTGCCATTTCTCTCTTTATTTATATTGTGTAAGCAAAATTCTGTTGTGTGTATATACTCCACACTTTATTCACTTGTTCTTTGATGGCCTCTATTCTCTTTCCTGAGCTTAGCTACTCTGATTGCATCGTTATAAACATGAATATGTGTGTTTCACTATAATAGGATGCCTTTAACTCTTTCAAAGAATAAAATATTGGGAGAGGATGGAAGAGGTGCTGGTCAAAGGGTAAAACTTTTGGTTAGTAAGAATAAGTTTTTGAGAACTGTCACACAGAATACAAACTACAGATGATAGTAATACATATTTCAAAGTGGCTGAGAGTAAATTTCAAATATTCTCTCCAAAAAAAAATGGTTCCATGGTTAAAGTGCTTGCCTAACAAGCACTAAGTCAAGCACTAAGTACAGGGGTTCAATTCCCCAGCACCACATACACCAGGCATGGTGACACATGCCTGTAATCCCAGCACTCAGGAGGCTGAGGCACGCAGATTGCTGGAGTCCAAGGCTAGCCTGGGCTCCATAATGAGTTCAGGACCAGCCTGGACTGCAGAACAAGACCCTTCTCAAAAACAAAAACAAAAAAAGAAAAAGTCTTTGAGGTGATGCATATGTTAACTAGTCTGATTGATGTGTTCCCTGTTATATACATATATCAAAATGTTTCATAGTATCCCATACCTATTTACAAGTAACATTTGTCTTTAACAACAAAAATAAATTTTAAAAGTAGAATATTATTGGTCTTAAAAAGAATAAACTATTTCTCTGGAAATATTTTCTCCTCATTGGAAAGCTTAGTGACTGATTTCAAATAAATGTAACTTCACCAAAAACATCAAATTGTGTAGGTGGTAACTACAGTCTTCATCTGTCAAGTACTTTGACTGCTCTGAGCTCGATAGTAACCTCCCTCCGCACATCGCCTCTTCTTATTTTTGCTTCAGTCTTTAGATGGTTCTGCTGTTATTTTCATCATTTTATTTATGAAGAAATAAAAGTTCAAACCAGTTTGAAATTCTGAAGACTTTCATACAGAACTTTAACGAAATAGGTCTTACACTTCCTGATTCTACTACATTTCTTTGGCACCTTTTGTCCTCCCCATGGAGTTCTCAGTGGGTACTTGTGACTAGCAGTCAAGTTATTTTTGAAGTTTAGGACTTGCCAGAAAAGTATAGATTTCCTGTAAGACTAACAGACCAAATATGGCGTGTTTTAAGCATTTATTTTTTATTCATTCATCTTGTGTCTTCATTCAACAAGTATTATTATTAACTGCTCTATTCAAAACCTCTGGTGGACACAAAAAACATAAAGCTATTTATATCAATCTTTCAGGAAGATTTTTTTAAACCCTTGGTTCTAGCCATAGCATAGAGAATGGATAATTTTTAATATTCTTCTCATATGTATTCAAAAATGTTCCTCAGAAATTGTCATGAAATGAGAAAACAAATAAAGCAAAAATATAGACAGTAAACATTTGCTTTAGTTGAACTTATACTAATCATATAAAATTTAAATAATAAGTATAAACATTTACAAATATAAAAACAAAGTAGTGAGTTAATTTTTAATTAAATGATTGACAATAATTTAATTCATGATTTTGGCTAATCTTTTAATTGAGTTTATTTTGTTTTTTAAAAGGCAAAACAGCTACACAAGTTCTACATATTTTCCAATGGTGTTAATAAAATTGATCTTCCAATTTTCTTGTTTGAAGGCAGCAAAGTTAGGTTCGTCAGTCTCACTGTTTCCAGATTTGTCCCTGCCTTCACTAAGAGCAGTTAAGAGTAATTTGTATTAATATTACTCTCCAAATGTCTTCCTCACATGAAGCAATAGATATAAAAATATATGAGAAGAGCTTAGAAATAAACTTGGCAGGGCTTAGTTATGAAATCTTATTTCATAATGATTTTGTAAGATTTCATAACTAAACACTTCTCAGGATTTTGTTTCTTTAGGATTCAATTTAACAGCTTTCCTGTGTCTCTGCAGTCAAAACAACTGCCACTAAAAGGTCTCTAAAAAACTCACAAGTATGTATTATACTCGATGAAAACGTGTAACACTTAAAATTATTCAGGAGAAAATGAACTTCAGTATTTTGCCCATTTTATTGATACGCATATATGCAATGCATGATGTTTCCATTGAACTTAAGTATTTTGTGCACATATGGATTATGTCAACATTACGAACCCCTTAGCCTTTCCCTCTTGACCCTCCCATCTTCCCTCTCCCCACGAGTTCCCACTGTCCCCCCTTTAGTTCCATGAAATGACTGTATTCTGGGTTTCTATCTTCCTTTCTCTGACACATTCTAAGTAATATATATGAAACAAGTCATCCCAGTGGCCTAAAATACCAGAACTTGGCCAACCACTTACTCTTAAATAAATGTAGGTGAATTTTCACATGTATAACTAGAAATTCCACAATCTCCTATTCAAAATATAATGTTAATTGAAAAATAAGTAATACACTGTATGTACATAAAACAAACTATATCTGCATGCATAGATGAGAAGTAGATGTATAGATAGATAATTAAAACACAGCAGTAACTACAATTACTTAAGAGCTGGAGCAACTCTTGTGTTCACCGGAGCTTTTGAATAGAGCTCTTGAAGTGTGTACTATTGCTAACAGTATTTAGAATTGCTGACACGTTGTGATAACAAAAAGCAAACTAAGTCATAGCCAGTTAGCCTTGTTTCTACATTCCTATAGGAAGTGGAAGCCTCCATTTCCGGTACCTGTCCAACGGATCTTTGTCCCCTCTCCTACATGTAGTAGGAGTGCTTCAAGGCCTGGGGACTTAGTCGCTCAGTGTGTGCAATAATAACTTTCAGCGTGTCAATAAGTGGCTACCCCATCTCCCCCTCCCGTCTGTGCCCTCAACTATGACTGCCAGCTGCTTGGTGACAATGTGACAATATCTTTACTGCCCGTGGATTTTGTAGCGTGGTAGATGTGAACTTGAACCTTGGTTCTGCTATTTATTGGTTGTACAACTTTTAAAAAGTTAGTTTGTGCTACTGAGCTTCACATTTTAATCTGTAAAATACTTACTGGAATGTGATATCTCACATAAATATGAAAAAGCAACCTTACACAGTAAGTGCTCACTGAATGGTGACTGTCACGATTGCCCCTTAGCAGGGGCCCTGGATGTGCACAGACTAAGAGTATTTCAGTCGGCTTAAAGAAAATCTACCTGTGATCAGGTGCACACTACAGAATAGGCTTACCTTTCCCTTACTCCCCATTTGGATAGCAGTGTAGTTTCTTACGTCACTTAAATAAGAGGCTGGCACCACTTGTCCTCGACCTTATTGTGAGTTACCGCTCTGAAACTCATTCTTTCTTCATCCCAATCTCCTTTTGTCCTCTTTCTCCTCAGTCCTCTCCCCTTCTCCTCTCATAGTCTCTTCTTTGCAATGTATTTTCCCCATTCTTCAACCACCAGCTTTCTTCTCGCATCTCCTGGATCTAACTCTAGCTTTCCCCTAGATTGTGAACAACTTGCGCCTATCTCTCCCTGAACTAATTAATGGAGTCAATGATTCGTCTCAGATATTGAATTCAATCCTAGTTAGATAATGAGATCAATCCTGAGCTGCTACAAAAGGAATGCTAGTGACATTCACTCGTTCATTTAACAAATATTTGCCTCACATTGTGAGGCAGGAGGTGCCATACAAGCCACTGGAGGTAACGCAGACGCATTCAGTCCCCAGTTCGAGGACACAAGACACACACTAAGCAAGTCCTACAAGCCAAAGAATAGCTACAGACCGGGACAAGCCCTTCGATCCGAGTTACAAGGTGTGTGAAGTAACCGTTGTCTTATTTCTGGATGGGTCTGTGGATTCCTCTTTGCCTCCCTTCCCACCCTGCCAATGAAATAATTGAGAGGATCACTAGATTATCACGGGGTGGGAGACTCAAGGATTCTGTTGACAAACCTTCTGGGCCCTCCTCAGTCTTGCTGGTACTTTTCAACTACAAAAGTCAGAAACATTAAAATAATACTTGACTTATGGCCTACAGGTAAAAACATTAACCCAAGCTAAGTATGTTTCCTCTTTCACATAGAGAGCGTTTAATCACATCATTAAATTGTCTAATTACAATCAATATAAAGATAAGAATTTTCATTATAATTAAAAATCAAAACTAAAACTATTTTCTGCTTTCAGCCCCCAGGTAGATATTTTCTAGCATGTTATTTCATAATATGTTTCTTAGTGAATGGTTTCTAAATATATACTTTATAAGAATAAATTTATTTTAAAAATAAATAGTATGATAGTATAGTGTAATTAAAACTTCAATTAATTTTGCACTTTAAACTGTTCTTACAGTTTGAAGCTATGATTATTTATTAAAATACAATTTTTGTCAATATATGTTGTATGAATTATTCCCAGCGATAATAATAATATGAACATAAGAGTAGCTCTTTAATGATACCTATGAAAATTTAGTACAATTAAGATGACTGTGTCGCATAATATACGCCTGGTCCAGTGTATTTCTCCAACTCTGCTATATAAAGACAGTATAATCACTTTCAGTAATAATGCAGAATAATAAAACTTCTAAGTAATGTGAGAAAACATAGAGAATTTAAAAATTAAATGTTTGCCCATCAACTTCTAGTTGCCCCTTCCATTTACTTGTTAAGAGGCTGTCACTGACATGGCAGAGAAAAAAAACCAACTATGATATATTTATTTCTGAGAATTCCTCTCAAAGCCACACTACCACTATTATCAGATGTGTCCTGAAGCTTTACCTGTAGGTTGCTAGGTGTTTGTCTACCCCAAACAGAAGCATCTCTAAGTTATGTTTCTAAGTAATTAAATTATAATACAAATACTGAAATTTATGTGACTCTTAATTGTCAGCTGGCTTAACTTTTATAGATTAGATTTAACCATCTAATAATAAGCCAGGCCAAAAAAAGAATTTTTTTAAAAACCAAAAACCTCATTCTCACTTTAAGTGGTTCCAATAATAACCACAGTTTATGTGAGTATTGTTTATTTGAAAAGTCTAAAGAAATAGAATCATAGGAATATATTCGGCACATAGCTCCTTTCATTCGATATTACATTTGTGATATTTGCTCTTAGTGCCGAATGAATATTTGGTTCATCCTTCCTCATTTCTGTATAGAATTTCGCCCAATTAACATATCCCTTGTACTGTTGATGAGTGTTTGGGTAGGTTTTTGTTCGTTGATCAGTTTTAGATTATTAGAAATAATGCATCTAAAAACATACATGTGCAAGTCTTTGGTGATTATGCAATATGTGTGCAGAACTTCTGCACATATATGAGTACAAAACTTCTGGATGTAGATATATATTCACTACAAACAGTGTTCCAAAGTTGTACTTATTTTCAGCTCTGCTAGCCAGGTATTAGGGTTTCACTTTAAATCAGTCGAGCACAGATTTGCAGATGTTCAGAGGACATCTGGAAGTCCTCTGGTGTTCTTTTCTGTCTTCCTGGCTAAGGATGCCACTGGAATCTTGTGCATGTAAACAATAGATGCTACTCAAAATCCTTCAATGCACAAGATAGCCCTAAACAAAAACCCATGTGCTCTAACATGCTAATGGTGTTGAGATTGAGAAAATCTCATCCAAATTCTGCATATCAGAGTAAATATTTGATTTTTTGCATTTGGTTCTTCCGCAAGGCACACAATTGAATTGCGATGTGATATTAACTTGTATTTCCCTGGCAGCATGGTTGTTTTAAACCAAGTTAGTTGGACTTGATTTGGAAGAAGTCATCCAAACATTTATGCTCTTCATAGGAGTACTCCAAACTGTCACCATAAACTTCATTTATTTAATTCTTGACCCTAGAGGATAAGTTTTTGGAGCAAGTAAACATGGTTTTGATTTTAAGCCCTTGTACCTAGTCAGGTTACTTAATCTTTCTGGACTTCATTTTCTTATCTGTAACATGTGAATACTGATGCTCATACTGAAGTGTTGCTTAACAATTAGGTATAATTAGGTAAGATTCCTGGTACATCCTGGGTACTCAGTGCTTATTACTACAGTGGGCTAGTAGATCAAAAGATAGAAAAATATTAGACTAGAAAAAAAGCCATTGTATTTAAAACCAACGGGAGAATATTTTTCCAGAGTGCTTCACCCTCTCCCCAGCTTTGTCTAGCAGCTGAAAACAAAGAAAAAGCAGTCCCAGGCACCAGCCAGAGGAGGGAGAAACGACACCCTTTCAGGTTAAGGACTCCCCCTGAACGCTCCCTTAGTGATGCCTACACATGTAATATAAAGGATTAAGGCTCTTCCGAATACTTGCTCCTCAAATAGATGATGTACACCCCAAGGAGAGGGTGAGAGCAAGGGAAATCCCAGGTGCGAGGATGTGCAAGTGTTGGTGATCAAGACAGCTCGGAGGCCAACAACAGATTGTGAGCATCTCACTTAATACTGTAACGTTCCTTCCGTGATTCTCTTTCCCCTCTGGCCCATGTTTCTGCGAAAAGTCCCTAGTCCACGAGACAGTTGGGAGAGATGGGCGAATTTAGAGAATTTACTATTTCCTCCAATCTGGCTTGGAATAAATCTTTTTTCCTATTTACCACAATGAGTGGCCACCATTGATTTGACCATACAGCAAGCTAAAGAACCTTAAAAAAAAAAAAAAAAAAACACGGCCAGTAACAGATTGCGAGTTAAAATTTGTATTCTAGTCTTGACTGTGGCACTAACTAGCTGTGAGAACTTGATCAAAACACTAAAGTCCTAGGCTTTTTTTTTTTTAATTCATTAAGTAAGAGAGCTGCTCTGGATAGATCTTTCCAATGTGATTATTCTATAATTCTATGTGTATGGTAAGGTCTCATTCATCAGCAATTAGATGAATATGATACACAAATTATATGCTTTTTTAGAATTATGCTAAAACGAAAAGCTACAAATAAAATGCTATTGCCATTAAAGTTCAAGAATAAGGAAAACTGGAAGACTGAGGGACTAGGTCACCAAGACAGTGCCGCCTGATCTGGAATTGAAGTGCAGCTGAAGCCACAAAAGTGCTCAGACAGGAGCTAGAGAGGGGCCTTAGCAGAGCAAGCAGGGGAGGCAGGCGACGAGCGGAACAAGCCCTGGGAAGGCATGAGTCACCCAGAATGACTTTAGATTGAGTTATGAAAAAGGAGAGAGATGAGACAGACAGCAGGGAGGTGTGAAGCGTTATGAAATGCCAGATAACACTAGCCCTTCACTTGGGAGAAATGAAGGGTCATTGCAAAGGACACAACCATGAAACAACCATGACAGAGCTGTAGAACAGTCTGCTAACTCTAGAACCAAAATGTTACGGCAAGGAGACAAGAATTAGAGGCCTATCTGCAACACATCATGACATGTCACGTGAGATGGTAAAAGGCTTTACATGAAGAGGCACAAAGAAAAGCACAGAGCAATAAGAAATCATCTCAGCATAGAACTGAAAGAACTTCGCAGTTGTTTTGTTAGTGAAGAAGCATCAGAACAGAGAGTTCTGGTCTAAATGATAAGAGGATAACAAATATAAGAAAGTGTTTTAAGCTTTTTAAAATAACTGTCTACAAGAAGGCTCAAAGCAGCAAGCGTAAGCTGTACGCCAAACAATATTTCTCATACAACAATTTGCTGGAGTCTTCAGCATGCTTATCGATATTTAGCATAAATAAAATATAATTATCAATTAAGGAATTTCTAAATAATATATCTTTGTTTTAAGTATTTATATTTATCCTAAGCATAGGGTTCTGGGGAATCTTATGCTATCCAATGTAATATTCTTGCATATTTATGTTTGTGTGTGTAAAACTATTTAATCTCATGAGGCATTAGCATTTCAAGAGATAATATTTGGAGAAATATTTATATACGTGCTTGGGAATTCTTATCAAGTCAGTAGGTAACTAGTCAGGGAACATGGCACATGCTGGGAACTGTAATACTCTAGAAGAATCATTGGTGCTAGGATAAATCTCTTTGGACAGATGAGAATTCGGTACCAGAAGTTCACCAGGTATCCCTGTTTAGGAGATGAAGAAAAAGTAAAAAGACACTTAGGACATAGTGGAGACCTTCAAATGTCACCTAACAGACACGACCGCTCAGTTAATGAGAAGGAGTGTTAGGAGAAGTAATGAGAAGAAAGAGTAATAGCAAAGTCTACATTTTAAAGACTTATGAATAGAACAGAGAATGAATTGTAAGATGATGGACTGAACTTAAAGTAATTTAGAAAGGACATCGCCAATAACAGAAAGTTACAGAAATATTACTCAAGCACTCTGCTCCAAGTCTTAAATTTTGGAATTCTAGACCCTTCCCCAGGAGTCCCACTCCCCCTGGAGTCCCGAGGCCACTGTCTGCTCAGATTTAGAGTCCTTGCTCTGAAGTGGTCTGAAATGCTCTATCTAATGGGTACCAGGTGTAGATTAAAATTCTCCAAACAGTGTATTAATTGGCACAACCATTAGCTTTCTGAGTATACAGTAAGTTGATCTCACATGGCAAATCCTAGACATGTTAATGTCTAGCAAATAAAAAGAAAAAAGAGAAATCAGGAGAAGAGGAGAAAGAGTTATGTCACATTATTATCTAGATATTTGAATGTGGAAAAAAATAGGCAGAAAAAGAAATACAAATAAGGGACCTTAACGAGCTCAGTGTGGATGTAGCTTTCCCTAAGTGGAAGAAGGAGCTCAAGTTTGCAACTTAGATAGTAGGAAAGGGGGAAATAATTACTCAGGAAAGAGAAAGATAACGTGGAAAAAATTATTCAGACTGTCCACACTTATCAGAGTTATGCAAACACAGCAGCTCAATTTACTCATTAGTTTGTCTGAAAGCCTGTGCAGAGGAATCCGTAAGAATTTTCATATAAAGTTTACCTTATGGTTATTAGCTTAGCTGTTTAGCTCCCTCAGAATGTGATGAGAAAGTACTTTTCATTTTTGAATTAGCACCAATTTCTAATTAAAGGCAACATCATGAACTCATGGTTATGCCCCAGTAATGAAATTCACTTTAGACAAATCACGTCTTTACCACATAAATTATATGGTTTTAGTAAGGATTTCTAAATCATTGGCCGCTTAAAGAGGGGAAATCGCTTTATATTTGCCTAATAAAATGTAGAAATAGAATTAGAGAAAATGTGGAATTAAAGAAAATAGTATCTCGGAAAAACTGCGACAATGTAAGATGTTTTAAAGTAACCAAATATGAAAACTTGACAGCAACCAAAAATGGCCTGATATTCATTAAATTTTAAAAAGTGAATTTTCAGCAGTTTTTGATTTCAGGAAATGTATGGAGGCAGAGATGAATAGAATGGCTAATGTTAAATTATATTTTTAACAGTTCCACTAGTAATAAGAGAATTTAGTTCTACTTTTACACAGCCAAAAGCCACATCCTTTAGTGTCTCAAGGGTCTTTCTGCTGCCTAGGAAAAGGTTGTTTATGTTTTGATAGCAACAAATCTCTTCTGTTTAGAAACGTTTTCAAAGCAAGGCCTGACCTTTGTCTTTGTTTTCTTTCCTCTTCTTTCACTTCTTCTAGGGTTTTATGTCCTAAAATCCCTAGCAAAGGCACACGCACCACATCAAATCTATGCTATAGAGTCATATGACATTAAGTCACATGACAATGATAATTTACTTCAGCTGAGATTATTTTTGTTCTTTTTCTACCTCTAGAAGAGAACATTTTCATAGAAATTAGAACTATTAAACAATTCTACATAACTAAAAATGTTAAAGGAAGTTTAAAATCATTTTCTTGGTTAGAAAGAATGAGTCCTACCCCAAAGAAGCATACAGCTGATATGGCGTATTTAATAAGGGCTTTTAATATTATCTGTTATAAATATAAAATATGTACTGGTAATCTCTTTATCTTTAATGTCATTACTTTTCAATGTTCTTTGCTCAAGCTTCCTGTGACCTTTTATACTTAAATTCCCTTCTCTTTGAAATGGGAATATATAGGGTTTCCTTTCTACTTTACAAAGCTAGAATGCAAACAGAATAACAGAAACACAAAATGCGAACTCCTGAAATAAGATTATACAGAGCTGTGAGCTACTATTAGTCAAAATAGCATTCGTTCACACGTCTAATCCAAGCACACTGGTAGGCTCAGGTCCAAGACTGCAAATTCAAAGAAATCACTTTGGACAACTCCTTAATGACTTAGGGAGATGGAAGGAAGGAAGGAAGGAAGGAAGGGAGGGAGGGAGGGAGGGAAGGAGGAAGGAAGGGAGGGAGGGAAGGAGGAAGGAAGGGAGGGAGGGAAGGGAAGGAAGGAAAGGAAGGAAGGAAAGGAAGGAAGGAAAGGAAGGAAGGGAAGGAGGGAAGGAAGGGAGGGAGGGAAGGGAGGGAGGAAAGGAACGAAGGGAAGGAAGGGAAGGAGGGGAAGGAAGGAAGGACCTGAAGAAATAATTCAGCATCAAGGCCCTGGATTCAATTCGAAATACAGAGACAAAGGAAAGAACTTTTAAGTGCAGATTTTGAACTGTCTACTTTATACTAAGTGTGAATTTAGTGAATTTAAAAGCAATACTTCTTTTTTTTAATTCACTTTTCCTTTCCTTTTATTTCATTGTTACCTAGGGTTGAGCCCAAAGCCTCCTGCATGCTAGGCAAATGCTCTCAGCTGCATTTTCAAGGAGAAGTGTGTTTTTTTTTTTTTTCTTTAAAACTCTTCAGGACAGCAAGGAGGAAAGCTTAACAGCTAGGTAAAACGCTGTGTGCACAGCGACACCTGGGCGTGCTAATCCACATAAAACCTCCCCCTGTTATTTCTCAATTTACCCTCAGCTGTTTCCATAATGTGACATTGTTCATTGTTTCTCAATCTTTTCAAACTTGTTCTTCTTCCCTTTTTTTAAACTCACACCATCACAGTTAAGTAACAAAACATTAACTATTCCCTTAACAAGCCAAGTTGTGTGCCTTGCTTCTCTGAGAGAAGAAAAATGTTCATTACAGAAAATTTTATTGTGCTCACACTATCTTCTAGATAATATAACTAAGGAAAAAAATGATTAAGGGGGGAAAGGCCCTGACTGAAAGGAAGTGAATTTCAGAAAAAGAATGGAGGCCTATTTCAACAAAGTTCGGGGGGAAAAAATCACATTTCCTTGAAATATTACTTAGGAGTTACATAATATTATGCATAAATAGAATATGTTTTGAAACGTATTAAGTATGTTTAAATTGCATAGCAAAACTTATAGTGCATTGTATTTTATAAATCTCAACACAAAGAAGTACGGAAAGTCGCCTGAACCAGTGATTTAGCGTTTTTGGTAGAGCTAAGAGTATCTCGGGGAAGTGGTGTCCTGGGACAAGACCGCACCTCGGAGTTGCTGAGCTCTAGAATTTCGCTCATTGGGTTTGGCAATTTTAACACCAGACAGTGAGGATGACTGCACACGCATCCAAAATTCACGCGGCGCAGCCTTGACTGTCCAGCCCTAGCCAGACCATGAGCTCCACATCCCTGTGCTTGCTGGCCAATCAGGAGTTCGCTCTGTCCCCAAACTCCCCAGCTCCGGTGCTTTCACATACCCGAGCTTTTGTTCCATCTCTGCTGTATCCTTTATGATTCCATTTGCCTATCAAAAGCCTCCTCACCCTTTCAAGATCACTCTCAAATGCCCCGCCCTCTTCTGTCAATGCACTTCCTGTGTGCTTCTCTTTCTCTAGTCATCTGGGCTTTATTTAGAAAACTAGGGAGTTTAAGATAGCATGATTTCTGGGCCTCACTCATCAACTGTGGTAGGACAGTTCTGAAATATCAACTGGACATCCAGATTTTTTTCAGTATTCCCCAGTGAACACAAGACAGAGCCAATATTGGGGACCATTGCTTGGAGTTCTGGTAGTTTACTTCTGTTCGTAGACTCATGTCTTGAAACAGTGTTTAATATTTTATAGAGGAGATAAAACCTTATCAGAGATTTCCTGGACCCTACAGATTTTTTATAGAAAAAAGTTTTAAAAGAAATGTCTTGGTAATATTTCCAATAATGATGTTGATGCTATTATTGAAAAATTTTCTAGATTAGTTGGCTCTTTGGGGTTTTTTTTTGTGTGAGTGTGTCATTTTATTAAAGAAAATGGGCTATGAATCAGCACAAGCCAGAGAACTTGTCAAAATACACAAAAACTTTCTATTGCACACCTGGTATCAGAATCTCTGAGGTTAGGACAGGAAAAACTTGTTCTGCATTCGATTTTATTTTAGAAGCCACAATTCTAACGTCAAAAGCAAACAGACTCATTTCATAAATCATTGATTCAATAACAAAGCTTATACAATTTGTGATTTTAAAAAATTTACCAGGTATTATGGTATTTATGAGAATTCTATAACAGAGAAGATTATCATAAATATATCTCATAATGGATAATCTCTAAAAGATAATAAACCTCAAATTTAAGAAAACACACATCATAGATGTGACTCAGATATAATTCATATGCATAATGAAACTATTTTATTACTATTTACAGTTTCCTTTTCATGTCATAGTAGAACTGAAATTCAATTGCCTAAAATTATATAATGACTTATATTCAGCTTCTGTTAAAATAACTAATTTCTAAAGTGTACTTCCATGACACTTGGTGGAAACCAATTATCCAAAGGAATCTGGGAAAATATGGGCATGTTTTAGGCAATAAGATAAGACTTTTAAAGTTTTAACTTATTAAAACTTTGTAATCAGGAATCTCAGGCATGCTGTCACCCTGGCAACACGTGAGCTACCTTTGACCCACTGGCCACCTCACACTCATCTAGACCTTACTTCCCTGTTAATACCTGTTCCCTTTGTTTGGCCTCCCATATCATGAGATTTTTTTTCCCCTAAAGCCACAATAATAATTTGATTTAAAGAGATTCAATCAGAACCTTGGAAAAAGTGTCCACTTCCTCTTCTTAGAATGATGAGGATATCTTCATCAGGCCACTACTGGAGGGAGGCAAGACACACTGTGGAAGAAGGTGAAGTCATGGGACCCAGACACCCTCACCCCATCTACCCACAGCACACCTACCACCCGGGCACGGGTGCATAAATCTTGGCACATATCAGCAGAGCCACTCAGCCCACCCATGTACATTCTTGTAATTCTAAACTATCTTGGATGAGGAGTATGTATAAATAGTAATAGTTGATAAAAATTACCTTCAATGTTTGAAGAGCTGGCCTATGAAAGAAAGAATTTATGTCCTCTTTTGTCAGTTCTAGTAAAAGAGAAAAAACGTTGTGTTTTTAGATAGATTTCACTTGGAGAAAGCATGTTTTAGTAAGTGAGAGTTGTTCAAAATTGTTCAAAAGTGGAATGGGCTATAAACACCTAATTCCCTGATACTGCTATAATTCTAGTAGAGGTCAAACTAAAAGAATTTATTCATTCAACAACTACATATTATCCAGTCCTTTAGTGCTACAAAAATCTACAAGTAGTCAGTAAAGGTATGCTGTTGAAAATGTTGATTTTTCCCATTCTATAACAAATATTTTTAATAGGAGCAATATAGTCATTCCTTCTTGAAACTCCCAGGATTCTAAAAAAAAAAAAAAAAAAGCTTTACTCACCACTGTTCAAAATAAAGAAATGGCCACTACATGGGCCTAGGAAAACAAATTATTTATTCTATCATTCATTCATGTCAAGGGTCACTACTAGCAGTCTGCAGCTGAGCTTTGTTTAGTCTCAGCATTTTTTAAAATGAGAAAATACATGCCTTTTGTTTCTGGTCACGATTTCCTGAAAATCCTACTCATGAATGCATTCACTTCTGAGTTGTGAAAACCACAAAGATGAATTAAATTTTGATCCCAGCCCCAGGAATCTTATTTGTTTTGCTTTGTTTTAGGGAGAATCAGTCTCTTTCCTCAAGTAATAATAAAATGGTGGTGTTGACATGAAATAAAAGAAACAGCAATACAATGCCACGAGATCTCTTGGGTAGAAACCCTGGGATGCAGCTGGGCTGATCATCTAGAAATGATCGGAGTCCCCTTTTTCTGTTTTAATGCTATTTCTCAAAGACCTCACTACTGGAATGGATAAAAGCATTTATGTGTAACCTTCCTCAGAGATCACCAACAACCAAGTGGTCCCTGGTTGTCATATATGGTACTTCCTTCCAAATTTTCATTTTGTGATATAATTTGAAAGTGACTCAATCTAATGGGATTTTAAATTCTTTTCCCAGTTACAACTAACAAAATTGCTATTTTGTATGTTAATGACACAGTCGTACCGGTTTTCATCACCAATGTTCTTTAAGCAATTTGTTCCAAAGTCTTTGATCCTTAAAAAGTCAAACAGTAGGTTTTTTAAAGCTGATGTGATTTTCCATAGTAAGAGCCCATAACTTTTCATGCTTATAAAGTTGCCTAATAACCCTAACAACTGATACTTGGATATCTGTTTAAAACTTTTCTAAAAATTCTATTCTAAGATGCCAAAGTCTGGAGTCACCAAACTACTGAAAATGAACACCAGTTGGACTCAGAATGAATGCTTCCCCCTAAAAATTGCAGGGCTTTGAGGAAGTAGACTTGGATGTCACAGAGATAACAAATCTGAAAATGCTATCATCTGTTTCCTTCAAACACAGTGTGACTTGCCCCCAGCCACTTTCAGCAGCCCCGATTCAGGAAATGTTGAATTGTCCTCAATTAGAGCTCCTGCCCCAGTGGCTGTAATCAACTACATAAATAAACTGAAGCTTTCCCATGAGAACAGACTGTCAAAACTGTGTTATGTCCAGTCATAGAACTGAAGAGACTGGGTTTATACATACTGAGGGCTTCTTTATGCTAGCTATACAAACCTTCATGTCTTTTTTTTTAAACGAGTGTCCATCAAAATGACTTTCTGTCCTTTGTTTTTACCTGAACACTGTGTCTAACAAGTTGAATACCATATGTACAAAAATACCCAGATGCTATAAAAACCATGAAATCATCATTTTGCCTGCATCTTTTTGATTTTTCACATGTTAAACATTCCTAAGCTTGGAAAAGCCATGTCTGAATCATATCACTGTCTAAGATCAATGCAAACCTCAGCGCATGGTTCTCACAGGAGAAGCAGGATTTGTGTATCTCTTGAATAAGTGAGCCTCTCCCATGTTATAACTCGTACTCTGTTCCTGACTAACTACCCAAAATTACTCTCCGTGAATATTGTAACACTTCGTGGAGTTGCCCTGAGCCTAGCACGCACATAACTTGGCTACAAATGCACTGAGGTTTCCGTGAAAGGTGACTCTTCATGTTCATACCGGCCACTGTAGCTAAGGATGGCAAGCTTATTGGAGAGACTCTAAATTTGTATTGACTGTGGGTGAAATAATGACATGAGAACTAAATCACCTACTGTATGACAATAAAATGTACAACAAATTATACTTTATTGGCTGGTGATAGCCATAATAAAATTAGAATTACTTTCAGAGTAATGAGAAAACAGACAAAGGGATACCCGACAGTTTATTCTCAAAATTGCCTACCTTATATGCAGGTGCATTTGCTGCTTTGATTTTATCTTTGTATTTTATTTTAAAGACCAATTTGTGCCTGTTTCTTTTGCCGTGCATACATTGCCTTTTAACCAGAAGCAATAATAACTTGTTCTAGGCAACAAAAAGGTTAATCTAATAGACATATCTATTATAAAATAGACATATTCTTCTATGAATTACCATCTTGCTCTACAGCGCCATAGACATAAATTCATCTCAATGTGTCTTTTGGTCGTGGTGTTTTTCCTTAAATGGCAAAGTGGAATAGCATAAATATAAGTGTCTTTCTTATTCTCTCTTTTAATCAATTGCCTAAAAATCATCAAACGGACTTTATGAAAACCTAAAAATAAATTTCCAAATTTCCCCCTTGCAGATGTTTTTCTTTATTACTAAAATAATTTCAGATCACGTTACAGCCACACTCTGGTTAAATATTTCCATAAATATATTAATAGGGTTATTAATATATTGTATTCCACATTTGATTTACATAGAGCTTTTTTCCTATGAGAAAAAAATACTGCATAAAAAACAGACAGGTTATTTATATATTACATTACTTAATCAGTTCAGATCTAATTTTTCTTTATGCTTTTTTTTTCTACACCGGCAACTTTTATTAAACTGTATTTCTGTCAAAAGTACGTATTTCTGGTGAGGGAAAGGTGTTAAAAAGGAGCTCGAAGGAAGGAATATTATAAGTACTAACTGAAGAGTTCATGAAGCAAAAATTTAAAAATACATCACCAGCTTTTTTAAAGTCACTTTTATGTTGTATATTACTTGTCTTTTTGTGTGTGTGCCTAAAGTATTCCTGGAAATGCACTTGAAACACGTGAATGAGTGATTGTTCTCTGGATATTGCGCCTAGAAAACCTCTGTAAATCAGCAAAGTCACTCAGGTCCTCCACTTCATGAATGTGTGAAATTCTAAAATACAGTATCATCTCCGCACGTGGGCCACTTCTGGTTTAGCTTTGACATTGTGTTTACATAATGAGCTAAAATGTAGGGATAAGCACAAGTGATCACATTCTAAAGAGCTTATGATTTTCAATATATAATATATTGTTAGGATAAGTAGAAAAATGGTATTTCATGATATTCCTCTAAAAGTACATGCCCCAAACCTTGAAATTAGTATCCAGAACCAGCAAGAGGCTAATAACCAGCACCATTAGGGACAGAAAACAAAGTCAGGGTCTTCGGGGCTGAAGGCATAGCTCAGTAATTAGAGCACTTGTCTAGGAAGTGTGAAACCCCTGTTTCAGTTTCCCAGCACCACATCATAGCTGGGTAGAGTGCCGCATGTCTATAATCCCAGGACTCCGGGAGGCTGAGGCAGGAGGCAGGAGGATTGCTTTGAGTTCTAGAGTAGTGAGTTCAGAACCAGCCTAGACTATGAAGTGAGACACTATCTTAAAAAAAAAAAAAAAAAGTCAGGAAGATCTTCTCTAGGCTTTGTTATTCCATCATCCTGCTTTCTGCATTTCTATGTGAAAAAAATATGTCTGCCAAAAGCACACTGGGAATTCCACTGCAAACAGATACTTGGAAAAATCAGCTTTTCAAAACATATAAAGAGAACAAATAGCACATTCTAAACACTGTGCGGGTCCCAAGGTGATTTCCTAGCCCTGGGCTCTGGCAGGATTGCACTTGGTGTCTCAAATCCTGTATAAAGAGGCCAGCTCTCAATTCTCGGGCTGATGAAGCACTATTTGTATAGTTTGCGACCTTTGAGTGTTACTTCGAATGGAAAATCACCACAAAAATAACTTGCCACTTCTCAACCCTGAGAGAAGTTCAGAAGGTTCTTGGCTTCTTCCAAAAGAACACTAAGAGTTTTACCTGTAAGAATCACTTCAAGATACTTTATAAATTCACTTTTTTTGTTGTCTATTTGTACAAAGAATTTGTAGAAACAAGTGGGAAAAAATATACACATAATATCATTTTTAAAAATGACCTAGCAAATCAAGTAGGGTAAAATCATGATAGCAAAGGCCCAGACTTAAACGCTCCAGAGGAATACAAGTCAGGTAAGATACATGTTTACAGGTGCAATTTTGTCCCAGAGATACAAATCTTTCTTGGTTTCACAGTCTAAGGTTGATTTAGCACAGGTGGACTTGGGGATTCACCAAACATAATGAGCGTTCAGTAATGCGAAAATGTTTTCATGAATTCTTTTCCTCAAATCACGTAAGGGCCCTTTATTTATATGCATTATGTAATATTAAAACACAAATTGACTACCTAAAGAAATAAATTATTATAATTACCAGGGATAAAGTCTTCTACTGATATAAAAAAGTTTTAAAAAACTAAAGTCACGTGTCTATATAAAGACTCTAATATGTTGATTTACATCTTGGGTTTTAAGATTCTATGTCATTTTACTTCAGAGGTGCCCAGGACAGAACTCAGTGTTGCTGATTAAAACACTGAATGCATGTTTTGTGATGGTGTGTCCTTCCTAGGAGATTATAACACCTAAAGGCTTCTCCCGAGTAAGCAGAGAATCGTCTTGTCCTCACACAAGGGTGAACCGCAGGGGCATTTGAAGGCAAAACCCACAGCAGTGATAAAGCTCTGGGTTGAGCAGTCTCATTCATCTTAAAGCTTTTCATCAAAGAAATGATAGAAATTCTTGCCTTAGTCGTTAAAGGAATTTTGCTTTTGTTCTTTGCCTCTCAGACATGGCATGAAAGTATGTATCTAAAATGTCCAAACAAGACTTTCTTTAAAAATAGATTTGTTAACTATGTGAGATGATTAGGAATTTTCATTGTGAGAGGCCCGGACTTTCTTAGACAGGACCTAAATAATGACAGATGCCTCGCAGTTGTCTCGGTATCTTATCCAGCCGTGGAATCTCAGTGTCCACCGTCCACTCTCAGCTTGCGTGTTCCACTTACATGTTGGATGATTGGTACTTTCTGGAATGTAGGGAAACTATGCGATGGAAAATTGGTTTTGATTCAATCCCCAAAATTACGTTAAAATACACACCTTGCTTTCTTCTCCGTCAGCTGATGAAGGTGTTAGAATCAGTTACACTGGAACTTGTGTCTCCTAGGAACTTAATGTCTCCTTTTTGGCACCATCATTTGGCGGTGACCTAGGATTTGAGGTATATACCAACTACATGATATACCTAGTGGACTCAAGGCCATCAGAAACAGACAGGTGAACTGAACTAAACTCACAGCCTCAATTATAGGAGAAATGTGGCCATCTCAAGAAATCTCAGACATTTCAAAACAAAACTTCTTAGAACAATTGGGCCATAACGACTGGAATTTTAGGTGAATTATTTAAAAACAGCCAATACGTTTTCACACAATTTCTGTTAATTTTGTAACTGGCTCTGTTAGCACAAGTGAAACAGATAGGGTACCAAGCAGATTGATAACCAGCTCGCAACACCTTTAGGCAGTGGATGACAAATAAGGACATACTGAGTTGGAAAATCTGAAAAATGGCTCTCAATGTGAGATGTTAGAAAGCCAGTGGACAACCAGGAGGACTATCTAGGGAGGAAACTGACCAGGAAAGTGCAGGGGGTACAGGTGGGGTGAAGCCCAGCTTACTGGCCTCTCCCAGTTACCAAAAACTACAACTACTTACCAGGAAGTCAATGCTGTACTTTACTGAAAAACCAGGCCAATACTATCTCTGAGGAATTGTGCCTAATTTTTTTAATCCTCTAGCATACCCCGAGCCTCTCTTCTCCCCCACTATCAAACTTTGGGAAAAGCAATTCCAGCTGTCAGCACATGAGTAGGCCAATAAACCCCCTCACTCCCATTGCTTAACACCTTGTCAATTAGGAATCCGTGTTTACCCATGCTGGAAACAGTATGGGTGAAAGGTTGCAATCTTTTTCATAGTTGCATTTTCACTTCTAGATCACCAAGATCATGAAGTGATAGTTTTAATTTATAAAAGTTTATTTGAGTTACTTTGTCAAAGTATCTTAACTTCTACAAAGAATTTATTCTTTATATTAAAAAGAAAAAAACTACCAGAAATGTAGCACATAGGCATATAATTTATGAAATGCGGATGAGGATTTGGAATGAAAAGCACGTATTTCCATTCCAAAAATGTCCCCAGTAGGATAATCCACCAGCAATGCTAGTGAGGTACATGTGTCCTAGTCCGACACAACCTCTCCTCCCAACTCCGAAGGGGGCCCTGTTGGAGTGGTGCCTCAAAGAAGTGGAATTTCAAATCACTGGCTTCTTTAAAGTCACATGTTCACTTGGGAGAAAACAGATTAATTATATGATATTAGAACAGATTTTGAGTAAATACAGCAAGTGAACACACTTTTTGAGGGTCATTCGTGATTTTTCTATGTATTGCAGCTGCTGGATAGAATAAAAACTACGTATTTAAGTCGGTGCAGGTTCTGATATTAAATTCCTATGTATGGAATCGATATAATATATGTTCAAAAAAGTTTTTCATACAGATTTGCCCTGGCACTGCTTTTAGCATTTTAAAAGTATAATTTTTATAATAATACTATGATAAGGTTTAATTGATACATCAAATGGCCACACTTTACATTAGTCCTAAAGATCCACTGTTATTCATTATGTAACAACCACAGAATGCCAGGAGTTCCACCTACAAATTTATATTATTCCACATTTATTTCTAGATCAACAGCCTGTAACTGACACTTGACTTTCTTTTTAGTATTGTTAATGTTTAGCATCTTTATAGGTTTTGAATATAATTTTGAGAAAAGAATAAAGTTGATTTTTCATTAATTTCTTTTTTAAATCTATTTTAAGAGGCACAGACCATGTTCATTTTCTGGCTACTTTAAAATGATGAATTCCCACTTTTGAATTCCAAAGTACATAGTAGATACCTAAAGAATCAATAGTTAAACCATCAATGATGAGACAGCTGCTTCAGAAAAAGTGTCCTTCCCCCCAAAATCAAACTTCAGCTCACCCCACTCTGCTGTAGCTACATGTCGCCTGCCCCCAGATGTCACATCCCTGCCGTACTTCCTCTAGCCCCGTCTGTTCTTCTCTGCTAGCCTGACAGTCCTGAATTAGCCACGAAATGCACACTCTAGTACAGTAGCCACCAAGTCCACACTTATCTCATGACTTTGCTTGAAGAGAATACTGCATGCAAAACAATAAAACGATGCCCTGGGGATACCAAGTTGAAAGACCCGAGCGCAGTATTTCCTATTTCAAGGGCTGTGCAACCGCCCTCAGAAACAACGGAGGATTGCATAATGTCCAGAAGTTTTTCCAGTGCTATGTCATTCATGCGCTCGAATAGTTAAGATTTTTTAAATACATCTTAGGAAGTTGGTAGGAGCTTATGTACAGAGCTTTTAAAAAGAGAAATAAAAGGACCCCTCCACAGGCTCAAAGGACAACTTCAGGCACGCTCCTCACTGTCTTGCTGTAGCTCAGTGCCAGAAGAAGCCCAGGTGAGGATGAGGGTGAAAAGCTGTGGCTGCTGGCAGCCACCTGGGATGTCGCAGTACTTACCTAAAGATGGGTCTTTGGAGATGTTTCTTCCTGATTGTGACATGGTCATCCATTTAAAGGTGAAGGTTTAACTTCTTCCTGGAATCCCTTCCAGAAAATCCGGGGAGGGAATGTGGAAGCTTATTCTGAGCTATTGTGCTGCGAGGAGCCCAGAAGGAAAAAGTACTTTCCTCTTTCTCTTTTTGGGTGCTGGGAGAAAACTTCCCTGCTCTCTGCCAGCTGAGCAGTGTGCCCATAGAGGCCACATAAGACAGGCAGGCCGGGGCACCCCCCACAGAGCAGGGTGTGCAAAACCACCCGAGTCACGCTGACACGGGCCAGAGAAGTGCACGGGACCCTCGGAGGCAGAGAAACACAAACAGAAAACTTCCCACCCCAAGCGTCGCCCAGGTAGGAGCGCCCTAAGTGATTGCAGCCATGAGAGCTCCCTCCCCACATGCCGCTCAAACTCGGCCAGGCTAAGTCCCTCCTTCTCTTTAAAACAGCCTGTTCTGAGGCTCAACTTTTTTTCTTCAAAATAAAAGTTGTACAGCTGGTTCAGCAGTCCCATGTGAGTCCCCTCTGAGAGTTTGTCCTGTTAAAATAGGAACTGTATACACATTAATGAAGAAAGATGGGCCCCAGCTACATGGCTGGCTCTGCTTCAAGAGATGATAATTATTTTACAATCTTGCTTTTATTCATAACTGCGTGAAGTGTGGGGACGACTCATCTTTTTTGGCACACACAACCTACTAACCTACACTTGGCCGAAGTGGAAGATGCCATTTTGCCAGATAAAAGCCCATGCGGAGCTGGCCAAAGCTGTAAAAGTTAGAAAAACAAAAATTGCTCAATTCTTTTGATGACCTTGTACCCAAATGTATGTACCCAGATGCAGCTTTCCAACTTAGAGTGAGCACGAGGAGAGAACGGGGAGAGAGGGACAGAGACAGAGACAGACAGAGACAGAGTCAGACACAGAGATGCTTAAAACGACTCCCAGAATGCCTAGAAGCCTGAGGTTTTATTTCATGATGGAACTTGAGTTTATAAAACTAAAAAGGAAGGAAGGCATGTTAAACAGGAATCTGTGAACAGCTGAAAATAGATGACACTAAAAATTATTTTACTTAGAAGACTTAGACTTGCACCCCAGGAACTCTTGTTCTGGTTGGAGGTAACAGGAATCTTCATATCTCAACATTGCATATTTTGGAGATTTTTTGCTGAATCACTAGCAAAGGTCCTGCTCAATCAGTATGTGTAAGATATGAGGCCAGGTGTTTGGTATGTAATGAAGTGTGCCATCTCTAAGTGTGGTTGAAATATTTTTTAAATACATATGCAGAGAGAGGGAAAAGTGGCTATGCCACACCCGTGTTCAGCTGGAAGGTCCCCTACAAGTAGGATCAAACATCCCACAGGAGGACAGAATGTGCAGCTGTTGGGTTCTCCAAGTACCTCTGGAGAGCCAGAGTGCCTTTTCATTTTCTTCCCAGGGACAGAGAAGGAAGAAGAGGAGAATTACAAAAACGGCCCCACTCGTTTCATTAAGAAGTTCTAGTCCACACTAAGAAATGTGATCAATCTGAGAGACCATCCAACTATAACAAATAAGTGGGTTCTGGCCTTGGTTCTCCCATCCCTATGCTGGGCCACAGGGGAAATGTAGTCACCTGTCTGAGTTTCAGTTTCCTTGTTTGCTAAAGGAAGTTATAATGTTAATTGAAATATGTACTTCCATTGTAGCTTCAATATCACCATCACGTGTTTTCTACATATGATTAGATCATACTTCATGAAAATAGATTATCAAGGAAGTTATGGTGCCTGATATTTCAAAAACCATACTTATTATATACAGTTATAAAAAGTTACACATGATATTTCTACATTTATTTACATAGATACATTTCTATAGTGACATCTGAGTCAGCATTTTCATTATTATCGTAAGCATCCAATTATAAATTGATGGGTTACATACACCATTTAAGGATGGAGATCATCTATACCCAAACATATATGCAGATGTTTATAATTATAGCCATATGGTTTGGCCTTTGTTCTGTAGAAAGGTATGTAAGTAATAACACATTGCACAAGTGTTCTGGAAAAAATTTTGCATTTGTAGGTGGTATTCAATTTCTGTAATCCTGGTTTACCCATATAGCTACTAAATTGATATTAATTTAACATAAATACTCCTCCTGTGGGACAACAGAGGAGATTATGTCCATAAACCTTCAAAATCAATTTGTCTACTTTTTGGGAAACAGAGTGTAAGTCACTAAGCTTTCCAGGCTGGGCTCCCATTTATAATTCTCCTATCTTGGCCCCCCGAGCCTAAGCTGTCAGGCGTGTGCCTCCACAGTCAGTTTGTCTACTTTTGAATAAAAAATGCAGGACAGTTTTTCATCTTACAGAAGAACCTCAACATAAATACCAAAAAAACATCTAGCCAAGGTCCAGGTCAAATGGTAAGAAAGTACACAGTCTAATTGAAGCTCAAAGCCTTGATTCTCAACTGAGGAACCAAAAGGCTGTTAATTGATCACAGGAAATCCATAGCATCATTTCTTGTATTTGTTTTATAAGCTTTTTTCTCTTAAGTGATTGAGAAGACACGTTCAGGTGTGCTCAAGTTATAACCTGCTGGACATTTTTTTTGATTCTTTTTGTGTGTGTGTGTCTGTGAAGAGGAATTGTTTTGGGACTTTAATGTGTGTGTGTGTGTGTGTGCGTGTGTAACTGGGATACAAAGTGAGACCCTGTCTCAAAAAAATGATAAAACTTCCTTTAAAAATTTTTTCACTATCGCATTAAAAAAAAAAATCAAGCACAAAAAAATGGCAGGTAACAGGTTCAATATGCCTAGTAGTGGATTCGCATTTACACTAAGAGCCGTATATAAAAACTCAATCTTTATGCCTTAAAAGCAAGAAGAGCATATCCATAAATTAAATATTCACTTAGCACAGAGAAAAACAGGTTCTTTTAAAATATCTTCATGAATTTTTTTCTCAGAGAGTATTTAAATTTGATATTGGGAGGAAACGTTGTCTTTACCCACTTTTAGTGTAGTAATTAATAAAATCAACAGACCACACTGTCATTCAAATTACAAAATATAGCCCTTCCATTAATATAATTACACTGTACAAAATACTAAAATTCATAGTATTAATAGCCAGGCCAAGTATCTTATAAAATAGAATATTGTAATTTATTATGAATAGCTTTATTTTTTTCTGGGGGTCAGGAAGAGTGATTATATTTTTCCTGATGGAGTTAAACAAATGTAGCCTGAGTTTGTGTAATGTTTTACCCATACACACATAAACACACGGTGGGGAGTCAGTCTCACATGACACACCCTATCCCATTCGGCACTACTACAATCATAACAGGTGCTTTAAAAAATATTTAATTTGTTAAAACACGCAGGTGAAATGCACCAATATAATATCTATCTTAACTCAATATGCAGGATGAAATTCATGATCAGTGTCACTGTATTTTTCCTCTTAGCATAAAAAACAAGTAAGATCTTGTTTCGTTCTTCATTTCTTCGTGTTCTGTTTTTGGTCTTTTGATTACCCTCCGCACTGATTTGGATCATGGCATTCCCGCCGGCAGTGTTCAAGGGCTCCTCCCCACCCACTGTCACCAACATCTGTTCTTGGTCTTGGTAATGTTTGTATTCTTGGCGAAAGCCATGCTGAGTCGGGTGAGATGGAATTGCCCTATAGCTTGGATTTACATTTCCCTAATGGCTAAAGATGATGAACATGTTTTCAAATATTTAATGGCTATTTGTGCTTCTTTTGAGAAGAGACTATTCAATTTACTTTCATTGATGGGGCTGTTTGATATTTTGGGGGTTAGGTTTTTGAGTCCTTTATATATTCCATATATTAATGTTTCTGTTGGAAGAGTAGCTGGCAGGATTTTCTCTCCCTTAATAGATTGTCACTTCACTCTTCTGGTTGTTTTCTTCACTGTGAAGGAACTTTTAGTTTGAGGTAGCCTCATTCATTCATTCTTGCTGGTATTTCCAGTGCTACTAGAGTTCTATACAGGAAGCCTTTTTCTGTCAATGGATTTGAGTGTTTAACCTGTGTTTTCTTGCAGGTTCATATTTCCCAGTCTTATACCCAGGTCTTCCATCCATTTTGAATTGATTTCTTCACAGGATGACAGACAGTGATCTAATTTCAGTCTTCTACATATGAATCTCTAATTTTCCCAGCACTGTTTGGTAAAGAAGCTGTCTTCTCTCCATTATATATTTTTGACCTTTTTGTCAAGAATCAGATGGCTTGAGCTGTGTGGTTTTGTTTGCTTGTCTTCTATTATCCTCTATTGGGTTATATGCTACTTTTGTGCCAGTACCATGCTGTTTTTATTACGATGGTTTTGTCATATAATTTGAAAACACATACAGTGATTACTGTGATTCTCCCAGCCTTGTCTTTGGCTTAGGATTGATTTGGCTCTTCTGGGTCTTTTGTGAAATTTATGAATATTGTTTCTAGTTCTGTGGAGAATGTTATTGGAATATTAAGAGGGATCGCATTGAATTTACACATCACTTTTGGTAATATCTCTATTTTAACAATATTAATTCTATCAACTCATGAACATAGGAGGTATTTGCAAGTCCTGGTATCATTTGCCATCTCTTACTTCAAACTTCCACAATTTTTTTCATAGAGGTCTCTTATCTCCTTAGTTGGGTTGATTCTTAGGTATGTATTATATATGTATGTGTTTCTCAAGCTATTGAACATGAAATTATTTTCCTGATGTCATTCTCAGCAGTTCATTATTGATGTTTAAAAAAGTTATTTAGTTTTAAATTTTGTTTGTGAATCCTGTCTTTATTGTTGTATTTTGTTTTCTGTCTTTCTTTGTGATGTTCAAGTTCCCAAGCATGTGATGGTAAGAAGACACTCCTAGAGCAATGTGTAATGAATATGTCCACAATTTATTATTGTATCCACATGAGTTTAGCCAAATATCACTCTGAAATCAAGTGCATATTCTTCATTTCAACACATTTTGATAAAACACAATGCCATACCTACATCTGCTTTTGATTCTTTTTCCTCTTCAACAAAGTTAAAGTTAGCCTGTGTATGACTAGTATATCTTACACACCTAAATTCCAATTTCGTCATACTGTCATTTGTCATAGACATAAATATTACATCAGCAAAGAGAAACATCATTTGATCACTGTATCATGAGATAATGGCAGGGTGTGAATGGTTCCTGATAGACTAATGATAATTCTGCTCCTTCACCACTGGGAAAAAAGCAATTGCAACAAAAGTGACATCGTTTTGAAGGGAACCTAGATTGAATTGATCCTTTCTAGGTAAGTCATTCACAGCTTGTTCAATCTTGCTTCTTTTTTTGTAACGGATTTCTTACCACAGGTCTTACAGCTAATTAAGAAGCTCACTGATATGCAGTGAGTCTGGGATGTGAATTCAGAGATCCCTTTCTTGAGTCCAAGATTTTGTCTTATACTAAGTAAGTTGTCATATGAATAGGCTCTCTGCCTCTGTGTTTGCTTAAGCCCTTTACAGGCTACATTTCAAATTCTATGGAAAGAGAAGAGAAACAACTGGCCACTCTAGTATGTAACTGTTCTCCTAAGCCCCATCCTGCTTAAATAATGTATATTTCCTATTATGTTTCCAATATTTATAAGAGCTCATCCTAAAAACCCTTCCAAAAGACCTTGAAATACCAAAGTGAATCAAGTAGGCTAATCAATGAATATTTCCTACCAAGACCTGAGTGGAAGCTCTGTTCTAGTAAAAAGCCCTGGAGTAACGTCAAGTAACCTATATGTACAGCCCAGTGACAGTAGCAATTTTCTCTGCAACTGCTTGTACATCACCAGTTTCCTCACATCAAACCAAGAGGTTGAGCTAGGTGACCTCTATGATCTTTTCTCTGCTCTAATACTCTGCCATTATCTCACTGACTCTGTGATAAAATATCAAATTATTTAAATTTTGTTATGATTTGGATCTGGAATGACCCCCCCAAAGGCCTCATGTATTTGGGAGGTGATTAGACTCTGGGAGTTAACTGGATCCTGTTTATTAGTCTGCTGAGATCACGTGCTGTGAAGAGGCGGGGCCTGGTTAGGAGGACTGTCGCTGAGAACGTGGCCTGGCAGCGTAGACTCTTGTCCTGCCCTCTCCCTCTCTGCTTCCTTTCCTGCCACACGCAAGCTGTCTCCCTCCATGCCAGGCCCATCTGTCACTGCCAACCAGCCCTGCATGAACCGAGACCTTCTGAAACTGAGCTACAGTAAAAAGCGTCTTCTCTATTAAGTTGTGAGTTTGAAAGTGACTCCGATCGTGCCCTACCGAGGATAAACTCAACTCCCTGGTCACTTTTAATTTTCCTAACCACTGTGAAGCCATGAGTACTGCCAGAATACTTTTTATTCCCATGTTGCAGAATGTAAAATTATAATACACTGCTGAGATAAAAAAAATAATAAATTTAAGGCACCTTTATTTTTTCTTAGGGAGCTGTTTGGTTTTTTACAGCTACACCTTGGGATACCTTCACTACAGTGTGAGCTCTAAGCAGGCAGAGATTAGGGTCTGTAGCATTCCCTGTGGATGCTTTGTAAGAGACACTCGATGGTCAATAAATGTATGAATACGCGAACAAAGTACTCATAATAGTGCCTCATCATCTTCTTATGTAAGTATTCTTTTCAAAAATGCATTCATCTGTGGTAAAAGTGTAGCATTTTATAACAATCCCCTCCTGTGCTGCTTTATTTTCAAGGAGACATTTGAGTTTATGAGGAAGTAAATTTCTATGGCTCTGAGATGGGAGGAAGGGGACCGCCCTTCCCCTCCTTTGTGCACTCTGTTCTCTGCAGTAATGCCCTCTGCCTGTCTGGTCACTTGGCTCCTTTCAGACACCTGCCGCTAAAATCCATGGCTGCTCATGGCCCCATCTGGGAACTGTACCTCTCCTGGCCCTCTGTGGCCACCTCAGCTTTCACTGGTGCTGTGAGATCCTCTAAGCAGGATCATGATAGGTACGCTGTTCCCCCGTCTCAGCTGACACTGCGCAGGGCAGGCAGGAGGACTTCTGTACCATTTAGCCCACGCAGACACTGAGGGAGGTTTGGGAGTGGCCACACTCATTTTTATCAATAGGCTAAAGCACTATGCAGTGGCAGAACCCTCTCTGCATTTCGTCTTCCACTTTCAACCAAGCGTGTTCCTCACTCGGGGATTTCCTCTTACAGATAAATGTTCAAAATACTTTGACAACTTCTATTAGAGTCCTCTTTTCTGTACATCACCAGGGCAGGAGAAATAAGCCTTTCCCATCTTGTGTGGGAGTTTCTGTTGATGTGGCAAAACATGTATTGATTAACCTTTTATTCATATTTAATAATTAGTTCAATGTTCAAGTCTATGATGATCACATGTGTGAGATAGAGTATCAAAAATGTGGAGAACCCTTGTTGCTGTGAACAAAAACTGGATTTAGGACCATTGTGTTAGTCACTTTCTTGTGGCTAAGTCACAATACCCAACTCTTACAACTTGAAGAGAGACAGGTTTGTCCTGGCTTTCAGTTTCAGACCATTAGCAGCTGCTTTCAAGGCAGAAAGAACATGGTAAAAGGCATGGCAGAGGAAAGTGTCCAACCTATAATAGCCAGGAGAAGGAGAAAGAAGTAAGGAGCAGGAACAAGGATATACTCCTTCCTGGTCACACCTGCAGTGACCCACCTCCATCCTTCATCCTGGCGCTACCTTCATCCATTTGAGAACCCTGATTTAGAGTTTCCAGTGACAAGAAAACCAGCTTCCCCCCACCCCACCCCTTGGCTCGCTTCTTAGCTATCTGTATCCTTCAGAGAGAGAGAGAGAGAGAGAGAGAGAGAGAGAGAGAGAGAGAGAGAGAGAGAGAGAGAGAGAGGTTTATGAGACAGAGTCTTGCTGGTCTTAAACCCAAGGCAATCCTCCTTCCTCAGCCTCCCAAGTGCTGGAATTACAGGGTGTGCTACCACATCCAGCTAATCTTTTATGGGGTACAGGGGCCTTGTGTGTGCCTTTTGCATGCTAAACAAATGCTTCAAGCACTGAGAAACACCCCCAGCCCCAGGTCCTGCCTTCCAGATGCACATTGAGCCCCTGGACTCTTTGATTCCACTAATGATCATAGTGACCTCGCTGCCATCATCCCAACACAGAGGTTTGGGAGACATTTTGGATTCAAATCATTACAGTTGTTTTAAAGAAGACAAAAAAGTTCCATTTAACCATTCAAATCTGGTTTTCTCATTTGTCTTTTTATTTATTTTTTTATTTTTTTTATCCTTGTTAATATTGGTCCACTCCCCACCCCTGCCAGAGGCAAATGGAAGAAGCTGGCTGACAGGAAAAGTCAGACATTAAATGGAAGGCAGAAAAGCACCTCATTCCCCATCAGAGCGGGGTGCTTTCTTGTTCATTCCTCTGGGTACCCGATGAGTTTCACCTCACCTGGTCCTCTCCCACCCAGACACACCCTGCACTTCAGGCCAGGACTCTGACCTTTCCTTTGTTTATTCCTTCCTGGCTGGCTACATCGGTGGATGCTTTTCCGGAGTGTCCCACACCTTTCCCTGGCTCTTCTGCTCAATCTGCCCCTCTGTCTGAAGTGCTCTTTGTCCTGCTCGGTGCTCAAGTCTCAGCTCCAGGGTCACCTTTATAGAACAGTAACTGTCTTGACCACCCTATATGAATTTCACACGCCGACTGCAGACCTTTGTTTCTGTCATACCAAGTATCATAAACTCTAATTCTTTGTTCACGAGTCCCTACGTTGATGCGCAAATAAACCCATTCCACAGCATGCAGCAATTGAGGAAAGTATTAGGACTTTTAATGCCTTCTGTGTTCTCATAAATATAAACCCAGGCAGGTTGTACCAAAAATACAGTTTCCTCATATACACGACTGGGATAACCTAAAAATAGACTCTCCTGGATCCTTTGCAAAGCTTCAAAACATTTTCTAACACTTACGTATGTGTTTTATCTTGAAATATTTGTCTTTATACTTCTTCAAATCAGGAACTTTACATATCTGAAAGCAAATATAATGGTCCTTTGGTCCATTTTGTACTGCTCTAGCACAAGGCTCAAAGCTAAATAATTTAGGTAAATCAAAAAATTATTTTCTCACAGTTCTGGAGGCTGGGAAGTCCAAGATGCAACGGCCAGCATCCAGCCTGGTGGAGGCCTTTTTGCTGGGTCCTCCCGTGGCAAAGACAGCTGGGTAAGCTGACTGCACATAGCATGAACCCTGCTTTAAATTCCCTTCAGAAGAAAGTAGCCTTAGTGGACGAATTGCCTCTTAGAGTCCTTGTTTTACCATATTGGCATCACCTGAATTTTGGGGGAACTCATTCAGATTATGAGGAACAGGAACGCTTAAATAAGTAACACAACTGTTGTGAGGGGATTCTTTCCACCCAACATATAGTTTTAAACTACATTCTCTTGTGTGCCTGACTTAACATTTATTAGTCACTTATTCATAACAAAATATGTAGAATTATGATTTTCTCGAGTTTACTAATAAGAAATCCTGATTTAGCGTTTCCAGTGACAAGAAAACCTGCTTCCCCCACCACTTGGCTCGCTCTTTGGCCATTTGCGTCCATCAGAAGGGAGTGTTCTACTTCACAAATCAGACGAAATTCCTCTTTGTCAGTGAAGTGTAGAAGCAGGTCAGTAAAAGTTTGATTGGTCCCAATTAGCACTCCCACAAGTCCCGACAGCCTTCAGAGCTGGCAGGCAAACGATTTCCTTTGAATAGTGTGACATTCTGTGAAAACATCATCATCAACAACAACAACAAAGGAAGTCATTTAAAATAGATTCTCATAGCCGAACACCCACTGCTCAATATGGAATCAGGCTCCACACACATCTACTGTAAAAGGAAGTGACTTTCACATAGCAAGTAGTTAAAGGAACATTACAGAAGCAAGATTCCTTAATATAACATTTTCTTTAAATAAGGGGAATATGAGGAGAAGGGGAAGAAGGACTTAAAGGATGCAGATACCCAGCAAGAAAGCTAAGAACCCCATGTAATAGCAGATGTGGAGGCTCATTAACTTTCAGAATTAAAGAGCCCCCTTCATTGCATAAAAAGAAGGGTTAAAGCCACAGAAATAATCCAAGTGATATCACTCTTTCAAAGCATATCATTCATATGTTTTCTTACTCCCCAAACATGCCAAAGACATTCCTATCTGCAGTTCTCCCATCAGTGGAAAGTTGGTCAAAGGTAGCTGCATACTGAGGCTGGTTTAATTCCTCCACAGCCCTAGAATCTGCTGCTAAGTCATTAACTTAGCTCCAGGACTTGACTTGTCAGCACTATAATTTGCTTGGGTTTTCAATGACTCAATTAATAGTGTTTCACAAAGGTCTGGTTTAATCTTCCCGTAATGTCTGTGAGTAAATGTCCAGAACTACCAGAAAGAAATAAGTTGAATCAATGTCAGTAAATGGAAAATTCCTGAACGCTAACCTATTGACTTCTGCAGGATTTAAGAATTAGAAAGCAATCGAGATAATCATGACTCATGCTAACTCGGAATAGGAGTCACCACTGAATTTTCCAGGTTTTCAAGAATAAGCAAGCAAGCCAATAGGTTCTCTGTAAATAACTCAAATGCATAGAAAGCAGTCACTATCTTTATGAAACAAAAATAATTTATTAGCAGGGAGAATAAAAATAGACCATAAATATTTGTGCCCTTCCTTCTATTCATGCCTTAAAAAACTCATTCCAGCTTCTGCTCTTCTCTTTAGTTCTCTAAATATCCTCCCCCCGCCACTTCCAGTACATTGCAATGATCTTTGCAGCCTCAATTTGGGGATTTTTATCTCATGTATATACCAATCCTACATTTCCATGAGCTGCTCTATGACACGTGTCAACGACCTTAATTTATCATACATTGATTTCATTATACTCTAAATTCAAATGAGGTACGGGATGTGAACTGGCGAATGACCTTTTTGCAAGGTAAGCACTGATGCCTGGCCAATATCAGATTAGAATACTTAAAATCAAATCTGTCTTAGAAATTCTGCGTCATTTTTAACGTGATAGACCTTCATCTTTCTGTGTGGTCCTAGAGAATAACAGTCTGCTCTGATCTGCTCATTTCCCCACCTAATCCAAAGGAAAACATGGAAACAGAAGAGTTGGGTCGTACTCCTAAGTCATATGCTATGTGCCAGGTGCTATATTTGACATACACCATTTCAGCTAATTGTACGTAAGACCCCTAAAAGATTCTCATAAATTCATTTCACACTCAAGGAAAATATAGAATTTGGAAAACTTACATAATTTGCCAAAAGCTGTACATCTGGTGTGTTAACACTAAGAAGATTTGCATTCAGTTCAATCTGGTGTCAGTAACTTTGTACTAATGTGTGACCCTGCTTCCCCATGATGGTGTTCTTGTTTTAATAGCAGCCTCAATGAGCACTGTGTCTTGGCTAATCACATCATTAAAAATATAATTCTTTAATTAGTTTGAACCTTAGCAATAATTAAAACTTGATATTAAACACATATCAGTTTGGTTTTGGTCCTTTGCATTAGCTATGCCTCGTCTGTACATGAATCAATGAACCGAGGAAAGCTACAGACTGAATATTTAGAGTCTATAAAGTTTAAATTCTATAACTTCTATGCTTTATAATCATCACTGGACAAAAGTGGATAAATGAAACTTCTGGTCAAAATATGAAAAAAAATCTATGAAAAGAAATTAAGCCAAATTAAAAATTGAAATAATATTGTAATTTAATTCCCTCACACAGAATGGCTGTCAGATACTGAAGTGCTGTTTGTGATGTAATTCTTTCCTTCAAGCATGGCTCTAGTAATGAAAAGCATTTAAAAATTGATTAAAATCCTGTACTTATTTTTTTTTATAAATCACAGGATAAAATATATCACCTTCACCAAAACAGCTATGTGGACTCCAGAGACTTACAAAGCACAGAATTGCCTATGAGATTACCTGATCTCTATGTTGACTGGTGTCTGGTGTCTGTCATTTACTGAGCACAAAGTGTGTACCAAGTACTGCCAAAGACTTTAAACTCCTAAAAGAATATGGGAAAAAATTAACACTATGATTATTATTATAATTATTATCACAGTACTGGCAGTCCAACTCAGGGCCTTTATACTAAGCTATATCTCCAAGCCATTTTGTTTTTTGACGTTGAGACAATGTCTTTCTACATCCCTCAATTAGCCAGGTTGTGCTGAAATTTGTGATCCTCCAACCTCAGTCTCCCAGAGTGCTAGGATTATATGCCTGAGACACCTAACTTTGCATACATGGAACAGGCACAGCAAGGATTTGAACCCAGAGGTGCTGTCCTCCAGAGCCCATGCATGCCAAGCACTTTCAATAACTCACCTTGACCTTGTTTCCCTTTCTCTGTTCCTTGCAACCATTTTGTGTTTTTATTTTCATTCTGTAGCTCTTGTCTAATGAAAATTTTTTCAGTGACAACCTCCAAGTTTATTATTAATTATTCTAACTTTAAATTCTTGGGGATTCTTAACTGACTCTCAGTGGTTCCCACCTACAGAACATCACTTCTATTTTGAGTAGACACACTGTTTCAGTGTAGGAGCCCATGTGTATCTATTTTTGACCTTGAGGTAATGAGTTATTTGTTATAAGTAGAATTACAGATTCCTGGAATCTGAAGGGACCTTCAAGGTCCAGTTATTTACCCTCCCAACCATTGCAGAATTCCTCTTGCTTTTCTTCTGAGAGACTGATTATCCTCAAGGACCCCTATGTGCAAGAAATAAATCTGCTGTTTCTTTGATCCCCAGCACCAAGAACTTCTTAATTTAAGAATTAAGTCTTGTTGAATGTTAATTATAAAGATTATGATTTCTCCCAACTTCTTCTGGCTTACAATTAAGAAAACAGCAATTCCAGCAAAAGAAGAAAACTGACTGCTTAGTATTAGACTAACGAGTTGTAAGTTGGTCTTTAGTGGGGTCATATCTAGGACATACTGAAAGGGAGATTTTGTTGTTAGATTGAGGTTAGATTTGATGAGAAATGTTGTCCTGTATACTATCTTTAAAAGTAACTTGGCTCAATTTTTTTGCCAATGTGACAAATGATATACCAGGTGCTAGGCGAATGATGATTCTTTAAAAATATAATCCCTCATCTTAAGTTCCAAAGGAGTTGTGACAAAGTGAAAGAGGGGGGTAAAGTGGGGGAGGAGGGAGGGAGGGGTGGGGAGAGGGAGGGACAAAAGGAGAGTGGGAAAGCCCTTGTCACCTTGACAAGATATGAATGTGCACAAAATGCCCAACCTCATTGTAAGCCTTGAATTTTGCACGTATACATATCAATAAAATGTGGGCTGGAAATGCAATCCCTCTCCTCCAAAAGATTAAGTTTAAAAGAAAGAATGTCTATTTTTAAAGGAATTCCAGCACAATTCAATAAATGTGCTCACACATTAAACACAAAGTACAGAAGATTCTCAGAGGCAAAAGAGGTACTTATAGAGGAAATTGGTTGTTTGGGAGGTTTAGCAAGTGATGAAGAAAAGGCTGTTTATGAGAAATGGCAAAGTAGGAAAAGACAGTCCAATCCAAGGGAAAAGAGATATAACCATGAAATGCCAGGGTACTTAGGAAGTGCCCGGCGTCTTGATAGGTCTTGCAGGGGCAAGGAGGTGGAGACAAAGAGGAACTGAGCTGGAAAATTAAGTAGGATGTCGCACTACGGAGCTCCTCGCCTGAAAAGACAATGAAGAGCCACTGGGAGACGGATTTTAGGCAAATGGCATCTTCTGCTTTGTCATTTTAGAAGATTGCGTGATAAAACCACAGCGCCAGAATCACAGTATAATGTCTATTAATCTGGGTGAAGAGATGATTGTGGCTTGAAGTAAGACAAAGGTACTAATTAGAAATGAGAGAACATCCAGGAGAAGGCAGCAGAAACAATGCACGGGCAGAATGAATTGTTAGGTGCCCTGAGGACAACAGAAGAGGATGCTGAGATAGTGCTTAGGTCTCCTGCTTGTTATCCAGAATGATGGTGCCTAAAGATCCAGGTTGGTAATGAGAAAGAAGGCAAAAAGGCTGTGGGCAAAGCATCGTTAGCTTGTAAGACCGGTGAATGGCCCAGAAGGAGACGCTTAGTGGATGCTAATTTGGTTGTGGGTGAAAGGGGAAACAAGTCATTAATAACGATAAAATGGGGGCATAGAGGTTGCATGAATGTGAAGCTATGGTCTTGCTTTGAGAGAACATACGAAAGTGTTTACATCATTTGATCAGATGGAGAAGTAATGATAATCAGTGACAATTAGCACACAAATTTAGGTTCCTATATACTTACTGTCAAAAGGAATTAGGACTCCTTATGAAACAGATGTAATCTATGGCTGAGACAGGAAAGTTCAAAATGAATCTGGGGTATATTATTGTACTCGAACATAAGAATGCAGTCATAGACTGATGGGACATCCTAGGAACCACCTTCAAGAGTCTCAGTTGATCAAATATGAGACAACCAAGCCTCAAAATGGATAATGATAGGGAAGTATTGTGCCCATTGAATAAAATAATCTGTGAATCATTATCGATATGAACAAATTTATGAGTACACTGGGAAGAGAGCTCTGCCTTAGAGGTCAATGTCAACTAACAACCAACCTAAGAAATAGCAGAGCTATAAAGGGAGTGAATAATAAAACCAGCAGGTGAAGTTTTGGTGGGAACTAAGTGGGATATAGTCCCAATTTATTTTCTGTTAATCTTAATTCAACGATTTTTAAAAATTGGCGTATTACTGTTGTGCATCACTCCTCGGATAATCCAACATTATAAGGCTTCTGACTCAATATCACAGAGGTGAATCTACTCATTTTAGTAGAAATAAAAAATTCTGATTTCATATGCCTAGCGGTACCAGACAAAAAAAAATGAGGAAGAGTCTACAAACATTTGTCTTGTACTCTAAAAATGACAAGATCAAAAAACTCATAGAAGTTTCAATGACTGTTTCAGATTTAAAGACAAAAACAACAGGACAATGAAATGCAACGTATCATTTAGATTTTCTCCCTATGTAGGAATGATACATATATAAAATATATTGAGAATTTTAAAGAACTTTAAATTGTGCTGAGATCTTATTGAAAAAAATCAACAGAAATGTATAATTAAGAATTATCTTGAAGTTTTAAATCTTACAATAAATTCTATTCCATCAAAATGCCATACTACCATATTTCAGAAGTAAGGGTTAAAAACATTGGTTCATATCTGTATAGTATGCCCATGGAGATTTACAAATAATAATAAGACTAAGTAAGACTATGAGCCAATTGAGGTAAATTCAACCAAAATGTTCCCCCTTTCCCCTCCTCAGAGGTTCGCTTGAGTTCATCAAGTAGAAAAAGTTTCCAGCTCTTGACTCACATATTGTTTTTCTGTGTTTTTTGGGACATATGAAACTTTCTATCTGGATAATAATTATGTATGACTGTATTATCTTTGACAATTGGTTAAATAAAATTTCTTAAAATTTCCATTTGCTTAAAATTTCAGTCATTCCCTATCAATAGATATATCTTCAAGATGGCCAAACTCAACCAGATTATGTAAAATGAAATATTGTATATTGCATGTGTGCTATTATATAAGCTCTCTGCTATATATATATACACGCTATGTGGCTCTCTTTCGTATAGAAGGCTTCCCTAAGAATCAAGTCATCTGAGACAGATGTCCCCTTTGTGGCTGTTGCAAATCTCTGCTTCTTCCAGTGAATTGGCAGAGCAGTTGAAGTAGCTCTTTTTTTTTTTTTTTTACTTTTTTTGATTTTCCATGAACTGCAACTTTCCTATTGTTTGTGCAGAGTTAAAAGTATAACTCATCTTTGTATTTCATATACTTCCTAAACATTACTATTTAAAGCAGATTGGCAATTAATACACATGTACCTGTACCATACTGGGACATTTTGAACGTGGAGGAAAATCTCTCCTATACCTATATTTGTCTCTGAATTTTTGCTCTGTTCAATGGGTCTTAGAAGCAATGACAGAGAGCAGTGAACATTCCTAGCACTAAAATAAAACCCTGTCTGTCTGCCCATCTACACACACACACACACACACACACACACACACGGGCATATCTAATTCTAAAACTATTTTTTGCGAGAGAATATCTTCAGCATCTAATTTAATATTCTTTATTCACTTATTTGAGTAGAACTAGAAAAAAGAAGAGTGGAAAAGATAGCCGACCCTCGGGTTTGGCATGCTAAAACTGTCCCGAGATACACAAGTTAAACTTGGCATACTTTGGATGGAGGCCAGAACCTGTTTTTATTGGCTGTGGAAAATGGAATCTTAGACTATGTTAGGCCACACGATCGGTATGTTTGGAAATGCATCACAAGATGGTTGATGATTGATGCGATTAACCGAGTTTACGTCTCCTGGAAAGTGGCTGATGGTTTTTCTCAGTACTTAGGGCTAGCATACACAAAAGGCAAAGTAGTTCACCTTCTTAACACCATTAGCTGAAGACATGGAGAGAGAAATATTTCCAAAAGACAATAGGAAAGTAAAAAGGAACTTCCTTTTAAATACAAATATTAACATCTCAACAGGGTCGACTGAATAGCCTAAAGTCAGCTTTTTATTGGTATAAAAAACAACAGTAAAAACAAATCCCTTGGCGTGGTTTGTGCCTGGAGCTATCTCCTCAAAACAAACGGTGTGTTTTCCCATCTGACATAGAGTCAAATGACATTGTTTTGCTTCTAAGCAGGATTATTTTTTCTAGGTTCCACAAGCACTGGGGTAATTCCCTTCAAGAGAGTTGAAACAGATAAATATTGTTTTAGAGAGCTGATCTGGGAGTTTAAAGAAAAATATTTCAGGCCAATTAGAAATCAAATTAGCTTCAGTGTGAAAACTATGCAAAAGAGAAAAAAAACATAGCTTAAGAATGTAATTAAAGTGTTCAGGCAATTTGAAAAGATAAAATATTGTATTGCTTTTAACATTCTTAAATCAATTTCTGCCTAAGGCAATAGCAATTTAAACATTTCCTGTTTCATTCTTGCCAATATTGTTTTTTCCATTATTGAAGCTTACAAATACTTGAACTGTTTTAAAGATTAGTGTGTTGGCCTAAAACTGCGCATGCCTCCTAAAAAAAATTTTTTAGCCCTCCATTATGACTTGACATTTAAGTTTTTTTCAACATGGTCAAGGGCCTTTAGCATCAAAAGAGCATTTTAGGGAACCCTATTAGGCAATTAGTTAAGACAGGAATGGAGAGACATGCTGAGCCATGAATATTCAGTATTTGCCACTGTTTAAAATGCTAATATGCAAGATAAAGTACAAGAAAGTTTTATAACTCATTTAAATTTAAATCAGAGGAATAGCATTGTGTTTGTGTCATCTCAGTTTTTGTTAATATATTGCTATTTGAAATATAGCTTTTTAAAAAAGAAAGGAAGAAAAGTAAAATGTTAAGCAATAGTTCCCCAGGGATATCTGGTTTTTTAGGGAGGAGGGCAGTTGGACAAGATGGCCTGGCCATTACACTTCAGTAAAACAGCCTAATAACACTGAAGTCAAACCTCTCGCGAGTTATGGTTAACATCAGACACAAGACAAATTTGTATTTTCCATTGATCACTCCACTGTTTACCATAAATAAAATCAAGTAAGCAAGAAAGATAAATTCAGAGTCATTTGCAGAAAAAGGGATGCACCTTAAAACCATTATCAGAGCCAGAAAGCTCAATACCACATGGCTTCTCTACAATCAGAAGTCCAAAGCATAAATAGGTAAAAGTGAAAAAATAAAAGAATGATGGTAGGCAATTGTTAGATAGACTTGTGTGGAGAGGGGAAGGGAATGTGGGGAGAGGAGTGAAGGGAGGGCGGGACAGATGGGGAAGAGGAAAAAAAGAATTGATTTGGGATATGTATGTGCATCAATCCAAGTTCATCGTAGCCTTTATGTATCACAAATACCTACTAATAAAAAAGGTTAACTTGGGAAAGATTTTTTTTTAATATTAGCTACAGTCTGTTCTTTTGGTTGGGGTGATTACTACCAAATATCTTGATTGAAACTAAGAACTCTATCTGAAATGTGATATTTAGGAACTGGTAACATGTTCTTATTCTTTTTCTTTTTTTTTTCTTTTTCTTTCTTTTTATTTATTTATTTTATTTTATTTTTTTGGCTAACCTCTGTGTCTGTGGAGAGTATTTAAATTCTTATGGGACTTTAAGTGAGTAAGCAACATTGTCCAGTACAGAGCACAAACCCTGCTCTCCGGAGAGGCCTGCCTGAGTTTAGATCCCAGCTCCTCCTCAAACAAGACATGCGACTTGTGGAAATTAAAATAAACTGCGATTTCCTTCTCTGAATAGAAAGGGAACTAATTCCCTTCTGAAAAGAAGGGAAAATAATCATGACCACCATATGAAGTATCTGTAGTTGTGAAATGAAATAATATATCTAGATAAGCAGTGAGCCTGCACTAAAAGTTTTGTTCTGCTTTTTATTGTCGTCTACATATGTAGCTCCACAGTTATACTTAAATTTTGATGAGAAAAATTAGGTAAAATTAAGAAAATGTTCACTTTTAGGATTTCTTATTCATTTATACACACACATGCACGCCACATACATTTTGTTGATTTTTTTACAAGACATTTTCCCTCCGAAATGTTCTTGTTCCTCTTTATCCTTAAATAATGTTGCATTTATTGTTATTGTTTTTTCTTTGTAGTACTTGTGAGCGCCACCTAATGGCACCCAAAATCTCAGGGTTACTTGGGTTGTTTTTTACATTGAAAGTGGATTTTTAAAGGTAGGTAATTTACAGCTATCTTCAAATATATGGCCTTCAATTTAAATGTTTCCTTGTTGGGGTCTGATTTACAGGTACCCAGAAAGTTCATAATTATAAAGCTTATATAATATTCCAGGACCCGGCAGAGATTATAGGGTATTCTACTGGGAAATTATTTTTAAAAATTCAAGTATTTGTAAATGCAAAAAAAAGCAGTTCAGAGGAATTCCAAGCACTCTATTCTGTATACATCCCAACCGAAAAACCTATCAGCAATGCTGATGGCTGTGCGCAGTGGTCAGTTCTCATCTACCAAGCCATGTCCTCACTACAGTTCTTTTCAGCAAATTTGTTAGCTGGGCTAGCTGGGCATGGCTTGACAGCTGAAGTCCAAATTATGTTTTAGTTTATGTAAAGCTCTCACAAACCCTAAAGAGTCATCATGATCGACTTTGATTCCATTCGATGACAGGTACAAGCACAAATTATGATGCTGGTGTCCAAATACGCTATAGAGATTCTTCGGTTCAGACTTAGTATTTGATTTTGCTGATGGAGGCTACAAGACAAGCCCACACTCTGCCTTTTTCCTCAATTTCATAAATTCAAAGGTAATTCTTCACTATATTTTCTTTTCTTTTCTTTTTCTCTGTCTCTCTTTTTTCTTTCTGTCTGTCCATATCTTTTCTCCAGTACTGAGACTGGGCCTAGGCCATTTACTACATAAAGACACATCTCTAGATTTTTTTTTTTGTTCTTTCTTTCTTTTTGTACTTGAAGACAAGGTCTCATTAATTCATTCAATTACCCCCCACACTGGGTTGGAGTCGCAATCCTCCTGTCTAAGCCTTCCAGAGTGTTGGGATTACAGTTATATACCCATTCCCAGTTTACATTTTCAAATATAAATTGAAAGTTGAAAATATTAACTATTGGAAGTTGACAGAATTTTGCCACCTACAGAAATACACAACACTTACATCAGAAAAATCCCAACAGAACTTCTTAGAATGTTAGTCTTGTCGAACCTTGTAATTACCCTAAAAATGAAGCACAATATATCCTAATATGCATGTGTCCCTGCCAAATATGTAGGCTGAGCCAGGAATAAAAGAGAAAAAAACTAACAAAAATATAACCAGTTCAGATTTGTTTCAAGCAAAAAAAATGTTTTCAATGGAAACTTTATTATTTATCATTAATCGTGGAAAGAGCTGAGAAGTAGCCAGTATTAACTCCCTTCCCTCCACACCTGTGCCCTGCAAAGAACCAAGAAAAGCTGTCTACAACTTCCAATATTGTCAGCAACTTTTTGCTTCAAGATAGACGTGTTTTCCGCATCCTCTGACAAGCACTTAGCACTCACCCTTTGGTGTTTTTTTCTATATTTCTATTATGCTAGAGTCATAATGTGCAACTGTTCATCAGATCAGATGGAAAAAATGATCTGGGTTTGAATATTGCTTCTGTCTCTCACTAGTCATTTGACTCTAGATAAATTCCTTAATATTTATGTATGTCAGGTTTCACATTTGAAAAGAGAAACTTGAGAATAATAACCACTTGGTGGGGCTGATCAGTTGGCTGGAGAAACCCAGAATATATTATCCTGTAGTACATGTAACATTTAATTTTTAAAAAAGATTTCAGTGGCTGCATCATACCGATCAAGTCTAGACAACCCCGGGTGAAGTTCTTGCAATACTGATGATACCATAAAAAGTAAAATTGCCATCAATATTGAAGAAATACAAATATAAACATTTCTGAGCACAGTGCCTGACACACAGTAAGAGCTCAATAAATATTGACTTTTTAATTATCGGTATAATTATCATTGATATCATTTTAATGACTCCTAATGCTAACTGCCTTCACTTTTTTTCTACCAGAGAAAAAAGCATCTTCAGGCACATATATTTTTATGAAACTGTGGCACCCACAAAAATATGCACTAATCAGGAAAAAGAAGGGAGAATGGACAGAGGGAAAGAACAAAAAAATGAGGGCAGAAAGTGGCAAGTTGAGCCAGAAAGCTTTCAGTTAAATAAATAAGCTATAAAATCTTCCCCGAGTGAAATTCAGGACCAGCCAATTTATGAGTTGATCTCAGTTCATATGCCTTTGTCAGCCTGCAGGCCAACACAAAGCATTTACCCATGAAAGGGGATTTATTGGCTCAGGCTGGAAACAGAAAACCATGACATCAAGTTAGTTCTCAAAAATGCTTTAATAAAATAAAAATCATCACTAGGGAAATGAAAATCCCCTGCAGTTTGATTAAATCAAGAACTGGTTCTTTTTAATACTATTGCTTTGTTTTTCTAATTTCCAAGAAGCCATGCTGTGGAAATGGTATGAGGGAGGTGTTATATTGATATTATAGTACTTGAACAGTTAGTTAGTCACTATAGACAAAAATATATGAAGCACAAATAAAAAAAAAGTTCACATTTGCAATAATGTATACATCTCCCCTAGAAAGAGGAAAAAGTTGCTATTTAGAGCTGGCAGTGTTGATATACTAGTGTCTGAAAGCAGTGGAGAATGTCAAAAGAACATAAATCACCACACACAAGTCCATTCCGTCCAGCAGATCTCATCCACGAATAAGTTCAGCCAGTGTTCTGTAGTTCCACGGAAGTTAATGAACATTGGGTTTTGCATCACGTTCTGATGACTGTTACTATAGAAACGTTCTTAAAAGATACTTTTCTATATGACAGTGTTGCAAGTATGTAAACACATAGCACGTACATGGAAAAGTGGGAAGGTATAGACATACAATGTACCCAAATTCATGTTATTTCCTGGCATCTGCACAGAATGTTGTGTGCCTTACTTAATTATTAAAGTAGCTGCTATTTGACTTTAAGGCTTTTTAACAACTTCAGTACTTTTTATGAAAAATGATTCTGAAGCCTGCTATACACTCCAGATTTTATTTAAGGAGTCGCCAGTGGAATTTCTGATCTTTCCAACCACAATCTGAGGTCACCTGTCAGTAGAATTTGCACAGTGCACAACCTATACTCCGGCTGTGTAAACTATGGATGGCACCAAGAACACTGAAAGAAGACAAGGGTCGCTGGGGGGTGCCCAGAGCTGGGCCGCCTGGGTGCTCTGCGCGCTCGCTCCTCTCTGCCCCTTTCTTCCTTTTGCTCCCCACTATTTACCTCCACCCACTTCTCCTGTCCTGTATTTTCCCCTTCCATCGTTCTTCATTCCTTAATTGTCCATTATGAGCTGGAACCTCTCCAAAACACTGGACAGAGTAGGGAATAGACACCTTCTCCTGCCCTCAGAAATGAGACAGTTCTCACGCTTTGATACATGTGCTTGAAGATTTTATTTTTAGTGTGATTCTGTGATTTAACTCCATCAACTTGATTCTCAGTCGCATACAACTGAAAACACTTTCTTGTTTCTTTTGTGAACCAAACCACTATGTTTTACTTGAATAGAATGTTCCAATAAGACATTCCCCATGTCAGTTTCTACTGAAGCCCCAGGCAGAACAGGTGACAACTTGCCTCATATTTGCAGATGAATTGAAGGGCCAGTTTGTGACCTTTGTGTGTGTGTGTGTGTGTGTGTGTGTGTGTGTGTGTGTGTGTGTGTGTCTTTTAAAGAACCTTTATTTGTGCTTTTTGTTTAATGAGTTCAAATCACTGTCTGGAATTTCTTGCTTTCAGCTTAAAAACAAACCTCCTTTTATCCTTTTTCAAGGCATATTATTTAGCAATAAATCTTGTTCATTTATCTGGTAATGTCTTTTTTATTTCACCTTCATTTTTGACAGATAATTTTTCTAAGTATAACTTTCTTGGTTGGCATTTTTCTCAGCATTTTTAATATCTTTTAACTGATTCAGATCCTACATTTTTTTCTGATGAGAACTCAGCTGTTTATCATATTGAGTCTTCCATCATACATAATCAGTCATCTTTTTCTTGATAATTTCAACATTTCCTCTTGGTCTTTGAGCATTATTTACTATAATGTGTCTGGTTTTAAATTTCATTATAATTATGTAATTTGGAGAAGTTTGTGAAAAATCTTGAGTATGTTGATTAATAGTTTTCAACAAAATTGATAACAGATATGTCTTCATCAAATATTTCTTTTCTTCTTCATCTTCTTTCTCCTCCTCCTCCTCTTCCTCTTCTTTTCTGCTCTGCTTCCTTTTCCTTTTCTTCCCCCATTTCTTTTTTTTCTTGTCTGTCTTTCTTTTTCCCTGTGGTCCTCCCTTTATGTTATGCTGATGTCATAATAATAATAATAATACCCCACAATTTTCTGATGCTTTGTTCATTCTCTTTCTGTTTTTCACCGTTATTCAGACTTCATAATCTCTTTCAGTCTATTTTCAGTTTTAGTCATTTCTTTCCTTGCTCAAAGCTACTTCTGTAGTCTGTGATCTTAATCCCACCACTCACTTCAGTACATCAGGGATCAAAAGTCCAGAAGGAACGTCAGGAGCCAGAATGAAGTCTCCACGTCTTTCACCCAAAGGGGAAACGGAGAAGCTTGTAGGAAAAGGAGCTGTAGTGGACACCTTTGAGTATATTGACACCTGCCTCTTGGCATATAGGAGACAACATGGTTGACTCAGGACTTACTGAGTAGAAATTTATAGAGCAGCTTTCTGACAGCTGGATGAAGAGATGTACTCTCACTGGAGTCAGCCCTGACCCCTGAGCTATTAGTTGGGGTGAGACCTAATCAGCTCCTTTGCCAATTTAGCACAGCCCTGGCAGGGAATGAGCTACTCCAAGATTGTCTTAAGTCCTGTCAAAAACATACTTTCTAAAAGTGTGCAGCCAAAAGGTAGAAGACCTTGGCGTAGAGTTGAGGAGACCATGACCAGCCAACTTTTCCATGCTGAGACAGGTCATAAAGAATCCTTGCAACAGTTTGCACAGTGACCATGTTCCAGAATGTCCTTCCTGTGTTGAAGGGTGAGTCCCCAAGGTCATGTTCTCAGGAGGGGGTAGAATGTTTGAGAAGTGAGGCATCGTGGGAGGAAATAGCCATAAAGAGGAAGATGGCACTCCGGCCTCTTTCTCTTTCTCTCCAATCCTGGTGCTGTAAATAGCTTTGCTCTACCTCGTGCTCCAACCATAATGATGTGTTCCCTCAACACGTGCGCAAAGCCATGGAGGCAACTGGTGGTGGACTGGAACCTCCAAAACTGTCAATCAAGGAAACATTGTTCTAATTTAGTTATCTCTGCTACTTTGTTATCATATCAGAGACCTGAGTGGCACAACCCTCACAACACACTGTCGGAATTCTAAACAAAATAAAACTCTAAACTTCAGTCTCCTACGATATGTACATATCGGAAAATTCCATGTACACTAAAACCATGACAAAGAAGTAAAAATTTTACTCAAGTCCAGAAAGGCAGAGCATTAAAAAGAAAAGTTGACCAATATGTACCAAAATACAATTATAGATGAGCAAAAAGTTCTCATGTGCTCGTGAATTGTAGGGCGATTATAAATAAGAACAATGTGTTTCTGCTTCAAAAAGCCAGAATAAAGTTTTTTGAAAGTTTCCACCATAAGAAAATAATATTTGAGGAAACAATTATGTTTAAACACTACACAATGTACACATGTACTCCAACATTATATGATGTCCTATTATGATTACAATTTTATGCTTTTGTATATCAATTAAATATAAATTTAAAAATAATATTTTTGAAAAAACTTACATTTTCCTGCCAAAGTAGATTAGTGCTAATGAAGGACTTCGGTGATACTAGTGTTAATAATGTGAAAATTGACAAATCTCAAAATAGAAAGTCTTTGTTCTTATGTAAGTAAATTATCATCAAAGAAAATATGTACCAACAAGCAAAACTATCCAACAGTAACTTAAAAAGGTACTTGGGTGTGTGTATTGTTTCTGGTATAGCATGAAAAACACAAGATAACAAAGTAAGTGGATAATTGTGAGACAGGAGCAAGTTTTTAAATGGTTATAGTATACATTTGGTCTAATGAGAGAGCGAAATGCCAAATCATAAAAATGTACTGGATGGCACTTACGACATAACTTTAGTTATGATTTAGGTTCAATGTGATAAAATTAAGTTCTTATACCTTCAATCCCAAATTCCCAGACAGTTCTCTGTTGATAAAGAAAACATTTGTGTAGGAGGTATTGAGATTGGCAGAAATACTAACACATGATGTTGAGATACATGGGAGAAGATAGAGTTTTTCTATAGCTTGCATGAAACTTTCAAGAAGACATAATTGATTTGTTTGGGGATAATGTAGAATAATAATGGTGCAATGAAAAGCAGACAGGGATCATTAATTCAATGGGACACAGCCACCTCGAATCGTAATGCCCAATCAGAGACAAGCTTCCTAAGCAAGGCTTTCACAGTTAAAAAAAAAATCAGTGCCTTTTTCACTTGTTTAGTCAGCTACTATCCAATTATTATCCAATGCCCACTCCATGTCAGACACTGCTTTGTGCTTTTGGAATAAAGCACTGCACAAAATATCAAATATCCCTGTGTTCATGGGGTTTTTTTTAACCTCAGAAAGGGAATGATACAGCAATAAATATGACAGGTACAAGTACAATCACTGGAAGAATAAACAGGCTGTGTAGGAGGTAGAGGGAGGGATAGGATAGTACTTTATATCTTCTGTAATTTAATCTTCCAAGTTATACTCTGACAAAAAAATAGGGTTCACTGAGTCGCATGTTGAAATGAGAAACCCAAAGCTCAAAAATAACTTTGGTAAGCAGCAGACCTGGGACCAAATCCTGAATTCCATGCTTAGGTCTTTCCTTGTTTTATTACATTTTCTGCCTCGGATCAAAAAATCATGCCTTTTTGAAGAGGTTTTCTTCCAAAGAAAGATGTGGGAGAATCTATAATGTGTATGCAACTGCTTTTTAAAAGCACTATGTAGTAAAGGCAAATTAAGTCTTTGTAGTTCCCGTTAATTAAAATAATTCTAAGTGCATTCATAATTGCAAAAATAACTATGCCAATCTACTCTTCTATTCCCTAGGGACCTAATTTTTCATCTATCATATTCTAAATATCACTCTTTAAGTTTAATATTGTGTTTTCTATTTACTTCTTTCTATTTTATACATTAGGGTAAAAGCTTTACACATAATATATTTGCAAAATTTGTTCCCTGCACTCATGAAGTTTTATGGTATTCAAAAAAATTCCCAAAAAGACATACTGTGTTCATCTATAATTTGCTGTTGAACAAGTCCCCTTAAAAGGTAGAGGAGTCTATATAAATTATCATTACACAGGTAGTGAAAGCTTGAATCACAAACACCGAGACAGAATTCCTAACAGAAAGTACTAAACCTTTAATACCTTTTTTCCCACATTTTATGGATATGTATACGTGCAAAATTCAAGGTTTACACTGGAGTTGAGCATTTTGCGCACATACATATCTTGTCAAGGTGACAAGGGCTTTTCCACTCTCCTTTTGTCCCTCCCCCTACCCACCAATCCCTCCTTCCTCCCCCACCCTACTCCCCCCTTGGAGTTGTGATCTGGGTCTCTCATATCAGAGAGGCCATTCGATGTTTCACCTTCTGCTTCTGGCTTACTTCACTAAGCATGATGTTGTCTAGTTTCTTCCATTTGCCTGCAAAAGCCTCCACGCTGTTGGACTTTATTGATGCATAGTATTCCATTGTGTGTAAAGGCCACATTTTGTGTATCCACTAGTCTGTAATATCTTAAGAGTTCACAGAGCCTTTGTGATAAGCTCAGCCCTCAGAGGAGTAAGGTAATTCTCCCTCTTGAGGGTGTTCTCTCTTGCTTTTGGAAGGTCGGACCACGAGATTTCCTTCAGTCGGTCCCAGTAGCGTGCTTTCAAGGTCTTTCCTATTCTCTTATATACACATTAGTGTCTATGTTTATACTTACCAGTGCAAATGTGACCAGTTAAAATGTGAATTGGGAGGACACTGCGTGGCCCCGCTCTGCACCATTGATCTCCAACTACCCAATGCCTCTGTATTAGTCACTCTAAATTCTCAGTCTTGTCAGGAGCATCCAGTTGTCTCAACCTGAGTCACTAAATGAGCCAAGGAGGTCAGAAGGGAGAGGGAATAATAGCTTCCAGCTGCAGCCCCTGCGACAGGAGTACCACCCAAATATCCACTGCATCCTGTATTCTTCTCAAAAGTGAGTTTAAAGAAAGAGCAATCCTCCCCCTGTTTTGCTCAGCACCATAAGTAGCACAAATGGAAGGCCAATAAATACTTAATTGGGTTCATTGCTCAGCTGCGACTCTGGAAGGTCAAAAAGCCACTTCTGGGTCATCTCACTGTTCACTGACAAATGCCAAGTCATCTTTAGTCCTTCCTCCTTCCTCAGATGGTGGCACTATCTTCTTTAGAATCTTGCCACTTCCTCCGTTGTGTCTTCCAATCTATCACCAGCGTAGTTTCCATATAATGTAAGTCTTCCTAGAATCTATCAATAATTAGCTACTATTATATAAAGCTATGAGCATTAAAGGCAAGAAGACATCTTCCACCTTGACGATGTCTTCGTTCAAGCTGCACAACCCCAGCGGCCCACTTGGAGCCGGAGCTCATGCATCTGCTGAGACGGCTTGAGCCTCAGATCCCCAGCATTGCCTCCTCCTACCCAGGTCTCCCATGAAGGAATAGTAAACACCCTGGCTCCATGGAGTTTTGAAAGCTACATGTAAATTTAATGTTGCAGCTGCCTCATTTTCTTTGACTTGGTTTATAAATATGATGTTTTTATGAATAAAGGTGGGATTCAAGTAGAATTGCTTGTGAATAGAAACTGGGTTAAGTACATACAAACGTTAGTAAATTTTAAAAAGAACCCTCTGACGTCCTGATGTTCACTTGGCTTTAAGAGCAGCAATAATAAAAAGCCATTCTGCTGAGTGACTAGCTTACAGATGAGGAAAGAGCAGGCTTTCCGTCAAAGAGAACGCTGCCTTTGTAGCGCCATCCTTGACCAAAGCGCTCTGGTCCACTAAAAGGAAAGGAAAATGTGGGAGAACTAAGTGGGAAGAGTTCAGGGTCAAGTGAAGTAAGCAAAAATAAACGAGCTCCTCTCTTGCGTGTTGAACCTGTCACTCCACTAAAGTCCCTATGATCATCAGCAAGTGACCTCAAAGACGTTTCATACACATTTTTTGGCTGACAGTGTTTATGTGGACCTGCAGTTTTGAGATCTACTGTTCAGTCAATATTATAGCACAAAACTACAGAAATCTGAAAGGAATAAGAAAAATAAAATTCAATCATTTTCCCTGACATATAAGGTTCACAGTTACGTAAGATAATATATCATAAAACCATATAACAAACTGCTACTGTAATCTAAGTTCTTTTCATTAAAATTTTCTAAAAGTAAAGGTCCTACATCATATTGTACAGGATAAGGCAAAAGCTCTTGAAGTTCTTTAGTAGCTTTATGTCTAAGAATGTTGACTCTGTCCTGCCACTGACACCGGTTCTCCCCCTCCACACCCTGCAACCGTGCACGCACATAAGGTACCCGAGGGTGAGAAGCACTGGGCGTAGTAGCAACCTAAGAAACAAAATGTCACATTGTTTTTAGTTGAGCTAGCACCCCATCATCTGTCAGTAGCCCCACTGTGCAAAGTCTAAGCCCCCTCTGTTACACTTCTCTGTCATGCTTGTTAAGTGCAGAAGCTTCAATTTATGTTGAAAAAATTGAATACGTGCAAAAATGAAGACTCCAGTGCTAACACGGCCTGTCTCTGTGACTTGACTCGGAATTTCAACATCTTCAAAATGATTTTTCTCTGTGCAAATCAGTTATGTTTTCTCCAAAGAATGAGCCTCATCCTTGTGGTAAAGCTTCTTGATATCAAGTGACTGGCACCTTCCCACGTCCTCGTCCAGGAGAAGAAAAACACAAGCTACATTTTTCCAGAATCCTCAGGAAATTGCTCTGAGATTTCAGTTCTTCTTGGTTATGTGTTCACCTATGAATCAGTGCTATCCTAATGAGTTGAGACTGGGTTCACCAGGCTAAGCCACAGGAGCTCCTGTGGTGAGAAGGAATTCAACCTCATCAGCCAACAGCAGTAGAAGAGGGCAGGTATTCTAAGGAAATGTGAGTCTTCTATATTAAAAAACAAAAAAAATAGAGTGGGTTGTCATCAGCTACCTCATATTTAACATTTTAAGTCTTGATATTTCATATCATATTCTTCTTGGGCTGGATTTTGGAAAGGGACACTGGATGAGGACTGTCCCTCTTCTGCTATTGGTAGGATAGCATGTTTTTCAGAGGTGCTCAGTGTCTTCCCTTCCTGCAGAAGCAGGATATGGACCTCAAGGAAAAAAAGGATGAACACAGAAAAAAAAAAAGGATAGACATGCAGATGCTAGCCAGAAAAAGGAAAGCTCTTTCTTTTTAGATTCAGGACTGCCTCTTCACCACACTTCCATGGCATCTACAAGTGGCGTGAACACCTAAAAAACTTCCCCATGGGACCCATCTCCTTAAGAGCAGGATGAAGACCTCAAGTGAAGCCGAGAAAGCAACAAAAGAATCGGAAGCAGGAAGCTCTGCAAGTGTCTGCAGTCGGAAATGTTGCTATCCAGCAATAGATGGTAAAGTTTATTTTGTAAAATTTAGTCTATAATCCCTCCCCTCTGGCACAGCCTATAAAAGTCTCTCGTACAAAAAGACAATTCATCCGGAAAGAAAGACAATTTTTGATAACTCACTCTCAGCGTCTCACCCAAGCTAGCTTTGAATAAACTGTTTTCTAATTTACCGCAGTGAATGGCCTCCTTTGAGGGAGGTTGGTGGTGAGCACAGAGGACCTTTAAAAATAGCCGGTAAGCAGCCAGTAGCACTTCTAGGATTAATGTACTCTGCATGAAAAAGGAAAACGAGGAGCCAGTGTATGGGTCAGTCTTTCAGTTTGCAGTGTTCCTAAACTTTGACTAATCAGCTTAGCAATACCGCCATCTTTTGCGGGAGAACAAGGAGAAAACAGAAGATAAACGGGAAAGTGGAGAAGGGCTACTGGAGTAGAGAGGTTGTACATTGTTCTCTCTCTCTCTCTCAAAAAAGAATTGTTTGTATAGTAAGAATGTTAAGGGATTATGGCTTAAGCCCTGTTGTCTATTTGTGCGTTTTAAACAATAAGTGAGTTTTCCTTCTTACTAATTTTATGCATTGTGTTAATAAAGTGACCCTAAATCTATCCAAATACTAACCAGGTCTGACCCTGCTTAGCTTCTGAGATGAAAGGACATCACAAGATCTGGCATGTTTAGGGTGTTATGGCTGTAGGCAGACCCAAATCTAAGGCCTTAATAGCTCTAAAATGCTAGTTCTTTTAACACATAAAGCTAACTCATCCTTGTATCACAAATAACACAGCAGGCACATCTTCCTGTGGCTTTCAGACTTTAGATGCAAGAAAACCCCACTCCAGCTTAATTGTTTTAGAAGAAGAGCCTATTTATTTTGTATTATCCTTGAACAAGAAAAGAAATCACCTACTGGCATCTTGATAGCCTCAAATAACACTCTGGTTCCCATAAGAAAAGAGAAATTGTAGAAGACAATTTCATTTTCTTCTGGCAAAGAAAGTAGGAACAGTTCAAGATCTTCCTACTCCCACACTTCTCCATAAAAGCAAACACAAGAGCATTGCACACAGAAAAAAAAAATGTTTTGTTAATATTGGTTAACAAACTTATAAAAGACCACCAGTGTTCAAGTCCCGACAGAGTTAAAATAATATGCAAAAAATACATACCCTTGGGCAAGAGAAGGAGAAGTTAGGAAAAGGTGAAAAATGCCTGGACCTTTATTATCTCTGGCTTCCCTGACCCCGCTGTTTCTTGCTATAAAAGACCTTAACGTATCTGTGCCAGATAAGACAGTGATTTGAAGCAATTAGGACCCTCCATCTCTTTGGAGCTAACTTTGAATAGATCTGAATAAATCTCACTTCCTTTTTATTTCTTTTACCAAAACAAAATTAGAGTGAATTCTCAAAAATCACAGACAAACAGGATCTAGAGAGAAGCCTGTGCACGCAGTCACCTTTCCGCTTCACTCTGGCTGCCAAGTAGCACTCGTAGGAGCCCGTGGTAACACAGCTATCTCCTGGCACAGAAACCCCTGGCAAGGAGAAACCGGTAATGACAAGGGAGAAGGGCCTCTCTGCCAGCCCAGCCTCTCACTCTGTCTGATGTGAGTCACCGTGAGAGCTGTGCTTCCTCTACCGAAACCCCCTTCTGCTTCCAGATCTTTCTCCCTATCCCCCTCAGCACCCAGGATGCAGAATTCCTTGAACTGGGGGTATTTTCTTCAGATGACTGCTGCGGTGCAAATTCTAGGATTGTTCACCTCCTGAAATTCCAAGGTGTGGTCATGAAAAAAATGATTCAGTGACACTTGTCAAAGCATGGTGAGACAGACATGACTCAGGGCTCTTGACAAGTACAGGAAGACAGGCTGGGCTCCCGCAGCAGCAGAGGCAAGAGGGAGTTGACTGCCAAGGAGCAGGGTTGGGGGTCAGTGATGGAAAATTACTAAGAAGAAAAAAAAGAATAGAGAAATACATATATATATTGTGTAGGCATGGAGAAGTGTGACCAAGAAAGGGGAAAAAAATTTGAATGTTAATAAACTTAAGGGAAATTGTCTCCCTCTTGTTTTGGTTACTGTGACATTTCTTCAGTTTTGTTGTTTACTTGACTTAATTCTAACATATTGGCAAGGAATAAATGGTAATAACTAGAGAAGATGTAGCAACTTTGGTTCCCAAGGACACCAGTAATAGCAACTTAACAGATGACAAAAGATATCTCTGTGTCCCTGTGTCTTCACATAGAATGCTTCTTTCCTCTGTGTACGGCATAGGTGAGCCCCTCTCAGGTGAGGGTCTAGATAGAAATGATACCAAAGAGGAAAATGATGTAAAGACAAAACTTATTATTACTTCCAGAAATGTCAAGCCCTTCTCCATTTTTCTAGTCTGTTAATGTCTTTTATAAGTCTGTCAAACAGGCAGGCGAAGTGTCATAACTGAAATGGCATCCTTGATGTGTAGAAGAAGCTACTTCATAAAGAATTAATTTGTTCTGTGGAAGCCATAGAACTAATCCTTGCATCTACTTTTTTGAGTAAGTCAGATTACAGTTTTTTATCATTCAGCTCAACTAATAGCTTGTCTTAGAATCTTTTCTAAATAGTTTACCTAAAGTAGATTATCAGCCTCTTAATTTCCTACTCCATAGTTTAATTTCTTTGCGAAAGAACAACCAGAAGTAGGTCGTAAAAAGGTTTTCTGTCTTAAAAAGTGATAGATTTTATTTATGAGTATTACAATAGTCAGAAAACAGACTCCAGTTTCGAATTGGGCTCAACTGTGAATATGACATGTGCAAATGAGAATTCATGGTCAAGGAGAAAGATAGAGGTAGTGAACAGAACAGTACTGAAAGGAGACATCAGTGTTGAGACCAGACAGAAAGTTCCACAAGGAAAGCCCATTCTGCATGGAGCCCTCTGCTCTGTTCAGCTCTGTGTACCCCACAAGGCCAGGCATGTGATGAACACTCAGTCTACACGTGGCAAGAATAATTCAAGAACAAGACTAGACACTACTAAACAAAAGCGCTGGTAGCGTGTGTCCATTTTTCTACCTGTTGCTTTGTTTCACTTGAACCAAATTTTATTATTATTTGACTTAAGTTTACAACAGTAATAAAATGGTGGTAGCTAGAGAAACAGATAATGCTTTTGGCTCCCAAAGACTCTAGTAATCATACCATAAAAGGTGACAATTTTGAACCATCAAATATTTTGTATTTAACCTAAGTTTATTAGCCAAATTCTAGTGGAATATTTTTGCACTTATCTAATAATATTATAAATGTGGACACCTAGGAAGTTTTACAACTTTCCAAATATACAAAAGAATTGGAATTTAATAACTTAGGTCTGTTTTGGTAAAAAAAAAAATATCCAAGCAGTTGTTGTAAAATTTTTAAATACATTGACACATTCCATCAGGAACTGTATAGTTCATAGCCAACAACAGGAATTACAACTTGTTTTAAATAGAAAGCTAGATATTCTTCAGTTGATAAAGCATTTTCTTTATTCTGTTTTTAGTAAGTTTTATATTTGGGAATGGCATAATCTAATTTACTACCTAAAACACTAACTCTGAAACCTATTTGATGCAGGTTAAAACAACAATTTTTGTCCTTAAAACAAAAGTACATATAGTCTGACTTCAAGTCTGCTGAATAATAGAGTTCTTCACTAATAAGGAAAGAAATAGGGAAGGAAGCTCATTAAAGAAGGAAAAATAGGAGAGAAGAGAGGAGGAAAGAGAAAAGAAAACTACTAATTTTAGGATGGAGAGAAACTACCTCGTTGAATCTATGGCTAATTAAAAGAATAAAATAGAATTATCAGAAAATAAGCTTGTAAGATATGTAATTTATGCAACCAATTTGTCAACTTCAATGAAATTAGAACATTCATAAATAGTCCACAGAAAACATTAGAAAATTGAATAGTTCTACATGAATTTTAAAAATTTAAATTTGTAATTAAGACTTTTAATCCAGTTGCCTTCAGTGGTGAATTCTATCAAACATGTAAGGAACAAATAATAACTATCATCCACAAACTCTTTTAAGAAACACAGTAGTAGAAAAAATCCCAATTTATTTTATTAAGCCAGAACTACTGATTTCCAAAATCAAAAAAAACCTACCATGGTAGGTACCTATAGAATAATGAGCTCTATGATTATAAACACAATTATTTTAAAATATTAGCAAATCAAACTGAGAATTATGTAAGAAGAATTATACAAGCAAAGAACTGTTTATTGTCAAGAATGCAAGGTTAACTTCAGAAATTCAATCAATGTAATTCACCACATTATTTGAGTAAAAAGAAAATAAAACCATGTCAATACGTTCAATGAAATAATTAAACTCAATTGACACCATTTCAGATAAATGCTCCCAGAAACAAACTAAATGAAAATGTTCTTAACCAGATTTTTGTCCTTTTTGTGGGAGGAGAGAGGAGGAAGCAGGTACAAAGTGTGAGTAAGGCACACTGTGTCCCAGCATTATGAATGCTTGGCTAAACTAATTCAATTCTCCAAGTACTCACTGAGCAGGTATTCTCAAGCAAATGTTATTAAGGAAATAGCTATTTTACAGTAAACAAGACAACTCTATTCTTTAGGAACTTAGTGAGACAGAGATATAAGAAATTTCCATAATGACATAAAAAGACTATGATATTGGTAAACACAATTATTGCACTTGAAACCATGAATGCCCCTGGGGTGCTGTATTTGTCGGTAGACTCATCTCTTGACAATTTCAGGTGCTCTCAGGAGGTGGGGCCTGGTTGGAGAGCTGAAGGTGTATTTACCTTTCTGGCTGCTGCCTTCTCTCCTGCCAGTCTGGCCACTTGGTGTTGAGTGGCCTTCCTTCATGTCCAGCCCTTCCACCGTTGTTGTGTTCCGCCTGGGAGCTGGCTGACCAACCAGGGGCTGAGACCTCTGAAACAGTGAGCTAAAATGAAACTTTCCTTCTTCAAATGTGGTATCAGATATGATCCCAGAGACCAGAAATTGACTTAATAAACAGGGCTCCATGATCTCACAGTGGCGGTGCTCCCAATTTCTATCAAGTGAGACCTTAAGGATGGGGAGGAGTTCATTTGGTGAAGGGAAGGGAGACGCAAAAGACAGACACGCTGCTAATGACACTCAAGTCGGTAATATAAATAGGTGTACTTGCAAAGCACAGACGCTCTCGCCTGGGTTAGGGACGTTTAGGATAAAAGGCTCTGCATGTGGCATTTTAGTCTCGGTTTAGTACGAAATGGCATTTGACTTCCCATTTTTCCAGAAATATACGAGGACTATTTTCATACAGTAATTTGTTTTTCATGAATTACCTTGTCTATGTTCTAAGTGATTTTTGTACTTGAGTGCTGCATGTAGGTGGAATAACATTTCAAATAGTTAAAATTATATACACTTATCTGAAAAACAGAGGGTGGGCAAATGACAATCTTCACAATTTTGGAGAACTAAATTTCCAGCGTGGTAACATGGACCGTGTTTATCTTCTTGCTGGATGGACAAATACATCAAACACATGTACGCCCCACGCAAAAGTTGCCTCTGAAGTCAACAGCTGTAGTACATAGTCACGTGGCTTTAAAACATATAAAATTGTAAGAAAGGACACATTACAAAACCTATTCAGTCAGTGAAAATAATAACATGTCACCAAGATAATATACATCAGATAGATAAAAATCCCTGTCTCTATGAGATTGCTCTCCCCAGTCCCACAATCCTTGTAAATCCTAAGGATTCTTTTATTGGCTGATTATTGGCTGTTTTCACAGATGGACTGGTTGAAATAAAGCAAAACAAAGAGCTCCTTTTAATCTGAATTAGGACTTCTAAATCGGGGCTAAAATGAGATTCCTTTTGGGTATAGAATGGGCCATAAAATAATTGTGAACTATGTGTTTCTTCTGCAAATATGCAAACCCAGCTCCTATACACATTAGCATACTGTGCACGGTTCGCTGCTTTATTATTCTTCTCTCTCGGAAGAGAATTTTTAGATTGTCTTTTTGCTTCCTTTTTAAGAAAATTTTTAAATGTTTTTTCCAACAGGAAAGAAATTATCACACTATGCACTCTTCCAACTCTTCAGCGAATGTCAACAAGAAAGTCAATAGCTTAGCAATGAGGTGACAAAAAAAGTTTCATGAGACTTTCTGTCCACTAAAACTTTAATTCAAAATACATTCAGGAACTTAGAGGGACTTCTTTAAATAGAAATTCCAGGCTGGAATCTTTTCCCAACAATGAAACACAATTATAAAAAAGTAAACTCAATGCAAACATTCACGTAATGCATGTATATTATGCTCCTATTTTATTTACCTAAGGTGAAAAAGAAGCATATAAACATTAAGTTTGGCCTAAGTGTTTAACTGTGATGGGAGATTTACATTCTCCTTGATAAGGAAGATCTGAGCGAGGAAAAATAGGTTTGTAACACATGTTTATTAAAAGAAAGAATCAACAAGAAAACCTCAAGTCCAAGTACGGTAAGAAGGCAGCTATTTAATCCCCCAGAGACACGTGGAGGAAATTTACTGCAGGAGGCCAAATGTCACCCTAGAGGTCGTCAGAGACTGGGCTTTGGGCTTCACCAAAACGTACCCCCATGGAAGTCTGACTTCATGATTAGCCTTGGGATCCTCGGCTACTTCACCTTTCAGAACCTTGGCTTGTTTCTTAATTTTAATGATTTTTTAAGGATTAAATTAAGATTATTGTCAAGTAAATTATAGGTACCTAATTAAGTTATTTCTCTTGGTGAAGAAAGCATGTTCTTTAAGTTGGTAACTATTCCTCGATAAGCAGTAGAAAAAATTATAGAACAGGTAGACAGTTACACAGACTGATCTTCTAATGGGACTCTTTGGTTTCCGTTTAAAACAAAATGGGGAGAAGAGAACTAGGAACTTTCAATTTCCCCCCAGAAGACGGGATAAAGACCACCTGCATGAAGACACTCAAACTCCCAGGGGAAAAAAAAAAGACATTGATGTGGACAACTGGGCTCAGATATACAGAACTGAAGGCTTCCCCTCGAGGAGGAAGACCAATTTCTCCATAGCTTCTCTCAAAAGGGAAATGAGTCTTGGAGACAGGAGACATGAGAGTCTGTCCTGGTGATCATCCTTCCAGCACTTCTGATGTACTCTGTGGTTATTATGAGTAACTTCTCTAGCAACAAGGACTATTTTACTAGTCTATGTCTTCTAGAAAACTGAAAGCTCAAACCCTGTGAGGAACCAAGTAAGAGTCTTTCTTCTCTCACTTCAAGAAGTATGACCGCAAAGGATTCCAAAAATTGGATGAATGCCTTATCAGCAATGCCAACATGAATCCTCAAAGGGAACTTTGAAAAAAAAGTCATTGCCACCTGCCACAGCAGTAATCAATACCGATCAAGGCTCTCATGGGCTGGTGCTGGCAGCTCCACTCATGGAGGGAACCCTGGGCAGGAGACGTAACTTAACTCCTGAGAGTCCCCTCACCCCCTCCCAATCTGTGGCTCAGGCTTGGTCATTGACACTGTGGATCTCACTGAGGAGACAGGAAATGCCAGATAACCAAGAAGGGATTTGTAGCCAGAGAGACTCCAAACGGCTAAAACATGGAGCTTTGCCATTTTTGTCATGACTTTGATTTTTTTATTACTAATATATTCTGGGAAAGCCATGGTTACAGTTTTGTGACTGGAATTATTGACATTGCTTAGAGGAAAAAAAGTATCAACAGCTCATTTTTTTCTGTCATTAAGTCCTATATGACAAAACGCTTCTCGGATATACTGTAACGTTCCCCCAACTCTCTTGCCTTTAAAAAAATTGAAGAACAATTAATTCCATTTTGTTTCTCTCGTTAAAACTGTTTCATCCATTTCCTCAGGCCATGTACTCAGCAGCATGTATTATAAATGAAAGTAAAGCCTTTCTCTTTTTTTAAAGAACCTTTCTTTTCATCTTTAACTGCTCATTTGCCAAAATGTCATATAATATTTTTGTTAACTTAGTTTTCCCCTTACAATAACTGCAGAATTTTTCAAAAGATATGGTAAAATTTTGCATGCTTAAGGAAACAGAAGAGAAGAACAAAACTTCTCCTTTTACCACAAAACAACATGCTAGTATTTAAATTTCAAGATAAGTTTATAAAGGAAGTATCGTATTAACATCGAAAGGATTGCTATAATATTGTGACCAATTTTCTTTTAGTGGTGCAATATTGCAAAAAAAAAAGCATGTTCTATTAACACAGATTAGCTAACTGCTAGTTTGTATAAATTACATCTTTAAAAATTACTGTTACCCACTTTAAAGTCTGATTTCACAATGCATATATTATTTTGATTAATATAAAGCACATTGCTTTGCTATGACATTTCCTGTAATTGAGTCCCAAACTTAACTCTGATTTAAGAAAATATATGCAGTATTGCAGAATAATAAAGATGGAGTCAAAGATTACCAGAATTAAATAGCTTACATATTTTTAGTTCTCCAATTTTTGGTTATCCATCTATTTTAAAAGAGATTCGAGCTAGCTTGCCAAAAAAATGAAGATACGGAACGGGAATATGTTGACATAAAAATGAAAGCATAAAAGGCCAACGATAAAAGTGATCAGGAAGGAGTAACTATTTAAGGACATTTCGATTCTTAACGTAACTAAAGCTATAACGAAAAGTACACAGCTCTGTGCTTCCTGCCAGGCCTAATATTGAAAATGCAAGGCCTTTTTTATGACTCATTTCATCTCGTAAGAGGAAATACACCAGTAAATTGTATGAAAGGAATATTTCTCTAATACTTAAATTCTATTAAGAGTGTGTTACGTGGGCTAAATTTCATCCCAAAGAGGACGAAAAACACAAAGTAAGCATTGTAGTAATTCATAATAATTCATTTATTTCCACCCCTACAAAAGCACATTAATAAAAAGTCAATATGTGGAATGCCGAAGATCGTTCACAGTAATTGGACTATAGGATAATGCAAAATAATTCACCTTTGTAGCTTTTCTGAGGATTCGACTGAAGGGTAAAATAAAAATGTACAGCTGTTAACATGTCTCGGATTATAACTTTCACTAAGTCAACTAGAGTCTGCTGATGATACTGCAGCCAGCAGCTGGCTGCGGCTGTGTACAGTGCAACAGTGACCTTGGTGACTGCTGTAAAAACTTGACAGTTTAATTCTCCTAATGGTGCATTTTTCTCCAAGTGAAGACATGGAGCTCAGAGGTGGAGAAATATGCCCCAAGTCACGCAGGTAATGGTGAAGTTGAGATGTGCGTCCACAGGAGCTTGGCTGGGACAACGCCTTCAAGTCCCCTGTCTCCGCACCCGCCCCTTTAGGTGCTGTGCTCTGGAAAGCAGAGTACACAGGACGGCTAAGGGACAGGAGTGAAGGGCGCACTTTAGCAGCACATATACTAAAATTGGACTGGGTGAGCATCTCACAACTGCATGAGCATCTTCACGTATTTAATTTCATGTCGCACAATGAACCTTAGAAGTAAAAAGTATTACCAGTGTCATGTCCATTTTACAGATTTGAAAACTGAAGCCGGACAAGCCCAAGATTGCAGTTAGCATGCAAGGGGCAGAGATTCAGTCAACACTTGAACATTCAGAGCCCGCCCAAACTCTTGGCAGAGGCTGTAGGGCCTAGTTCAAAAAAGTATTTGGGTGACGGATGACTCCTCAGCAGAGGGCTGAGGGATCGTCATTCGCCAGGTGCTAGGGCATAAGATGAAGGGTGAGGCTGAGCTTCCGGAGCAGACTGGCACCTACCGGGTCAAAGCACCTCACACACCTGGAGGGAGTTGAGAAAGCGAGCGCCTGCTGCCAGAAAGGATGCTCAAGTCAGAAAGTAAGCCCAGGCTACTGTAAACTAATCATATAAATAACCCTTTTGTGTGGTACCAGGGAACAAGCCCAGGGCCTTTGCACTGGTCTATACTGTAAGCTCTTTTTTATTTTTGATTTGTTTGTTGTTCAGGCTGGGCTTGAGAGGGCAATTCTCCTACCTCAACCTCCCAGGGTACTGGGTTCACAGCTCTGAACCAGTGGGCCTGGCTTAAATGACCCATTTTTCAATTTTTTTTTTCTGAAAAGCAATTCTTTTGACAAAAATTTTGAAAACAATTATCTATATCTGCTATCATTCAAAACATACCCTAGTAATACTATAAATTCTAGCCCACCCTGTTACTTCTACTTATGAAAAAGCATCCACTGGGCATATTAATGAGTCAAGCAATAAGATGGTTACTCCCGTTACACACATACACACACATGAGTGTTTCAAGCCCACTAGCAGCAGATTCCTGGAGCACCGACCTCAGGATCATGTGACAACATGACATGCATAAATTCCCACCTCAGCCCCCCATCCAACTCTCCTAAGTTTTCTATAGCACTTGTCCCAGTGGGCCCATACTAAGTTAGGACTTAAAAATCACAACACAGAAGTTAAATTGATACCTACATGGATTGTGTTCAGAATTTATTTACAGTCGATTCTTTCTGCTGCCTTCAGAAATTTTTGTTTGATTCCTTAGCCAGCAGACATTTTTCTTTTTGGAAAAAGTTGTCTTTTTTCTATATAATTTCTCAAGCTTTGTTACCCATTTGAATGTCCACACAATGGATACCTGACATCTCTCATCATGTAAGAAACCAAGAGGTTATAAATTTAACTTATCAATTTAAAAAGGTCACAGGCCCTTCTGAACTGGTGCTGAGTTACTTGACTACGATAACATGCCTTTCTCCACACTGAAAGCGTCATGTCACAGTGTCTGATAAGTGATTGCTGCTCTATTCTATTGTTTTATTATAAAAGACATTTATCATCTTGCTTCTAAAACCAGCAGATATGACTGATGATGTTTTCTCACACCTGAAGGTACTGAAACCACACACGTATATTCCCTCCTACAGTTCTCATTTAGTTAGAAATGAACAGATAGATGAAAGCTTAAAGTACCCCCAACACAAAAGATGCCAATGTTAATTTAAGTAATGGATAATCTTTTTAGATCGTATTTATAGGACAGTCTGTATTGAAAGTGTTAGAATTTTCTTAGACAAATTTAAAACGCGAAAAATGAACTTCTATATTTAAAAAAATCAGCATTTGTAAGCAATCTTAAGGATGCAGAAAGTAAGGTGCCTGTCATTTCATCTGCTTGGAAGTTCACCCAAAAGGTAATTATGTTGACAGCTTACAATGCTGGCAATCAACAGTTCTTAGATAAATTTGGTATTGCAATTTATATCAAAATGTGAAAGCTCTAATCCAGACCCTAGCTGACAGAATCATTAATGTCAAGCTCACAGATGTCATTTTACCCTCTTCTCCAAAAGAAGAAGGAAGAAAAGAAAGGATAGGGAAGTTTTCCCAAGAACAATCCAGTATCATTTTCCCTCCCACTGAAAAAAATCTACCTACATGTATAGGGTCAAGTAACATTTCATGTAACAGTCAGGAGAGGATGGCATCAGGTGTTGAATGCGACAGATGGTAATAGGCACACAGCTGAAAGCAAAAGTCCCAAGAATGAATAACCCAACTGTAGTTTTGAGAGGTCCACTTGAGATAGAGACCTGCCTCTCAAAGGCTTTCTCAAAAGGGCTAATTAACTGAATTAGAAATACAGGGTGCATGTGTGATTGTGTGATTGTGTGTGTGCATGCACACACACACACACACACACACACACACACACACACACACCGCTACTTCTCTTAATATGAAAGGATCATAAACGGATAAATGCAGGAGGTCACTTTCGAGGGAGGGCTGTGTTCTTACAGAGGCTCGTCTACCCTCTGCTCCTTGCTGGAGCCATGGCCTATACTTCAAATTCACTTGGGGAGACCTTTGCCTAGGCTTTTCCTTGTCTGTGTTCAACACCAAGTGATCTAGAATCTGGATAAAAGATTGGGTAAAGACACCCCTGAACAGAGAGGGCCACCACTTTCATTCTTGGGTGAGAGCTGAGAGATCAACGTGTAGCGTTTCCAAGTGCACTTAGGTTAATACTTCTAAACCAACAGGACCAAGTCTTAAACAAAAGGAGTTCACTTGATAACCAAAAGGGACCAAAGTTTTTAAAAGGAAGATCCTATTTGGTTACGTTGAGTGAAAAAGAGTTTAATAAGATAATTAGAAACAATTATTACAAAGAGTCTATGTTTAGGCCTCAATAAATAGACTTATATGCCTTATTAACGTTACCATATTTATGATGGCCTTTTACATGTTTATACTTATATCTATCTAGACTTTTCTAGTAGACCAAAATCTCCATGAAAACAAATATTCATCTGTAAGTTTATCGTTACTTTCCCAGCATCTAGTGTAATATCTAGTATGTTATAGTCAATGAATATCAGTTGACTTAATTTAATCAAATAATAATCATCAAATGTTTACTAAGTATTACTACTTTCTTACTCTTGGCATATGTTTTATTTTTCCGTTGTAACAAATTCTATCACCAGCCCCACTTACAGATAATGAAAATAATGAAGGAGGGAACTATCTATCTATTCTTGGCCACTCAACTGTCAAGGACTGGAGCTGATTCAGTCCCAGACCTACCAGATTCGAAAGTCAGTGCTCATGCATGCAACAAGTCACTCCCGTCACTGTTAAGAGACTTTCTGCAACTTAGTAAAGCACTCACTGCGGACACTGGCTGCTTAAAAATGTTGGACTATAAGGAAGCATGCGTGTGTTTTGTGCTTTCTTTACATAGCCACTGTCCTGGCATGTCAGGATCCTCAGTCACTAGCTAGTTCCATGATCTAAAATGCTTGTACTATGCTTTAAATCAAGTCCTTGCCCCCAGCAAGTGTCCTTACCATAGTTCCTCCTTGCTTCTTCATGATACTTAAATCAGTCATTATTATTTTGAATTAATGAATGTTTCCCCTTTTTCTATTGGAATGAATTATTTTGGGCATTTCAGGGTTGTTTCCTTTCCTTTGAATGTATTTCATTCCAGATTTAGAGCTATCAAAAATATAAATTGGTCTCCATTCCATGCTAGTGATCTGCTCATGAGTGTAGGTATTCAAGCAGAGATTGGGTGACCGAGACACTCAATTGGGCATTTCTACTTTGGATTCATAATTGATGATAGAGAATAGCTTTCTATCCTGAAGTTCCACAAGTTCCTGTTTTCACTACCTATTCTTTAGTAAATAGAACTGCCACAGTCGCTACATTTTCTCACTAACAGTTTGTATGCTTTTAAATCTGTGATAATCTTTAGAATTTGGAAAAATTGAAATCACGATTTCAAAACAAAATCTCTCTACTAATAACTAGAGTAAAAAAATTAACTTTTGAGTCATCACATACTCATTAGGCTCCTGTAATATCAAGCAATATAACAATGCAAGGAAAAATTTAATTCCAAAAACCTTTGTCTTAAATTTAGCAGTTTACTTAAATTATAAGAAAATAGGAGTTGTTTTAAGTTAGTGTTCTTCATTTGTTAGGAATAAGAAAGCTCACAAGTTTTATCAAATTGTTTCATTATATCAAAACTGTTGGCAATTTCTCATTATGAAGAGTGAAAAGATCAAAAAGTTTCCCTCAAAACTACTTATACACCTGAACATAATTATTTTTAAAAATCATTCAGAGCTCTAGAAATCAACAGTATCAGATAATAAATTGAGAAATATATATTCACCAAAAACTGCAGCTCATTATTTACCAGTGGGGGAATATAGCAATCTGGCCTGGAAATACCCATATACCACACTCACTGGATCAACATGAAAGTTTTACCACAGAGGAACTGGACTTGAAAATCAGAGTAATTACTAGAGTTGTCTATAAAGACAGACAATTTGAGGCTTTCACAGGTATATAGATACACCCTGAGACAATCATGCTCAGTGACTTGAGTCAAATGGACAAGGTTAAATATCACATGGTTTCTGTAATAAAAGAAACCCAGAATACAGACATTCTATAGAACCATAGAACCAAATGGGTGTGATAGTGGAGTTAGCGGGAAGGAAGGGTGCTGGAGGGCCAGAAAGGGGGGGGTGAGGGGGGAAGGGATTGTATGGTTGATGTGATGTGTATGTGCACAATATACAAAAGCTCAATGTAACCACTGGGTACTGCATATATGTAAATGAGGAAAAAAAACACAAGTGATACACTGGAAACTATTTGTGTATTGCATGTGTTTACTAATAAAAATGAGGGAAAAGGATATACTGGGGGAAAAATATGTATCTAATATGTGTAAGTCATATATTAGATAAAAGATTTCTAACCAAAAACTATCCAAAATTTATATAAAGATTTATAACCAAAGACCCTATAAAGAAGCCTTAAATCTCAAAGTAAGAGATCAATTTAAAAATCATCAATAGATTTGAAGAGACATTCTGTCAGAGAAGCTATACAAAGGACTAATACGTATTAATGCATTAAAATATATTCATCACCACCAGAATTAGGAAATGCAAATTAAAACCATAATGTAATAAAATTATATATGTATTGAAAAGATTCTTATCTATTTATATTTATTTATTTATTTTTCGAGACAGAGTCTTACTGTGTAGTTCAGGCTGATCCTCAACTCACTATGTAGCCCAGACTGGCTTTGAACTCAACGGCAATCTTCCTGCCTCAGCCTAACAAGTACTGGGATTCTACCTGGTTTACATGGTGCTGGGAAATCAAACTCAGGGCCTTGAGCTTGCTAGGCAAGCGGTCTAACCACTGAGCTAAGCCCAAGCCCAATGATTCCCATTTTAAAAGTTGCCAGGCTTAGTGCTTGTAAGAAAGTACAAAAGCTGGTGGGAACATAAGGGTGACAGCCACTTTGGAAGCTGAGAGATTTATTAAAGAAGTAAAAGTAGCATCATCAATGTATCTAACAATTCTAATCCAAAGAATCTCCTCAAATAAATTGTAAACCTAAGCCCACCCCAAGGCCTGTTCCATGAATGTTCATGGCAGCATTATTAATAATGACTAATCCCTGTCCATCGATTGCTGAAATAATAATTGAGATGTGTCATAACCTTAAAATGGAATACTAGAAGAAGAGTGAATATCTAGCATACTCTACACAAAAAAAGACCATGGAAGCATATATTGCATAATTCCAATTAAATAACTTATTTTTATGGAAAGGCAAATCTATATAGGCATGGAAGGGCAACCAATATTTGCTTGGAACTGGGATCATGGGGAAACAGAGGGAGCAGAGAGACGGCCATGACTGCAGAAGGACACAAGGGAACTTTTTGAGACAACAGAAATGTGTTACAACTGCACTGTGTTAAAGGCTGCATAACCCTATAAAGTTACTGAAAATTATTGAATTATAGACTTCAGATGAATGGATTTTAAGATATGTAAATTATACCTTAATAAAGCTGTTTGAAACTGTCATACTAAACCAAAAGCTTTTATTTGAAGCTGACTTCCTAAGAAAGTTTATAATGAAAGATATTCTGTAGCAGAAAGGCTCATGTATAATATGTTCAAAAGGAGTTCATTAAATTAACATCAGGAAAAAAAGCAAATAATTATTCAATTCACGTGTCAAGATCTGAATATACCACCAATTGTAGTTTTACCCTAAGTAAATCTTATCAGACTAGTTTAAAATGTTAAACATAAAAGGTATAAGTTGAAAAGAACACACATAGTTTGGGATTTGCATAATGCCTATATTTTCACAATTATGATTAACCCTTCTTTTCTGGAAATTTTGCAACATCAATTTCATCACATCACCTATTTTAATAAATCAGAAACTTAGAAGACCATTTACCATTTTCCACCTTTTAATATTAAAATGTGGTGACCCACTTTAATTCAAATACAGTAACCACAGCACGGGAATATGTTTTTATTTTTTTCCTCCGTCAATATTTAATTTACCAAAGACAACAGTGGCTTCTTCCCAATCACGCCGTTATGAACACACTGATTTAAGGGAAGCACGCCTCGCTGGTCTCAAATAAAGCAGATAATGTTATCTAATAGACAGCAGAGAAAAGATAAATAAATAGCAGAAGTTCAGGAAGCCACCTCATTTTGGTAGATGTGCCTTTTTAGTTATTCCAAGAAAAAGAAGACGTTAAAATTATTGGAGTAGATTCAAGAGAAAAATGGAAGGAGACCAGGAAGAAACAAGCAATTACGGCACTCTTAAGGGAAAATTGATTTATTTCTTCCCTAACCTGAAACACATCACAGTATATTACTTGCTGATAAGAATTAGAAGGAGGTGAAGGCAAGCTAAATCAAGAGCGATTGGAGGAATCATGCCGTCACTAACACTCAGCTCAAAAGTAGGCAAGGCCTGAGGGAAAGCAGCGTGGGCGGAGCTAAGTGGGGCTGTAGGCGTGGCCCAGTAGGGCTTTTCTTAGTTATCTATTTGCTCAGTGAGGTAGGGAGCAAAGAGGAGGTGTTTGAATAGGAGGAGACAGGAAAGAGCTTCACAGCTATTGGGAATGTTGGGAACTTGAGCACAATCAAGACTTGCTTTTGGTTCCTGGCTATATTTTTAAGGAAAGAGCAGTCACTAGAGTGATGGGTCTTTTTCCAGCCATGATCAGTTGCGTGAATTTATCAGAGTAGGATTTAACCAGGAGCAACATGTTTTGGAAGCGTGTGTGAGAACAGGGAGTTTAGTGAGTATGCAAGACAGGCAGACCTGTGCCACCACTGGATTTGAACTTGTTAGGGGACCGTGAGGAGAGGGACTGGCTGGGCCGAGACTTCGCAGGAGGCAATGACGTGGCAATCCCAGTAGGGTAGAAAGACTGCTGGATGGAAGGGCTGACAGGGCAGGCTTGGAAAGAGAAGGTAGTGAATGGAAATTGGTTCCCTGGAAACGTAAACAGATTTGAAACAGGACAGCTACTTCTCGGAATATGGCATCATATAAGGAAAACGATAAGAATGTGGGAAAGCCCTTTCCCAGTGTTTTCGCTGTAGCAGTCCTGATTCAAAAGCATCAGAGGGCAGTAGGATGAGCTCCATGTTGCCGTGTAAAGCTCAAACGTTCAATCTAGCAGCACTAAGTGGGACGTAACAGAACCTCTGTGCCTGTCTGAATTGTCTGGGATGCTGCTCTCATGACTTCTGCCACGATTGCCATGACACGACGCTCAGCATCACTTGTTGGTTATTGGTTTTGGTGTCCAGTCTGGTCTTTTCCTCGCACCCTGCTCTGTCTTACGGGCATTGATAGGGTTGCCCACGTTCCAGTCCCTTCACACAAGCACTGAATTCTTTGTCCAAGAAAATAATTGCTAGTATTGGGTCAACAAACCTCATTGTTACTTCTCTGCCTGCTTCAAACTAGATAACGATTGTAATTATTTGCACTAATGTCTAACTAGAGTGCCAGTGTCTGTCTCTTTGATTAGCTTCAAGATTCACCCCCACTTTTTAATGGGTTTACAACTATTGTTTTTTGATCCTTCTACAAAGTGGATATCGAGCTTTAGCCACTCATTCAACTCCACTGAAGGAGTGTGTGTGTGGATGAGTAAATGGGTGGATTAAGGACAGATAAATGAAGATTTGCTTATACATTTTGGCTTCCAAATCTAAATCTCACACAAAATTTACAATAACAGCAAGATTCTATGAAACTGCATAAAGTTCTGAGCCTGCTTGACTGGTATAAACGATTTAGGGTTATAGAATCACCATACAGATAGAGCTTTGATCTATCTCATCTTAAAATAAACTATAGATTGAGGTCAAAATATTCATCTTGTGAATGAATTTTACTTAGAGGAGAATCAATTTTTCTGTCACATGTCTTCGTGAACCATGAATTTTTATTGCTTTTTACAAAGCAATGCTAAATGATTTTTTTATTTCATGAAGTATGTCTTTGAGTCTCATTTGCAAAAAAGATTTTGTGCCAAGAGACAGCTACATTCCAAAAAGTTGTTAGTGCTGTCTTTTATTATGCACATATTTAATTGTGTGGGAAATTACACAAATAATTTCCAGCCTCACTGTGATGTCATACCCTGCATGCCTGCAGGTTTTATTATGATGCTTTTACGCTATGCTAACCTCATCCCAGCCATTACAGAAACTATGAGAACCACAAACAACAAAACAATACTAGGAACTCAAGAATTTTCATGAAACAAAATATCAGTTCCTTGCAATGCATAAAAGAAGTTCCCCCAATGAACACAAATTTTTAATCCACAAGGGAATTTTCTGTATTAACTCTCACAATTGCTTTATACTAGTATTTGAACAAACTCCAGATGATGGAGTTCTAACAGGTCAAAGATTAATATTGTTTCTTGAGTCTATTAGATTCTTTTGACAGAGGCAATCAACTTAGAGAGTTCTGAATGCCAAACTTATATTTCCAGGCCATTTTTGCTAGGTTCTAGGTGTGAATTAGGTAATGCCAACTAAAAACAGTCTCAAAGTACTTGGAAGGCAAAGTGAAGACAAGCTATCTTCCTGCTACTGTTTTTTGGCTGACAAACAAGGACATGAGGCGGTTGTCTTGGCTGGATTCCATCTCTGCGTATCTAGCTACTGGCTTCAGGGGTGCGAATCTATAGCAGAGGGATGGTGGCAGGTAGCTGTAACCTGCAGAGTCTTGGCTCTGACTTGCAGCTATGAGGATGAGCTTTCAACTTGCTAGTCTACGGGCGGCCCCTGACCTCCAGCTCCTACACATCTTCCTGTACTTTGGTAAACATTTAATCCCTGTCTAGAATCCTTTTTGACACCAGAGTAGTTTCTGGCTTCCTGTACTGGGTGTTTTGTAAGAAAATTCCTTTAGGCAAGTTACCCAATAAATGGATTTAGTTTACAGTCTAATTTTACAGAATTTTTAAAGCAATTTAAGTGAAAATGAAGATTTGAATAATTTTAAATTATTGAACATCTTTAGTTTATCGTTTGCTAACCATGGCAAGCTAAGCACAAGCATTCATTATTGCTATCTCCTAAAACTCCACTACCAAGCCCAGAAAAAAACATAAACATGTTGTAAATTCTTCCAAAAGATAAGTGGAAAAAAGACAAAATTCATTTTTGGAAGCTTGGAAGGTGGGTGCAGGGAGACTCATTTCTGGACCATGTGGATTAGAAAGAATATCATACAAAAATTCGAGGACTGAGTGACATCAGACTTATAGCAAAGGATAGCACACAAAAGTTACACCCCAGAGAACCCTGAAAAGATGAGGCAACAGGAGCTGTAGAAATCAGGAAGTCAGAGGGAGAGTGAAAGCAGAGTTTAGGCTGAAGTCTTTTAGAGAGAAAAAGTAAGATTTCATCTTTCTCCTCAAAACCTGGCAATGACTATTCCCACATCCCTCTGGAACATCAGACGAATATCCTTGGTGAAGTTGAACCACAAAAACCAAAGAGATAAATCGTTATACTTTAAAAACACATAACGAATAGTATTGATCCCAACTCCTCACTTTATTCAGCTACAGAGTGGACCCAGCAAGATTAAAATATTCTAGGCAAGAGAGTAGATTGTTTTCTTGTGTAGAAATTAAATAGCTCCAAAGAAATACTCAGGAATACTGGCATTTGGTAATCACCTGGCTAAATGACTGCGCACCTACTGCCCTGTTGTGAGCTTTAGCCAACATTCTCCTCTTACATGAACCAGCTTGTCTCATCGCCTACCTGTGAGGAGTCAAGGATTATGAGGCCTCCAAGGAAAACCTTTCACATGAGACAAAAGACTCAGCTAACAGCGAGTCTATAAAAGCTAGAAGAAAAAAATGTTAATCAACTATAATTAACAGAGCTATCAAATTATTATTATGTGCGTAAAATGAGCACAGTGTTACAAATAAGAGTAAGTCAAAGTAAGAATGAGATCAGGTTCTAGAAAAGCATTAGACAAATTGAAAGATAGGGATGTTCAAGTTCTGAACTCTACAGAAAGGTAAACATTGACACAGAGGGAAAAAATGACAAAATTTGTGGTTTAACTCAGGGCAAAGTACGGATCTCAGAAAGAAAAAAATAAGGAAATTATCAAATTAAAAATGAAAAACTTTCACAAAACTTAAAGGCACATATTTTCACATTAGAAAGATGAACCAATATTCCAGTATAAAATTTCTCATCCTGAGGATATTATGAAATTTCAGAACAAGGAAATGAACATTTCTGGATCATGTGATTAGGAAGAACATCATATAAATACCTGAGGACTGAGTGATGCCAGACTTCCAGGTTAGCAGTCATGAAAGTTAAAAAATTGATTCCTGTCTATAGTTCAGTATTTATGGAATGCTGAACAGAAACTCTTTCCATCTTATGATTTTAAAGCCAATTGAGCTATATCAAAATAAAACAAATATATTTTCATTTATAAGTGCACTTTTTAAGAATCTAATTCCCATGTGTCCTATGTGAGGAGTTATGGCAGAAGCTTATCCAAGAAAGGAGAGAATTTAGGAAACAGACCCAGTAGGAGAAAATGTTAAAGGGATTTCCCAGCATGAAAGCTAAGAGTGGTCCCAGCTGTGGGTCAGGCTTAGAGCATCTCAGGCAGAGCTGGGGACAAAGGCTGGAAAAACAATGTTTCCAGAAAGAGAGTGGCACAGAAAAAGCACAGGGTATGTATGGATGCGTGGGAACCACAGTGAAGGTTGTCTTAGGATTCTTTTGACAACCTTGGAAAGAATTAGTCATTTGTATGCAGTAATGGAAGCCAACAAGCTAACAATTAAAATGAGGTGTTTATTAATCCAGAAAAAAAACAAGGAATTACGCTGTACAGGAAGCATATTCGTTTCTTACAAGTTGGCTCAGAGGAAAGTCATTTAGTGGAAGCCCCAGATACTGATTCACTGAGGCAGCAGTAGAGCTACATCCAGAAGACAAAGGGAAGGTAAAGCCAAGAGGGACTGGCCAGGGCGAGGCTTCAAATGCTGAAGCTTGATTTACTGGCACATGAATTCAGTAAATAATGTTTAAAACATTTACACGAAATTGTTTCAGAAACTATGGTTGTAAATGTAGAAGGAAAAATTGAAAGTTGATGTTTCAGGAAGCAGCACTAGGTAGACCCGACGATAGGGAAGAAAATTCCTATTTATATTGTTTTATAGGAAAATTTTATTACCTTAATAAAAATATGAATTTATGAAAGTAAAAGTGTTATGCCATGTAAATGATTAATACCGAGGAAATCAAATTTATACTTCTGCAAAGATTTGGCCAAAGTGTATGACCTGAGCTTTGAGGTGTTCAAGTACAGCTCTGACAGCAGCATGAGCAGGAGTCATGCAATCTCAGATAATATCCGGTCCAGTCTTCAAGGAGAAGAAAAGCAGGAAAGAGAAACTCTAGGGACTGAGAAAAAAAATGTAATTTACCAGCCATAAAGTGAGCAACATTGCCTACAGACACTTCCCACAGAGAATCTTAGAACTGCAAGGATGATGTTGGTCACTTTGAGTGGCTTGGCCTGCTGGGGCCCCAGGAAGCAGGGTCAGCCCCATCTGCCCACGCTCGCTCAGTTCCCGGAAGCAGCGACGCGTCAGAGAGGCGCCTACACAGCCACGGGTATGGTCACTCCTCACTGTTTACGATTGCCAAGACATCACATCAACCTGGGTGCTGGATGCATGGAGAAAAAAAATGTCGCATGCATGTGCAATGGAGTATATGTCAGCCCTAGAAAGAATGAAATGTGTCGCTTGCCCACAACAGGGACAAAAGTAGAGGACATTGCTTAGTGCAGTAAGCCAAAGAAAGGGCTTGTGCCCCATGTTGTCCGTCACCCACAGAAGCTACCAATGGTGAATGTGCACAAATAGAGTGTAGAATACTGGTCCTGGGAGGCCTAGGAGACTAGAGCAGCAGGAATGGACATTGAATAGCAACTACCAAAGTACAATTATGTCGGAGGAATAAGTTCTGGCACGTAGGGCACAATCAGGTGGCTACGGTTCACTATAATTTATTAGATTTTGTAAAGAACTGTACAAGAGGATTTTGAATATTCCAACATACGTACACACACACACACACACAAATATTTAAGTGGAGGCAGATGCTAACTACCCTGATTTGATCATTACACTCAGTAGACATGTACCAAATTATCACATTATATTCCATAAATATATGTAATTATAATGTGTCAATTAAAATAATCCGAATCAAGGCATTTCTGCCTTTTGGCTCCCATGTAAATTTTCTAGGCTATTACGAAGAAAAAATAAAACCATGATTGTTTACAATTGAAAGAAATTTGTTCGTTAGTCATCTGGTAATAACCTTGAAATAAGGGCAATCCTGCAATGCCAGATAGATTCAGCAGAGACTGCAAAAGATTAACTTTTAAAAGATTAAAATAACAGATACATAATTAATTATCTTCATATCCCTTTGTTGCAGGAAAAAAAAAAACAGATTCAGTTTCCTAAACCTCAATGTAGTTGTAAAATCTATTTACAAGTGACCTTTTTATGATTCTTTAATATCACAACACATCATGTTTTGTATATAAAGGCATTAGTTCTGATAAAAATGAATTAATGGCTCTGCATGTGCGATCAATACAATAGTCCCGTTAGTTAATAGGAGCTGTAGTTGTACAATTATATATCACTATATGTGTGTACCTGTGTCTGTGTATGTTTGTGTTGGATTGTTTTGCTGTAAAATTTCAACCAAGGAACAAAATTCTTGGTAACCAAATTCTCAGGGAAATGGAAAATTAATTGCTTGCTCAGCGTGTACAGACTTACACAACCATTTGAGGCTCAAGAGGTAGCTTAGAACTCTGACTCAAGCCAACTGAAGCCACGATAACTGCAAAGAGCCCAGCTGCTGTGTACTGCACCAATCTCCACATCTGTAGCTCAAACTATCTCGCAGCAGTCCTCCACCGCGCATATGCAGGGTTGCTACTGATGCATACATTAAAATTGGCCATCCTTCACCATCAAAGCCAGTAGAACTCCAGTCACTAAGGAGAAGAATGAAGGGGAAACCTTGTTACATGTTTTCAGGACCCTGTGGGGAGTTCAGGTACAAAAGGGAACTGAATTTCCTTGACCAAACACAGTCTCATTAATTTCTGGAGCCACTTTTGATCGTTGTGTAAGCAATATTTAAAAGCCTGTTGTCAAGGAAAAGCATCCTAAAATTAGATCTGCCAGCTTTGCTTTCCTTGCAGGAATGGCCACGCTTCTAACAGCCTCTTCTGTTTTGAAGAGAAAAACCTAGTAACAAAATGCAAAAAAGCTCACAGGGGTCTGCAGAGGAAAAACAGAAAGTGTCTGAATTTATCCGTTTCTTGTGTAAGCTTGTCTACACATGATGTGTGTTTGTTATATAATCGCGGGCCTTGCAGAAGAACAAACGTTCCGTGATTCTGGTGCTCCATTCCAACAGCCCACTGCCCCTTCTCCACCTCCAGCCCATTAACCTCACCCAATCTTTTGCTGTTGTTCATTGTTCCGTGTTCTCCATTCTCTCCTTGCCCAACTTAAATTCCATGGTTAGAGAGGGTTCAGCATCCTGGAGGAGGCTCTGAGGCCTCAGCTACTCTTCATCCATCGCACTTATGTTTTGTAGCAAATTATAAACTCTGGAAACAAGTCTGGACCTACTCTGAGATCTCCTGGCAACAGGTAGACTGAATGAAGCAGGGGAAGAAAAAAAAAACATAAAATGAGAGTGCTCTCACCTTAAACATGTGACCAGGCTGGACAGTCACGCTGCCCACCCTTTCTGTCGCAATCTCTCAGCTACACTCTCCTCTCAGGCGGCCCTCTCCAATTTCCCCTCCCTCCCGAGGTGCCACTACCTTTTTGCCCTGCTTATTTTCTGCAAACAACGTCTTATTCATTTCTCTGAGAAAATAAAAGTAATTAGAGAGGGCTGTCACCATCCTGTCACCTGACTGCTTGCAAATGGCCCCAGACATTCTGCCTTCTGCCTCTCCTTTATCTCCATCTTTCGGACTCTCTCCTCCTCCTTCTCGGTGCTTTTTCCCAACCTGCAGAATCCTTCCAATCAGAAATATCTGATAATATTCCCCGCGGCGATCAAACCCATTTTCCTTCAGTCTCCCTGCCCCAGCTGTCGCCCTACTTTCAGGATTGCCTTTGCTGAAAATGCTTTAAAAGATCCACCATGGCCTGCCCACATCTTAACCTTCAGTCCCCTCTTCTGCCTAGCTGGCGAGAATTTTTGTTCTCACTTTCTCACTGAAAGTGTTTTGCCAAGATTGCCAAAGATCTCCACAATGCAGGCATTATTGCTCAAGGATCAATTCCTGCTACGTGACCTCTCGGTGGCATTTGACATTTGACGTTCCCCTTCTAGAAGAGTCTCCCTCTCAGCTTGTTGTGGCTCATGGGCCACTCCTTGGCCTCCAGCGCTGAATTCTCTTTAAGTGCTGGGATGCTTGAGAGCCCAGCTCTTGCGTCTCCTCTCATACAAATGTTAAAACCTTAGAGATCTCATCTAGGGTTGTGACTTCAAAACATAACTATATATTGACATTCCAAAATGTATATATTGTTCTTCGACCCTTCATCTGACGAGTTCTTCATTAAGTCCAATTGAATGCTGAATGGGCATCCCAAAATTCGTGACTCATTTTGTACCAAAACCTGACCTACACTAATGAGTAGGTGTGTATTGTCTTTATTTAAATGAATATTTATCTTTGTTTTTACATATGCATATTGGGGATAGCACTCCGGCCCTCACCAAAAATACATGATAATTTTTAGAATGTTTGCATTATATTATAAAATCTGAAAAGGTATGAATTCAGGTCACATCTGGTTCAGGACACATACAGAGTGCCTCACGCCTCATTCTTTTTACTCTTTACATCCCTCCATTCATTTCAACAGTGATTAAAATCCACTTTAATTTCAAATATGTCCTTACAAACCGCACAGGGCAGTCTCCCCTTATCTACAGTCCTGCTTTCTGCTGTTCCACCTGAGGCCAACCACACCTCAAAAATGAACAGTTCTTAAGTTTGCAATTTTTGCTGTTCCGAATAGTGTAATAAAATTTCGCACCGTCCAGTACTATCTTGCCCTAGACATGAATCACCTCTTTGATCGGCGTATCTGTGCTGTATAGGCTATCTGCCCATTAATCGCCTAGTAGTAATCTCAGTTATCAGATTGTCTTGATACTACAGTACTTGCGCTAAATTAACTTTATTTTACTTGAATGATCCCAAAGCTAATAAGCAGGCTGGTACTATTATACTATAGAGTTATGCCATTGGTATAATTGTTCTATTTCATTATGAGTTAAGGTTGTTATACTCTTCCTGAGACTAATTTAAATTTATCATAGATATATAAGCATAGAGAAAAAACCGTACATGTTGGGCTCAGGGCTACCTGTGGTTTCTAGTACCTATTGAGGAGTCAATTATTGTTGCAATAGTGCCAACATCACCAAGGCTACTGAACTTTTATGTGGATAACTACTGCCGACTCTTAACCCATCTTCCTATTTCCAGTCTTGTCCTTCCCCAACACCACAGTCCTCTTTTATTTTCTGCAAAATGGCTGTAGAAGTCTTAAAACAAAAATAAGGTCTTCTAACCCCATTGATCCAAAGAGTTTCCATCAAGCAGGATATAAAACTCTTATCATGGCCTGCTGGGTGATAATCTGACTTCTGTCTTTTTCACCATGCTTCCCATTCCCATTCTCCCTCACATGCACTGCAGACACCTGGCTTTATTGTTTTTCCTCAAATATGCCAATTTACGCCATCTCAAATTTTGTACACTGGCATCTGGCCCTGTGCACAGGATGCCAGTGATTCAGGCCTTGGTAGCTCACTCCTCGCTTCACTCAGGTCCCACTTCACAAGGTGCTGCCACAAGAAGCTCTTCCCTGGTGTTTTGTTTCACATCTAAAATGTCCCCCCAAAACCTCCGGTTTGGAGGTGGGGCCCAGCCAGAGGGGATGGGCAGCTGGGGTGTGAGCTGGAGCTCCCCTCCCTGGCCCTTCCTTCTCTTCTTTCTCTCCTTCCTGTTCACCATGATGTGAATAGCTTTCTTTCCATGCCATTCTACCATGCAGTTCCTGCCTTTGAAAAGAACCCACAGAAACTGTGAGCCAAAAGAAATGTCTCCTCCTTTAAGTGGCAAGTGTTGAGTATTTTCATGCAGTGACAAGAAACCTAACTAGTAGATCTGACCATTTTTTTTCTAAGTTAGCCACTTTTGGAATTCCCAAGAATTTTATTTTCTTGGCCTGTTATTATTTTCCTATTTCTCATCCATTCTTTCTATCAAATATAAGCTTTTTGAGATATTTTGCAGAGAATCATCTTTATCTTCCTGATGTCAGAATAATTCGGGAACTCTCTGTGTACCAAACGAATGAACGTTTGTGGAATGAACAAATACATAATTGTATTGATATTAAGTCAGTTGAGTTGGCTTAATGAGATACTATTATTCAACTTTTCGAAGTACCTCAAATTTTCACAAGTGTTGGTGTGGTCTGATTAAACTAAGGCTACAACTTTCTTTTTTAATGAATGGCTCTCAAGATAGTTCGAATCAGTGACTAAGATTATCATTGGTGACTCACACTGTGCAAATTAGTGTTTACTTCTACACTTGTAAGACACATACTTAACAAAACAATCCAAATTTGTCGAGGAGAGTTTTTACTTTTTAATTCTCTAATTTTACAGTGAATTTAAACACTTCCTCTTTGGAGGACACTTGAGATGATTTGACAACATAATTTTAAGTCCTAGGTACTCTAAAATGATTCCATGGTATTTCTTGTTTTTCAGGTATTATCAGTAGATCAATCAATTCACCTAAATGACATGAAGTATACATTATACAAATAGTATAGAATTAGGAATCAAAAAAAAGTGAAAGGAAGAAAGAAATAATTTTTAGCATTTTATTTTATCCTTTCTTAATTTAGTAGACAAGGTATGGTAAGGATTTAAAATTTTTATAAATAACTTAAAAATATCACTTTATGTAAAACAAAGGGAAAAGGTCTAGGAAAGACATTTGAAGAATAATGATAGAAATATTTTAATACTTTAAATGGAATATTATTACTTTGCCTGTGGCTTTCTTTTTGAAATATTCTCAGTCCTTAGGCATATAGGACCCTCTTAATCCACAATTCCATTTTGGATAGATGGATTCTTTTTTAGAGACAAGCACCTTTTGATACAGATTTTGCAAATATCTACCCCTAATTGAAATATGATTCATAAGACAGGATGAAGTCAGAGAACAAAAATACTAAATGTCAGTTTGAAAATGGTGACTTAAGCTCAAACCTTGTCATATACTTTGAATTTATATGTCTGGTAAAAATAAAACTCAGGAACTATTAAAGCTGCTCAATCACTTTTGGAAATTTGAAGATTACCTGGCTTTTAGTCAGAAGTTTTTGCTTTGAGCAGAAACTAGCAAGAAGAGGGTAACTCTTCAACTCAGTAGTAGACAAGAAATTGTAGCCTGGAAATAAATACTAAAGTGTTTAAGATGATTTCCTCCAGGCTCAGGCGAGTTATGTCCTTCTGCCTGACTCATTGCAATATGGAAGCTTTAGCAAGCAGTTGCCCTCCCAGGATGCACAACAGTGCGCTCCCCTATGTTTCTCAGGATGCAAGGCCCTGTCAGCCAGAGCCTTCGCTAACCACAGGAAGTTATTTTCAACATAACCCTAAGTATTCCACTATATCATGGAAGAGAAGTCTGATTTTTCCCAGGATATGAATAGTGAACATGAGAATTTAAGGAACTAGAACATTGGAGTAAGACTTTCAGTCACAAGACAACATTTGAATCTTCTTTGCAGTTTACTTAAAAATATTGTTATCTAGGGTCTCTTCTACCTCGATTTTATATTTGGCAGAGGAGTAGACAGGAAAGTACATACATTGCTTTAGGCATAGCTTTAATAGTAACAGCTACCATGTGTAGACTGTTCTTTGAGCCAGTTACAGGCTATGTGCACTTTGATTGTGTTATTTTATCTCTGCTCACAAGATACAAGTAACCAAATAAACAGCCCTTTCCCAGATGTGACTTTTTCCAATAAACTAAAGATTGTGCCTCTGTGATACGCTTCAAAAGCAGCTCTCAGCTGCTGAGGTGGCCCTACTCTGGTTCTCTGATCGCCACAATTTAGTCTCTGTGTTCCTTTTTCATTCCCTCTCATTTTTTTCCCATCACATACTCCTTTGGACCAATCAAAAATTAGCAAATGTTTCCAGCCTCAAAGCAAATGTCGAGATCAGTGTGGGTCACTGTGGGTCATCTGGAAAGATAATTTTATACTTGAGTGGCTTGAATCATTGTAGAAATATGTAGGTGGGGAAGAGTAAGATGCAATGCTCCTTTGTCCTTTCTCTTTGTGGTCACAAAGAGAAGGTCTAGAAGACTGGGAACTGGGCCTTCCCATGCCCTATGTGACCTGCTCTTGGGGCAACAGGATGTGTGGAGAGCCCTGGGCTTTTTAGGGCCTGTTGTAGGGTTACAGGACATGGACCATCCTCTTTTGTGTAACTTTGAGCTTCCCTGCCTTACTCCATCCTTGTCTTCTAGGAAAAAAATTACATTTGTTCACCAAAATCTAACAGCAATACAACTTAAATCCACAGACCACAGAAAGAGTGGGTTTTGGAAGGAACGCTATGTATAAAACGCATGTTATTTTATTGCTGTGAGTAAAGATAATATGGGAAGGAATTAAGGATTTCAATTTTGTTTTATTTTTGCCATTCCTGAAATAAGTAACAATGACTCATTAGGTCAAAGAGATAAATGATAGATGGGAGATAAAAGGAAACAGCGACAGGTGGGACAAATTGTTGAAAGCAGAGAAAAATTAAATGAAAAAAAATGAAGCTAAGAACAGATTAGAGATTATATTAGTTAACTTTGTTGTATAACAAACTACCTCACAACTTGGCACCCAAAAAGTAAATAAAAAGGCATTTGTTATTTCTCACAATTTTGAGGAAGTTGGGTGTCTTGGGCTGACTGGTGCTTGATAAGTTGACGTAGAGCCTCAGCTGCAAAAGACTTCCATCTGCCCCACACCTGCCTGGCTGTGCTTGACCTGGCTCCTTCTCAGTCTGACTGTGCCTGATGAGGCTCCCCCCTGACCCAGCTGGGCTGGACCGGGTTCCTTCCCATGCTGAGCAAGGGCTCCAACGAGCAGCACAGACAGTAAGCCACAATGCACGAGCACAGTCCGATCCTTGGCTTGTGTCGCCTTTGCTAAGGCCTCATGAGCCGAAGCAGGGTGCATGGCCAAGAGCCAGGATGGCAGGAATTGTCCAAAAGTATGGGTAGAGTGTGCCATATAAAAGCAGCCATCAGCGTAATAGCAACATGAAAGAATTTCTAGAAAATAGAGGTTCGTTTAAAATAACTCAAGTAGATATTTACTGGAAAACGAAGTATTCAGAGGGCCACACAGATAGGCTTGTTTATGTTGGAACCACTAAGAAGTACTGGAAATTTTGCAAGTTAGAAATGAGCTTTCTAATCCATACATAATCCATCTCCAAATGCAGTCTATGAAAAGAAGCAGGGTTTTTTTTTTTTTTGGGGGGGGGGGAGGAAGTAGAATAAACTCCACTAAGTTAATTTTTTTTTAATAAACGGGAGAAAGTCAATTCAGTTTACTTCAAGGAAAGACATTCTTCAGTGCTTATAAACCTTATGAAAAGAACAGAAAAAGTAGCCTAAATGTGTACTAAGTCCTTAGTTTTAATCATCAGAGTTCCTGGGTTTATTTCTAATGGTAAATAAACAATCATCAGAACTGAAATTGAACATTACTACTGCATACCATTGTATTTCCTCTGTGGTTTGAAGTACCGAAAAACAAATAAATTAGAATGATTTTGGAAAGGTCCAACCTGCGAGTGGGGCAAAGGTTTTAGAAGAAGTCAAGTTTTTCCTCATATGCTAGCTAGGATCGTTATTTAGGAAGATAAAAAGATAATGATAGTGTCTGTCCTAGAGAAGATGAGGAAGAAAAAGAGGGGGATTCTGGCCTCATTACAGTGAGCGGTTCCCAGAGTTTTTGAAGCCAGAGACACGTTTAGTTGAAGACTGTTTTCCCAAGGAGAAATGGGGGAGTTTGAAGCAAAGTTCCACCTCCTCTCAGGTCGACCATGGCATTAGAATCTAATTTGGGTGAGGGCTCTGACAGGATGTGGAGTACCAGCCAGAGGCACCTTTTTAAAGGTTGGGGACCTTTGAAAGTATATACCAGATGAAAATTCTGCAGAAATAGCAAAAAGATGACAGGGCTAGAAAAAGAGTAGTTTTTAAGTCCAGAAATGGCAGCTCTTCTAATTAGCCTTGACAGTTAAGTGGAATTCTTAAAGTCCATGTTAAGAGGAATAGTATGAACCTAGAAGCCTGACGTTTCTCTGCCAGTTGAGAAACATCAGCCCTGTCACCCAATGTGTTGGAGGCTCAATTTACTCATCACAAAAACTGGAGAAGGTGGTCTGAGATTTACAGATCGCAAGGCAAATCCCTTAGAAAGTGTAAAGAACAAAAACTAGAGCGTAATTACCATGACTTAATTATGAGTTAATTTTAAACCACAATAATTAGAAATGCGATTGATGCCCAAACTATGTTACTTTATTCTTATTTTCCTACAAAGAGAGTTTTGAGTCAATTCTCTGAAAGTTTAGTTTTAAGTAAACCCAGATAGGCACACTATCGCTTTTTTGATAAACGAAAATTAAATTTTATTTTTTCCTTCTACATTATCTAGGCTTGTCTCCCAGGAATTCTTGATCATTATGATTACATTGAATTTAATTAAGTTTTCATTTGACAACGCTGGTGCCTAGAGATTTTACTATTCTCTTCATGATCCATTATGAATTTATTTGAATAACTATAAATATCAAAAATTTCCCTACCAAAAAAATAATGTGTGCTTGAGCATATGTAGGGCCTAGTTTGTAAAAATTTTATGTTTTGAATACTTTATAGAATAAAATGTATCTTTAAACAGTTTCAGGAATGTGTAGCTTCAGGATAACATAATATCATGATGTTTCATGTGGATGTTCCTAGTGACTTATGACCATGTTTATGCCCTGTCTTAACCTTAGTTACTCATGTCTAATCCCTACTCAGACCAGATATGTGGGATATGTGGTTCTCATGAGTATTTAGCACTATTATCTTTCTGTAAAATTAATGGACAGCTTTTTTCATATTCAAAAGGCCTATAGTATGGTTTTTTATAAGATGGTGATTAGACTTCTCAAATATTTACCTTTGACCTACTGTTTCAAAGATGATAACGGACCATATTTTAAAATATCACAGTAATGGATCATTTTTTAAAATGGATCAATCACCAAAAAAAAAAAAAAACGTAGATATAGGACAGGACAGAAATTACTTAGAAGTCAATTCCATGATGAGCCAGGCCAGGATTAGGAGAAGACACTGAAAGAGCTAAGTTTCAAGCCAGATGACACAGGGAATCATGTACCCCTAAGCCATACATGATTGCAGGGGCCCAATTCAATTCTTAGGCTTTCACAAGAAGTTGAAGTAAAGAGACCATCATGACAATTCTTGTACAGGAAGAATTCTCAGAGTTAACCTTCAGCTCTTTCCTCTTATGTAGCCTTAGCTTCTAAGCCAGGGAATCCTAAATCCTCAAATTGAACAGTTCTGGCGTGAAGAGAAATGAAGTGAAATCCAGGAACTCTTTCAAAAACACCCCCATTGAGCTAAGAGAAAGATTTCTTCGTGCCGGAAATTTTACTCTGTACATTGATTTTGATATATGAAAAGTACCTTAAAAAATAGCAAAGTTGACTTCTTCAGTATATTGTATGAATGATGATGATAAAAGCTAGGATTTATTGAATTCTGAAACCATGCATGCAATCTAGAAACAGTAAATTATTTAGTGTTCATGATATTTGTGAAAAAGATAGCATTATTATTTTCATTCTAAAGATGAAAAATTGAGGCACTGAATAAAACCATTCCACTTGAAGAAGATGGTAGAGCTTATAAGTCGAGGCTTGGAATATATTCAAGAGTAGATAGATAGGTTTGAGCAGGTGAATAACTCCTGTTTCTGCAAGCTCTCTATGTAGCAGGTTCTCCATTGTATTTTAGATGCCTGTTACTTCTGTTATTTTTTATTATCTTGCTTTGAGCAATATATTCTAAGTAGAAGAATCCATCCACTGTTTTCTCTGCTCCCTTTCTCGTTCTTTCACAGAGGAGAAGGAGAAGTTAGTCATTCAGTTGGTGGCGTGTGGAGAAGGAATCGTGCCTGAAGATACAAGTTTCTCCGAGGGAAGGGAAGAGATTTTGTGCCTATAGAAAATACAATTCTATCTGCTCTGTGGCATGAGAGGCGTTTAGGAGGGAAGATTTTGTCCCCTGCTGAGAAGGTCTGCATTTTAGGGGATTAAATTGAGTTCACAGGATTCTGGCTTCGTTACCTACAGACCAACTCTGTCTTCCAGTACGAGCTTATTCTGAAGTAAAGCTATTATCTTCTGATCTCACCTGCTAAACTCCTAAATCTATCTTCCAGTTGTTAGAGATGTCATTTATTAGCAACTTCTTTCACTCACACATTTTAAAGTGGACCCATGTCTCAGCTGAAAAGTCACCTACAAGAAGTCTTCCCTGATTATCCAGACCACCTTCCCAGAGGAAGTTGGTTGTATCACCTGGTACCTTTCTCTCTCTCTCTCTCTCTCTCTCTCTCATTTCAGTTGGAGATAGAATCCAAGACCCTTGCACTGACCTACATTCCCCCAGACCATTTTTTGAGGGGTGCTCTCGCTAAGTTTCCCAGGCTAGGCTGGGCTCAAACTGCAATTCTTTCTCTAATATGGCATCATCCTCCCATACAGCTGAGATTACAGGCCTGTGCCACCACTGGGCCCAGTTATGCTATATCTTTTAAGTCACCTCCCTTATTCCATACCAACTTCCTGTAATACATGCTTTCACTGTTTTGTTGTTTCCTCTAAGAGGAAATATGTCTTCTTGCCTTTCTAGCTCCTTGAGATACCCATGTGCCATGGGTAATGACCTGCTCACCCTACCTTCAATGTTGGCAAATAGAAGTCAAGTTCTAGCCGCCTCGTCTACTTCTCAGGCCTCTCTCTTCTACTCTCCAACATCCCTGTGATTACACTGGGCTCATCTGACTAATCCAGGACATTGTCACTGTTTTGAAATCTGGCCATTAGTAACTTCACCCCCATCTGCCACTTTAATTCTCCTTTCCTTTGTAAAATATCACAGTCACAAATTCTGAAGATAAAAACATGGCACTTGCCAGGGAAGAAACTAGTCTCCTACCATGGACTAAACTCTAGAGGTCCCACCTTAGGTCTTTTTCTTGTGATCCATCTGGGTAGCTGTTCTGAGAATATCATCTTTTCTGTTCTAGAAGCAAAATGAGGAAGAGCTTCAGAGCTACATAGATCTCTATGTTCAAATCCAAGTTCCATTAGATGCCGCTTGTGAAACTAAATGAGAAACATTACCTCTTGAGGTCACTGATAGGTAGGAAAAAGGATGTAAATATTTTGTATTTTTATGTTTCTGACCATAATATAATAGATGACAAGGAAGCCTGACCTTTTTTCATCTACCCTACCCCAATCCCAGCTGTGCCCCCAATCTTCCAAGTTGGCTTTTGGCTCCATGTTGGCATCTTGGCTGATTTTTTTTTTTTTAATTCTCTAGTTAAAGTCAGTGTAAGTTTCAGAATCCTATTTATTTACATTTTCTGGTTGATTGATTTAAAATGTTTATGACTATCTCCCATGTGCCAAACATTCTGCTAGGTGCTGGAAATCCAAGAGCAAACATATTATGGTAAATTCGACTCTTACACTAAGAAGCTGTAGTCCTGAAGAGAAAGTGGGTTTTGTATGAAAAAAAGACTTTTGGTTACATTATGAACCAAGCACAAGAAACTAACCTTGAATAGAGAGTCATTAAGAATTTTCGTATGTGCACAAAATGCTCAACTCCATTGTAAACCTTAAATCTTGCACTAATACATATCAGTAAAATGGGGGGAAATGAAAATGAAAGAATTTTCTTTGGACGTGAAATTTAAAGAGAAATCTTTTCAAAATACTCACAAGGGTCTGTATCAACATTTAAGAGGGGTAACACTCCATAGGGAGGGAAAACTCCAAGTTCTATGGGGCATTTAGCCTACATGTACCCTGTTGCCCACTAAATGCACAAATACTCTAAAGTCACTTTGACAACCAGAAGCTGCCTGACACAACTCCCCAAAGGCCTCATGGGATCAGGAGTAACCACAGTTGAGATGGGAGCAAGGAGTAATTAAAATGGACAAAGATCAATGGATGGTTAGCAGCATTTCTTTACATAAACCATGGGACCCTATGTGACGGATGCGCAAGAGAAAAGCTTGAGAAGAGACTGCAATGGTTGGACAGGTGCACAGAGACCCTGTGAAAGATGCTCACCTTCTAAAATGCTGATTGATCCTAAAGTCTGATTCCTATGTAGGATTAGGGCACTGGTGCAACCTGTCATTTACATCCTTGGCCAATTTTTATTCTAAATATGTATTTTTGCTACATATTCGTGGTAATGAGGGTGTGAGCAATTTTGTCTAAGAGCAGAACACACTGCCCTCTTCAACAACGGCAGTCAATTGGCGTTACAGTTTTCACACTGTTCTTTTTTTTCCTTCACTCTCTGCTTCTCCACACTTTACCCTTTCCCACTGATTGTGTTTACGACAGAAGAGAGAACACGTTTAAAAAGATTAAAAGAAGTAGCTTGATTTGTTTTGGGTTTTTTTAACTGTCACATTCTTAATTCTAGATCTAAATATCTGGACATCGTCAAGATAAGAAAGACAAGGCACTGTGTGTCTATGCATGTAAAGTTAGTGATCAGATATTAATTTAGTTTCTAATTAAAATTCTGACAGTTTTTAACCCAAGGCTTTAAAATCTCATGGAAATGGCAGTAAGTACTATGACAATTTTTATCGATGGCTTGTGGCTTTGAGCAGCTCAAACTTTCTTATTGTACCACTAAGTAAAAGAACATTTTGATATAATTTTTTCTACTTCATGAGATCTTCACAGAAATTTCTGCTTGATCGTGTTTTCTGCAAATGCTGTCGCTGCTCAGATTGAATCCCTAAGCCCATGAAACTAACCGGAGAAAACACTCCTGGTATTATTAAGCAGGTTTACGTATTTAAAACTCCATAGTCATGAAGTTCTTTAGATATTTTAAGAAGAAAAAAGCAACAGTACCAATGACACAGAGATTTTTTTCTAAAATTGGAAAAGAAGCACAATACATAAAAGACTACAAACTCTTCAGATAATTTTCTACATAAAAACCAAATAAATGACCAGTTTTTGTGAAAACTAATGACTACTTTCCTTTCTACGTAGAAAGCAGTCTAAATTCCAGAGTCACAAGAAACTTCTCAACAAGAAAGTGGTATTGCAGTGTCATCAAAAATAAGTAAATTTTTGAGGTCCTAACCAACTGATGACATAGGGTCAAGTGTATAACTTTTGAAAACATAGTTTCTGAAGGACTTGATGTCATAGATATTAGCTAATATTTCTACCGTCATAGATCATAGCCATAGGATAGAATCTGAACTGTCATACTGAATAACAAATTCATAGTAGCAGGTGGATTGAAGAGAGCTAAGGAAAAAAGTTGACTGTAAAAAGAAAATTTAATAGACTAAAGCATAGAACTTTGATAATGGAAGAACACTCACTTTTGCTCTCAAAAGGAATAGATGTTTTAGTGCATACATTTTATATGGAGTCTCATATGAAGCTGTGTAACAACAGTATCAACTAGATGATAGAAAAGAATATTTAGTTTATCAAATTTTCATGTGTGTTACAAAACCTGAAAATTATTCCTGAAAGAGTGCCTAGAATGTTAAGTAACAATCCTTATAAGAGATTTTCTCTAATTATCATCTCCCTGTCAAGGTCTATGTTTTCCACATTTCAGGTATCATTGAATAAAACAGCATTATTTTGTTTTCAGTTTGCTTCATTTTATCTCAGAATGTGCACAGTGTAAGCCCAATTAAAATGAGAATACCCTGCTGAAATAAATCAACGTATTTATAAGATTAGACATAATAAAATTAAGAAAATCACTTTAAAATAATGCACAGAGGCCACTGAGTCTTTTACCAAAGAATATGGAAATTATTATACAGTTGCTTGATAGTTTTTGTGACACAATTTTAATTGCTAATGCTTAAAAGTAGAAAACTAGGAAGAGTGATTTTGATGAGCTGAACTGTTTGAGTTGATATTGCATTTTACGTAGACAAAGTGTTTTCAGCAATAAAATAAGGAGCCCTTCATATCACTGCTTTGAATGGAGACCACACAAAAGGCCATAGTTAAAAACAATTCGGTTGTCATTAGTCATGAAGATTTTAGGTTTGGAGCTTCTTGCTGTGACAAGCCTAAGCCTGGAAAGGTGAAAACGTCTTAAGTCAAAGTACAAGTTGAAATGATAGTACCCAGTGCAAATTTCCTCCTTCTTCAATACCAAAGAGACCAGTTATTTCAATCAGTTCAATAAAATTGATTGACAGTCATTTAGTAACTCTGTGTAGACACAACTCAAAATTAACACATACATATATCAATAAACTCTACTGTTAGTTCATGAAGCTTGACGATTGAGTGACTTTATCACTTTCTTCTGAAATAAAAATGACAAATTGATCTTTGAGATAAGTTAAGAAACTTAAAGCCAGATGACTTGGCCATAACATGTCAGGTAAACACAAATATCCCTTTTCAAATTTTTAAAGGCACATGCATACATCCTCCCACACTCATCTTCATATATTCAACTAATACGGGAAAACAGAATAAATATAAATTACACAAACAATATAGCCTACCCTAAGTTGTAATCTGAGTTACAGCTTTTCCAGTGCAGATGTACATGCACTCATTAGCTTAGAATATAAATCATCCGATGACTGATAATGTTTAATTTGCATCTATTCTAATTAATTTTGTGAGTGATTACTTGTTTGGAGAGGTTCACTTGTTTCTTCAGAAAATCAAAGAAAAGGCTGTAGCTTCTGAATCTTCAACAGATTCTGGAAACAGATTTCTCTGATTCATTTAAATGCCATAAAGATGGCTTCCTGCTTAAAAGTTATTCTCGTTAAACGTTGTTTACATTGTTAGCGATCTCTTGTACTAGTGTGCTAGAATGTCATGTATTATATCAAGTGATGAACATACAGAGCATTATTTAAATATATTAAAATTACTGAATACATTCAAACCAAAGAAGTTAAAGATTTTAACCTCTAAACGAAGTTGAGATAATTTTTCTTTTTTTAAAAGTACTTATTAAAGTAGTGACATCACACTTACCCAGATATTGCATTTTATAAAATAATATGTAAACACAGCATTGGAGATATGAGTCCGAGAAAATATTTGCATGGTATAACATCCCTTTATCTGCATTATAGAAATACTCTGTTCTCCTTCAAGATCAGCGAATATGCCAAACAGTTTCAGTCATTTGTAAATATTCATATTCACGCTTTTATCCAAATGTTAGACCTTATTTTTAAATAAGGACATAAAGTATATAAATGTAGTGTACGCTGAAACACTAAGCAGGGATTAGCATACACAGCTAAAAAATAAAACCAAAAAACCTTAAAAGTGTCTGTACCAAAGTGATAGTACTGCAATTAAAGTTTAGCTCAGGTAATTCCAGTTCATGCTTGACTTAAATACAAAACTCTTGACCCCTTTGAACATTGCACTACTCTCTTCTCTCCCAAAAATGTAAGCTGATTAAAATCAAAACCCTAATGAGTTTGGCTTGCTGCAGATGTTTCTTAACCCCATAAGCATTATTCTTATAGAAATATTATTTAAAACCTAAAGAATAATCTCAGTGGTATACAAATATTTATTATCATATTAATTCTCCCTTGTTTTGCAAAACCTAATCACAGAGAAAGAAGTACCACTCTTCTCTCTCCACTTACCTGAGGGAAATTTCATTTCAGCAAGTACCTGGCAGATAGTGTTCCTGGTTATTTCTCTGTGTATGTAAACTACGTGTCCAAACAGCACATACAGAACACATATGGGAAGCCATGGACTGTAGCAGTGACAGCGCTTCCCTGGTGTTGCCTTACCCTAGACAGGTGCACATTAAAAAAAAAAAAATCCAGCTTTCAACAAGTTGTTAGCTGAACTGGACACGTTTTGGTTTTCAAGAGAAAATCGTTCTACAGGAAACACCCGCTCGCCCAGGCAGGTAGCACACACAGTTAGTCACGTTAACGGTCAAATTTGGGTCCAAGCAAAGAATAATGAAGACGAGCAAAGCGCTCACTCACATTGCTTTCAGGCGCTGCCACATCTTTTCAGTCTGTTCTCCTATGAGGTACTTGTAGGTGCTGTTCTCCAGGTCCTCGATGTCTGCAGCCCTGGACCCCATGGTGACGCTCCTAGCGCGATACAGCCGCCCTCAGTGCCGGCAGCCGGGACCAGCATCCCTCAGCCCAGTGCCCGTCTGCAGCCCTCGCCCCGCAGCGTCGCCTATCCACCGAACAGCGTGGAGGCGCGGCGCTAAGGCCAGCTTCTGCCGGAACTGACTTTGACAGGCAGAGCCACCGATCCCCACCCCGCCACCCCGCCCCCCCCCCCCTCACCTCGACAGCAGTGTAAACAGATGGCTGACCTCACAGGATCAATCCGCCCATGGGAGCCGCTACTGTACTACTGGCCGAGCCTGTGCCCCAGCTGTCCCCAGCGCGGCTCATCTGCTACTGGCTCCGGTGTGCGCTGGCGCACAGCCGAACGGCACAGTTTACCAGCTCCCAGATCGATCGTGCACGAGAGAAACGTAAATGACTTTCGCGCGCCTGAGGAAGCTGGGCTCCTCTCCACCCGCGGAGGGAGGGCAGGATGTAATCAGAAGACAGATGGTCCAGCCGGCACCAGCAGCAACGCCCTGAGAAAGGGGAAAAAAGTGTCTGAATGCCAGGGCTTTTGTCCCCTAGTTGATTTGGTATTGTCACCTATCGTATCATGCTCGGGCAATAAATGCAACAAATCATAATGACCACAAAGAGAAAACAAGGCAGGGAGGTGTGCAGAACACAGACCAGGGGCTCCACAGGTTGTCGCGGCGCGCCTGTCCCTCGGCCGGGGCTGGGCTCCGGCTCCCCTGCTCCTAGCGACTCCACTCAGGTTAGGAGGAGAGGGAAAGCGGCAGGTGCACACAGCTGCTTCCTGCGTCCTCTGAGGCTTAAAAAAATGGATAAAATAAAGCGAATGTGCGCGCGTGGGTGTGAGTACTGAAGATGAAAGAAGTATGTGTGCAAGACGGTGAGAGAGCCGAGAAACTGACGCTCCACTCTTCGTGCATTTCGGAAGAAAAAGCAGAAAGGGCGGACATAAAAGGAACCGGCACTGAGCTGGCCGCCAGGCTCCCCACACAGGCGGGGCTCGCTTTGGACAAGCCCGAGCTCCGTGGGAGCGCCCTCCTAGCTGGGCTACCTGCAAGATGCTGGGGAAAGCGCACTTCCAAGTCTCACCTCTTCTCGTTGGTGTGGAGACCCGGCTCTTTTATTCCTTTCTGCAAGAAAACTTGCCTGTTGCCTTGAGGTTTGACGTGCAAGAATTCAAAGGGGGTACACAGGTGACAGAAGCCAGCGTTTGTTGAGTACGCCCCGTGTCAGACACGGTTCTCGGTACTGAATGTATTACTTTTGGAATGGTTACAGAAGTGCTGTAAGGTGGATGGTACTCCTGTTTAACAGCAGGGGACACGAGGAAATGGAGGCATTGTCCCAACGTAAAGCCAATTCTTTGGAGTGAGCTTCTGATATAAAATAGTCGTGTCTGTCCAAATGAAGCTGATGGCACCTGGTAGTCAAAGTCATGATATGTAGGTAAAAATTCTTTCCCAAAATTTTATAGGAAATGACTCCTGGTTTACAAATAAGAGGACGCTAGGTCGAGAGAGCTTCTGTTTTCTTTTCACAAACATTTTCCAGAACTGAATCTGAGTTTAATGTTGTTAGCATCCAGCTTTCTACAGTCAAAACCTCCCTCCTATGAGTCCTAAACAGAATGTCTGAAGTAGTTTCTCTTTGCTCTCCCAGTACCAATTTCACTTTCACTGTGCCTTCATTTACAATCCTAGCTTCATTCATTAAAGAAACTCTTACCTGATCTTTCTTTCATGCGATGGTCAACAAAACACCAGAATTCCCAAAAATCTGCATAAAAAACAAATACTCTATCATTATTATTTTATGAGCTAAGACTCCCAAATCCCTGAGGATACAGTGTCCTTTCAGCCCTGAAGTGCTTTTCTAAACATGCCATGTCATGCATCGACCGGCTCACCAACACTACAGCAACGTAAAGAGGACTGTCTACTCCAGCTTGCATTTATGAATCTCACCCCATCACTACAACTACATACTTAGTTGTAAGAATTGATCACCAGCTAAAAAATAAAATGCTTTATTATTGTATTAAGTGCTTCATATAACAAATATTTTAATAATAATCTAGAGAGAATAGTTTATTATTTAAATTGTTGGCCAAGACAATCTTGAACTATCAAAAAAGTTATTTGGCTTAATGGAAAGAATTTGAAGCATTTTTCTTTTTCATTTTGTACCTAACTTCTATAAGATGTATTAATAACATAAAAATAAACCATGTTGAAAAGAATACAGTAGGACTCAGGGAATAGGACTCAACTTTTTCTAATCAACATATTGAGAAAAAAACAAGACATTGCACTCATAAAGTTAAGCCAAAATTTCTAACACAAAAGAGAAGTAAGACAAGAATGAATTCTTAGAAATTAAAATATACTTGCCAAAATGAAACGTTCACTATAACATGTGAGATGAGTGAGTCGAGGAAACAATGCTGAAGGTAGGGTGAAAGCTGACCTACTACGTCACTTTGTGGCATCTCTCTCTTTCCGTCTAACAAAAGCCGCACTGTGTCTCTATGGGTGTGTACTTTAAATTTCTGCCTAATCTTTTCTGAGCCTCCAAAAATAATAACAATATGCATTTTCTCTCTCATAGGATTTACTTTTTGTTTTAATTTCATCTCTACTTATAATTATCTGTGTCACAAATAATTTCTTCATTCCAATTTACCCAATGAGCTAGTAGGACTGGTGACACAAACTTATAACATGACTTTCGTACCTACTAATGCCAACATAGAAACCAGGATAGACTCATGCCCCAGAGTACTTGAGTTTGAACTCTTGATCTTCTATGGAAAGAATTAACGTGCTTTTTTTCAAGTCCTTGTTCTGTGTCTGTTTCTTCATGTGGAAAATAAATGGAATAACCTCAGCTTCCTCATGCAGTAGACGTCATAAATAAATTAATCTCTGTAATGAGTTTAAATGGAATCTGGCATATAATAATCACTTTAAAATTCTATTTTCATTCTATTGGTGCTCTTTCATAATTTTTCTCCTTTAGATTGTAGTGTGTTTATTGAATAGGTTTGTTGATATTCACTTCCTTATTCTTTTGTCATCAAGCATTATTGACTTAATGTGATGTTGTCGGTTTTGTTTAGAAACTACATCTTCATGTATAGTTAAAATTGTTGGTCTAGATGTTTGGGATTCTAACTTTATTGGTTTTAAAATAAGGTTCTATTGTTCCCATGAATGAATGGTAGGGAAAATAATGCTAAGCCCACAATTCCATACCCTACAAATCATCTTCTAATAATCAGGATAAATGATGACATTTGGAAGTACCAAATACTCTTATAATAAGTATGTGAATTATTGATAGTACATCTTAGAAATAGAAAAAAAAAACCTTTGTGACTAAAGTCAGAAACATGAACATAACAGCAGAAACTAAAAGCAAAATCTCTGGTTGGTTCCTTGAAGAAGAAAGTGGAATAAAGTAGTTTAAATTAGAATAAGAAAACATAAGAGAGATAGGCTCAAATAAAAGTATATTAAACTCATTAAGAATCTTAATAAACTAGGAGGATTGTTTTGTTGATAAAAGCATATTTTATTGACATAAGAAGCCAAGAAAAGTTGTTAACTTTTTTTTACAATTGTTCACTAGATACTCTAAAATTTTCTAGGCCAAAGAGATATTTGTGGATTAGAAAAATTCTGATGTGTCTACTTTTGAATGCACAATTGGATCTCTACAAATTGAAGGTATCAAAATGAAGAGAGAATATGAAATAAGAATTATAAGAACATAGTCAAACATAGAAATTTACATTTTTGTATTGTAATGAATCTATGAACAATAGGATATAAGGGTTTGAGTTTGGATGCTTGAAATGAAAGTCCTCAGAAAAACCAGAAGGCACAGGCAATCGATCAGTTCGTAGACATAAAACCTGAGCATACACGAGCACACACACATAGATACACATATATACATATATTTTGAAGGACCACCATTAGGAGTGGGAAAAGAAGTAAAAAGTATTTCTTTAGATAAAAATATATTCTTGGACCCAAATGTGGGGGGTGTACACCTGTCATCCCAACACTAAAGCTAGAGAATTGTAAGTTCAGCCCACCCTGACCAACTTTATCACTTAATAAAAATCAGTCTCATTTTTCAAAGTTTTTTAAAAACTACGGATGTACTCTGTACCGAAGCCATGAACTCAATCTTCAGCCCTGCAGATGATGCATAAACACACACACTGAAGCCGTATATTCAGTAGATGAGCTAAGAGTGTCTAGAGAATTAATATAATTGAAAAATTGCCCAGATATAAAAATAACTGCTAATATACATCTGTTGGGATTTTCCAGACACAGAAAATAAATTGAACATAGAAGCAGTAAGATACGAAGAAATAATTTAAAATATTTCAGAATTGGTGGAAAAAACAAGAAAAATTTAGATTCAAAGATCAAAGCACATTGAGTACATTGTAGACTCTTACTAAAAATAAATCCAGACTTCTGATTCTGGACAAGATTGAATAACTGTAATTCTCCCCATCCCCCGCAAAAACCCACAGGGTATTAGATGATTTTTAAGCCATTTGACATGAGGCAACAAAGAACAGGTATCCTTAAGAGATGCTACACTAACAGGATTAACTCTATGGTCATCCCCAGGTTGGTATATTTGGGAGAGCTTCCAGATCATAGTGCGGGTAATGGGACCTCCGATGAAAAGAAGAAAGAAAGCAGAGCTCAGAGGGGGCTGAAATATAATAAAAATTTCACACATTTGGCAAGAGCCACATTCCCATCGAACCATCAAAGTGAGTGGATTCCAGAGCCAAGCCATGAGAAATCCACACAAAAAACATACGCCACCAAGACTCTGGAAGCTGAAGGATCAGTCTTGAAAGCAACAGCATCTCTGTGTCTCACAAAGTCTTAACTGTACTGGAACGAAACTGGAAATAGATTTCTCTTCAGAAAGAAGAAAGGACAGAGGTAAATGACACAATATTTTTCAAGTACTAAAAGAGCTGTCAACCCAGAAATTTTTATCCACAAAAAATATCCTTCGAGAACGAATGTCAACTTAAGACAATCACAGATGCTGGAAAAAGTAAGAGAATTTGTCACTGGAATATTTACCTAAAGAGAAGGCCCTGCACAAATTTTCTACCAGAAAGGAAATAACAAAAGGAAATGTGAAACTGCAGGAAAGAGGAAATTAAAACTACAGATAAATATCTGGCCCATCTCTACCAGATGGGTTTGGAAACAATGCAAATATTATGTTATCTGACATGCTTCTAAGTGTCTGTAGTGAAATACAGTAGACTATGATAACTGGGAAAGAGAAAAGGTGTGTAAATGAGGAAAGAATCCTGGAATGGTAAAAGAATGACATATCAATATATAGAGATGAGTTATGCGTAGACAAATGACAGCTAGGCATCTACTTAAAAACTTCAAGAATAGATGCTTTGAAATAGTACAAATAAATCAAAATGGTATTCAAAATACATTTTCAGGTAACCCATGGGAAGGCAAGAGAAGAAAACAGAACAAGCAAAAAGCCAAAAATAAAATCCTGGCAGTCTTACGCCCTAAAATATTCATAATTATATTAAACATGGTTACCCGTATACATCAATTAAAAGACAGATTGCCAAAGCAGATGAATAAACATGACCCAATTGCATAAAATCTATCTGAAATCAAATATAGATACAAATTAATTAAAAGTAAAAGGTTGAAGATGTACCATAAAAACATGAGAAAGGTTTCAGAATCTACATTGAGAAACTTGATAGTAATGAGCAAATTAGACACAAACTAGGTAAAATTAAGGAAATTAAGTATAAATAAAATAGAAAACAGTAAGACAGTGGAATAAAAAGTTAACTCTTAAAATCTCAAGAAAAGAAATATACCTCATCTTATTAGTAGATACAATAGTCATCAACAACTTCAAAAGTTCTGAAATTTACCTATTCTTATAAATTAGCTTCCTTGAATAGAGGTAAATAGATCGGAGACAAAGAAGTAATTTGGTAAGACATAGAGCTACCGGGGTATGTCCTTCTGGTAAAGAATGCTGTTAGTCCGTGCTATGAACTGTTTACAAGAATACTCAAAGCAGAGCCTCTGGATTGTCCAAATTTGCCGCTTGTGAGACACATGGAACTAATAAGTATACACAATTCTTTTAGAAGAGCAAAAAATAAAATGATGCTGGTGGTTTGCTGGTAGCATCTCTGGACAAAGTTTTTTTTAAAGAAAAACAAATGACCTTAAGGATTCAAATTCCCTACTCCAGACACACATAAACAATCTGAAGTCTTCCAAGTATGTTCTGAAAGAGAATCATCTCTCCTTTAGCTGTAAGGCTAAAGTTGCCAGAAACCAAGCACAAAACCTCATAATGCCTTGGGCATTATGCTTAATGCTCAGCTTGAAGATTTGCTGCAGTTGGAGTGAGTTCACTGATTGAAAAAATGGTGGGATTCTGTATATTGAGATGGGTCAGTTTGGAAGGAACCTGATGAGACTAGGAACATTAAAATCCTAAACTCTAATGAGATTGTTTTGCTAGAGGAAGAGATTTTTTTCTACCCCTGAGAAAATCCTTATCCTCATCCACTGTGGTGTTGGTCTCTCAGTGGCCTGAGGACACTGGCAGATTCTGTACTGCCTAGGAAAACAGTAATAGCCTGCCCTGGTGTAGTTACCAAATGAAACAATCCCAGCTCCTATTAGGACCCACCCTTGCTAACCACTCTTACCTCTAGGTCTGTACCAGGACCAAATGTCATTAGGGTCCTAAAGCTAAGCTACATGATCCGTAAAGAGAAATTATATGCTCCCTAAGAATTTCTTGAGTTTTCTAATTAAAATCAGAGGTCTGGGAACAAGTATGGGAATGGACTTTAAGAGTATAGATAATTGTAAAAGAAACAGAAACGTGTTTGAGTTGAATGCACTGATCTGAGCCAAAGTGGGAATTCTCTAAACTACTAAGTATATCTATCCCAATTATGCATTCTGAAACTGGGCAAGTGACCACAGGATGAATTTGGAGACCTAGTTGGACCCACTGTGAGTTAGACCTTGGCTAAACTAAAACTCCATTGAGCATAAATTCTAGATTTAATGTCACAGCTCATTAAGTTAAAAAAAAGTGGTAATAGTTTATTTGGTTGATTGGCTGAACTATGGATCAAAAGATGGCCCACTTTGAGTAAGCTGGAGTTGCCTGCTATGACTTGTTTTACTGTTGAAGGTGAAGGTGGTATTCAAAGACTGAGGAAATCAGGATTGTGGTAGTAGGTTTGCTGTGTAAAACCTGCTCCTCCACACTGGGAGTGTCCCGAGTACCTTAGGAAATAAGTTTGTGAGGGGAACATCACCACCCTTGAAGAGCTTTATCACTGCTCCTCCCCATATGCAGAAATTCGTAAGGCTGAGGGCCACAGTCATTCAGTTGGAAACTTAAAGGCAATGAGTATAACTGAATTCCATGGCGGCAGGGTGCAAGTGCCAATGTCCAGGCAGCTAACACAGGTGTCTCACTTACTTTTTTTGTCACTGTGACTCAATATCTAAAATCCACCACTTGGGGAGGAAAGATTTATTGTAACTTACAGTTTTAGAAAGTCACAGTCCATCCACAGGTGGGTGGCTGGAAAATGATGGAAGCACATGGCAGGGCTGGAAGGGGGGAAGCGGGCAGGGCCAGAGCCAGAGCTCCCATGGCAGAGATTCGTACACCATGGTGGAGCAGAGACTCTACAAGAAAGATCATAACCAGCCCAGGTCAAGTCCTAATTTTCCACCTCTTCCATCCAGATCCCCACCTCCCAACCCTTCACAGTTATCATAGGAACATGAAGCTTTTGTGGGACACTCCAGATCCAAACCACCACAACAAGAAAGGCATGTGTACCATAATGGACACAGAGGTACAGCAGTGATCAGAACAGTCTGGCACTGACATTTGCCTAGCAAGCTGGGCATGGTGGCACATGCCTGTAACAGAATGCATAATTAGAGATATACTCAGTACTTAAAGAGAATCCCCACACTGGCTTGTAGACCTAAGGCATTGACTAATTAATAGTGGCCTTTCTGGTAATGAAATAGATGGGAAGCCTACTAAATTTTTGCTGTATTTCTACAAGCAAAAAAAAAAAAAATAGGGCAAAGAAACAAAACTCTACCTTATAGAGCTCTCAAAAGACTAGAAATAAATATCCCCTTTGATCCAGCGACACCCCTCCTGGGAATATATCCAAAAGAGGCCAAAAAAACATACAACAGAGATATATGTATACCCATGTTCATAGCAGCACAACTAACAATAGCTAAAACATGGAAGTCACCAAAATACCCATCAATAGGTCAGTGGATACACAAACTGTGATACTTATACACAATGGAATACTATGCATCTGTAAGGTCCAACAGCGTGGAGGTTTTCACAGGCAAATGGAAGAAACTTGAGAATATCATGCTTAGTGAAGTGAGTCAGAAGCAGAAGGTGAAACATCGGATGGTCTCTCTGATATGAGAGACCCAGACCACAACTATCTCATGGAACTTTAAATGAAAGACAAAGGGAAAGAGGGGGCCGGGGTGGGGGGTGGGGGGTCAAGGGAGGGAAGGGAGGGTAGGGGGAGGAACAAAATGAGAGCGGGAAAGCCCTTGTCACTTTGACAAGAAATGTGTATGTGCACAAAATGCTCAACTCCATTGTAAACCTTAAATTCTGCACTTGTACGTATCAATAAAATGGGGGTGGGGGGGAGTCAGAAGAAAAAAAAGAAACAAAACTCTACCTAAATGGGAGAGAAACAGAGAATCACAGCCCCTCAACCAATTCCCAGATGTGAGTCAGTTTGTAAACACAGAACCCATTGAATGAAGGGGAAGCCTGTTCCTCTTAAAGATGCTGTTACACTACCCAAAATTTATACTATCCATCTGTCTCTCATCTTTCCCTGAAGAGACTTACAGCTCTTTTTCAGGGTAACTGTATTTTGAAGAAGAGGAAATGATATTTCAAGGGTTTCTAGACATTGTTTTTGACCTAACTGTGATTTCAGACCTAATGCATCATTGTGGCCCTCCAACAAAACTAGAGGCCTATGAGGGTCAGGTGATCAATGGAGTTTTAGCTAAATTCTAACTCACAGTGGGCCCAGTAGGTTCCCAAACCCATCCTGAGGTCACTTTCCTAGTTTGAGAATGCATAATTGGGATAGATATTTTTAGTAGTTGAGAGGCTCTCCACACTGGTTCCCTAATCTATAGAGTAAGAACTGGGAAGAGCCAAATGGAAGACATTGGAATTGCTTTGCCTTAGGCCACCAGGTTGCCATTCATCCTGAGCTGCTCTCCATGATCTGACCCAATGAATCATAAAGTTGAATATCCATGACAACAGTTCATCATCAAATAGAAGTGGGATATACAGAATCAGGCCTGAGCAAATCCTAAAGGTAAAAATGAGTTATATGACAAAGTGGCTGAAACGCCAATGGTTACCACTCCTGCTGTAGTTCTTTCTGTGTCCCAGCGCGCACCTGTAATTTTGTGCAGTGTACTTCATTGACAGAGGAAGAGGAGAGTAGGGCCTGTTTCCCGATTACTGTTTTTGGAAAACAACATTTTTATTTTAGTGGCCAGAAAAGAAAGTATTTTTAAAATACACAAAGTTGGGCCTATAGTAATAATGAGTTACGGCCCCAAGATTATGCCAAAGCCAATCTGCCATTTTAGCAATGTGCAGAGCATCTCTGCTGTCTTTAAAGATACTTCATTTATAGCATTGCCAACTCAGAGTGTCAGTGTGTCCCACAGCGGTCTCTGTTTCACTTATGATGAATTCACAAATACCCTGAATCAAATTTTCATTCTTTATACACTTATTGCATAAAATTAGAAGCAAAGGATAGTCTAGAGTCATCACAGATACTTGGGAACTTTCAATAGTTTCCTTGTCCTTCCTCAAGCTGGTAAGTTACAAACTCTTGAGTCCTCAAAACACGATTTTTCAGAGGCAGGACAGGAAATGCATAAAAAAAACTCTGAGCTTCTACCCAAAAGAGAACTTTTTAACTTACTTCTACTGGCTTTGAAAACAACAAAACAAAGATAAGTAATATTTACATCCTAACTTGCAGATGTGTGTGAGAATATTTCATCATTGCTTGGTACATAGGAGGGGTTATAATTTTTTGTTCTCTCTATATATTTTTTTCAAAGCTCATACTACCAATCTTCATTTCACCGGGAAACCAAGTTGTGTCACAACTGAACACATTAGGGACTGTGCTGTGTCAAGTTCATGGTACATTTCGGTGTGAATATCCCAACTGTAGTCTCATTATATTGGATGCTCAGTAATAATGAAGCACATTTTTAATAGACACTTGTGAAAAACACCTATCAAGTGATCTGTTTGTTTCAAGGCCCTCTTTATGCAAATGCGGAGCTGGAGGTCACTCCACTCTGTTGGAGGAGTCAGTTTCTTCCCTTCGCATATGGCCTCCACTTACTTGAGAATGTGGAAATTAAGTCCAGGAGAAAGCTCTTTATTGCAGCATGCCTGAAAAATATTAAAATGCAAACAAGTCTCAGAGAGGTAAGATATTGACCTAAAGCTCCACAAGGCATAAATTGCTGACATTAAAGCAATTCTTGAAAGAATCCAGGTGTCAGAAAAGGGCATGAGGGCTTGGGTACATAGAGAGACAAGGGATGCAGAGAGGGAGGTTATTGTGTGGGGATGAGACCCTCCCACGTCAAAACCTTGCCAAATTATTAAATGATGCATAGCAAATAGCTCTGAAAATAGTGTCTGAGGTAATTAAACCCTCTACTTTTTAAAAATCAAAAATAAGCTCTTTATTCATTTAAGTAAGGCCATATTTTTTCCAGTCAAAAATAATACAACCAATGGTTTTACATTTTTTCATATTTCGAAGATAATATACTCTTTTTGTCCACATAAGAAATTTCAGTAAACATAATGAACATAAGCAAACATTCATTTATGCTGTTCTTAATTCACATTGACAAGACAGTTCCTGACCATGAATTGTAGTACTCTAAGTTAATATGTATGTACAGAACATCTTACCCGCCCCAAAGGTCTATAAAATACTGAAAAATTATTACAATTCTATACTTATGCTTACTTCGTTTAAAAAATTGCCTTCTCCGTTAACATTAACTAAAATACTAGATACAAGTGTAGTAATTATGTCGGAGGGGCATGAAGAAGGGATGGAAGGAAGGAGAGAATAAGGATGAGGGGCTTTAAAATCAGACACTACAAAAACAAGACCTATTTCTAAATAAGAGCATAGGTCCAGTATGCTCTAATTAGATCACCTATAAGTTGTTGCTAACCTTACATAGTTTATGTAGACAAGCCATATTTATGAACACTTTTACAATAATTGGGCATAGTAGCATCAGTAATGGATTTAGATTCAGACCCATCAGGGTCAGATTTTGCCCCTGCTCTGTACCTAGTGATCTCAAGATTTAAGTTCTCTGTATTTTGTTTTCTTCATTTATAAATACGAAAAGCCAGAAGGTCTTTTAGAGGCTTGAATTGATTTTCAGCCTCGCTATTTGCTAACTCAATAATCTTGGAGAACCTGCTTAATGTTTCTAGTTTCTCAAATGTAAAATCCTCATCACAGAACTTCTTTTGCCAGGTTGCTACTAAATCTTCAGTATGATTCAAGTAACATGGCCACCTGATGCAAATAACATGGCCACCTGGTCCGTGTTGAAAGAAACATTCAGTATAACTGGAGCCATCACCAAGAGGCTGGTAAGATAAGAGAAAATCTGCCCTACCCACCTTAGAGTACCGACCTTAGAGTGCTCTTCTGACGTTCAACCTTTAATAGGTTTACACATGTAAATTATTCCAGGCTGGCCATTAGGCCTATATTTGTTCATAGTTAAACTAATTTAACTGATAATGGAATATTAATGGTTTGAACACAGTAGAAAATTTGAAAGTGACTTATTATTTAGTCATGAATGCTGGCAGGCAAATCTGTTTCTGACTTAATTACTTGCACATGATAGAAAAGGAAATATTAATTAAGTTTAGTAATTTCAAGTTAATTATTATCAATGGGACCTTATACGACCTTAGCATGAAATGACAGGCTCATGGCTGTACCTGGATGTTAAACATTAAAATGTTCCCTTCCAAATAATGTTCCCCTTCTAACTTCAGAGCACCAAAATTAAGATGAAAAAAATGTTTGCTGATTTTTGTTTTCAGGAATGTAGACTTAACCCAAAGCCTTGGTACTGAACTATACTCCTGTATCTTTTTTATTTTCTTTCACTTTTAAGATGGAGTCTGTCCATCGCAAAGTTGCTCAGCCTTGGCTCAAATTCAATCCTCCCACCTGAGCCTCAGAGAGTGCTGGGATCATAGGCTTGTGTCATTGTGCCTGACTGAAACTAGTTTGTTTAACTTTGTTTAATAATCTCATGTAATTATAAAATATCTTATTTGATTAGATTCTTTTAAAATTGGCTATTGTCTTTTCAAATTAGTGGATGTTTTGTGATAGCTAAGCCTGAAGTTTTAGTCACTTTTCCTCACTGGGACACAGAACTCCACAGTTACAAATTAATGGAATAGATGGCTATTTTGGCTCACAGTTTCAGAGGTCCCAGTCCATGCATGGTTGGCCAGCTTCAAGATGGGAACACCAATGGTGGAGGGGCATGGTAGAGACCGTGGGTGTAGAAAAACTGTTCGCAGCATTGCAGCCAGGAAGCAGAGAGAAAAAGAAGGGGTCAAGGATGAGGGTACAACGTTGCAGATCAAGAGAATGGTGAGCCACTTCCGGCCAGGCTCCCCATCCTGCCAGCATATCTAGCTACTGCACTGATCAGTGAATAAATGTACCTATGAGTCCTAGCACCCTCAAGATCCAATTATCTTCCAGTCACACATGAATCTGGGGGGGCATTTTAGACCTAAACAAAGACACCTATGTAATTTCAGAAAAATATGTAATTTAAGTTAAAAAACCATCTTTGAATAGTCCAAAATATATTACATGTTTTGCAATTTTTTAAACTATGCTCAATTTAATACAAAAGGATTCTTTTTAATCTCTTAATTGACATATATGTGTGTGTGTGTGTGTGTGTGTGTGTGTGTGTGTGTTTTAAGAGCAAATAACTTTTTACCAGTAGAGAAAATGCCAACACTTTTTGAACTAGTAGCAAGTTGATTTTCCAATTAAAGGTGAGTAAAATTCACTGAAAATACATGAAAATATCTAACATTCTACAAAACTTGTTTGTAAGTTTAATAAGTGAATTAATACATAATATCTAGAATAAGTCTTAAATGCCATAAGTTATTTTATTTACTTGTTTTTCTTAAGGTTCTCTTAAATCTCATTTTATCCTTATAGCATATTCTATTGCTCTTTTAGGCAATAAAATCACCATGCTTATTTTCAGTAGAGAAATCTCTTGGTTTCAAGGCTGTCTCAGTTACTTTTCCATTGCTGTGACTCAATACCCAACATTCACAAATTTAGGAGGGGAAAGGTTCATTTTAGGTCACCGTTTCAGAAGGTCACAGTCCATTCAGGTGAAGTACATGGTAGAGGCAGAGGTGGAGGTGGAGTCAGCTTCTTATGACATCATAAAGAGGCAGGCAAGTTTAGAACAGTCCAGACTAGTCCTCCAAGGAAGGCAGGAAGAAGCTTATATATCCTTCCAGGTCTCAGCCCAGTGATTAGCCACTCCTGGATCCAGGTGTGGCCACTACATACCCGTTAACCCTAACTTACACACCTGCAATCCACCCCTCCAGACTAGGCCTCAGTCTACCAAAAGCACATGGTCCCATAGACAAACCATAACATTTAAATACGTGAGACTTTGGGGGACATTCCAGAGCCAAACCACAATAGTGTCATGTATGTAGAACTCTGCACTATGTGTTTCCCTCAACGGAGGGCAAATCTTTGGTTCTTAAAGATGGCCAACCGGCATGTACAAGCTGATAGAAAAGAGAATCACTTGGATGCTGCTCAGGGTTTGATTTCTTTGTCAAAGTCGTGTATTTCTTTTGGAAGGAAATCGTGGTCATGAAAATAGGCTCTTGTCTCAAGGCCCAAGCGCCAGAACGCACAGAACAACGACAAAGAAAGAGAGAGGCAGGTGGCATGTTCACCAGGCCTGGGGTGGATGCGCTTTGCTCCTGCCGCTCTTCTTTAGCTATTGTTTAGAGTCTGTGTTTTGGTGATTGTGCGCTGAATGCACCTGCTCAAGGCAGCTACTCCATTTGTCTTGGATTTAGAAATGAGGAAGTGGGAGGAAGGGCAACCATTAGAGTGGCCCCTTGTGCAGCCAACGTAATTATTAAAAACCATCTAAATCGTGCTTTGCAGCTGAGCTGTAAGTGAAATGCTAACAGTACAAATGTCTCAGGTCTGAAAATGTCAATGATATAGAAAATTAAGTCCAGTTCCCTTTGATTAGGTCTATTTTTGGTTTCTCCAAAGTGCCCCAAAAATGACATCGAACTTACTGATATGATTAATCTCCAAAAGAACAATACTGTGCTGTGTGAGCAAATCCTGATAGATCACTGACCCCCATTGAAAGCCACTACTACTTGCTACGGTAGCTCTAGATCACCAGATAAACCATATCGGATTCTTAGGGTCAGGAACTGGTTTCTGTTGTGTCTTTCACTTGGTTTAAAGTTAGCATTCATCTCCTTGTACATCAAACTGCAGAAGAAAGAAAGATCTAACTCCATTATGGGCAATACATTATTGTGGTATTTATTGTATTTTGACTTACTGTTATTTGTTTGCAACATTGAAATCACATTTATTTTAATCAAAGACAAGTAATCTTTATGTCCTTAAACTAAATAAGAAAGTCATTTAAAAATATTTTATTTTTAAAGAGATGTCTCAATTCATCTTTCAAGGTCATCTTATATTAAACTCAAGCTACTTCTGAAAAAAATCTTTTGAATTATAATGCAAGATACATAATTTAACTCCAGCGATCTCCTTAATAGAGGTTATTTTTAATAGGATGTAGACTAAAACTCTATGGCAATTGAGCGTCGCACTATGAAGCACCATATGGGATTCTAAACTGAGAAGATCGTACACACGGGTCCTGCCAATGATTTCTCTCTGTCTCTCCCTCCCCACCTGCCAGTCTCCCACCACATCCTGAATCTGTCATGATATTGGGTGTCTTCAGTACCAATTCCTTCAATAGCATGGTCCTCAAGAAGCATCTCTGAGTAGTGAAAGGCAGAACATTTTTTTAAAATGTTTTCAAGTTCCAAGTGCAGCTAAGAGGTGACAAAGCAATTACCTCCCCTTGCCTGATGGACAGACAAGTGGTGACATTAAAGCGGGATGACTTGCTCAGAGCAGCAGCACAATTAGCCCTGACAGGCAGCAGTAAACAATAGCAACTCAAGTACAGTCCGGCTGTCTAGTTCCTCTACTGTGATTACAGTCAAGTCTTAAGCATTTTCTTTTCTATAGAAAGGTAGCTGCTTCCCGTTGATGGCTGTGTGTCCTTCCTCTGTCCAAACTTAAACCCTTGAGTCTAGATGTATGTAGTACATGAGTTTGGTTCATGGGAAAAATGTTATGTAAAATGCTTACAAATATGAGGTTTGGGATCTACTACCAGCTCTAAGGATTAAACATCTGTGACGCCGGCTCTGGAAGCTGGAAATCAAGGTCAGTCTAGAGAAAAAAGATGCCTTGCGAGAAGGATGTGTTTGGTGTATGCTTCCCGCTTGGCCTCCTCGACTGTCCTCCTTCCTCTAATTTAAGGAGAAGAAGGCCTGTTCTAGGCAAGTGCCCTGAGAGCCCAGCCACTTTCTCAGCTGTCTGAAGCCCGCAACGTTCTCTCTGAACACCGTGCAGAGCACTGGGGAGAAGGGCAAGTAAAAATGAAGGTGCGGTGTATATGCGCCAGTTCCTCGGGTCGAATGTAATTCGTGTGTATTGCAAATCCATACTAATAAAAAGAATAATTTGGGGGGGGGGAGGAAATAGCAATGTCTAGGTGGACCTGGTGGTACGTACTAAGAATCCCTGTTACTCAGGAGGCTGACACAGAAGGATCAGAAGTTTAAGGTTAGGCTGGGCTACACAGCAAGACCTGTCTCAAAAAAGAAAAGTGGAAAGCCTAGAAATAGCCCAATCTTTACCTTTAACCAATTGGATTTGGGTCTTTGTTGCCGTAATTAGTAAATTACTTTTCATCCCATTCAAATTTCCCCAGCTCTTGTTTACTAATGCCCCCCCCAAAAAAAAATTACTGGCTATCACTCAGCTATTTAAATAATAAAAAATACACAGATCAAAGAAAAAAAGCTAGCTCAATATGTACTTAATACATGTGTAAGTGATTTTTTTTTTTTTTTGGAATTACAGAGTTGAACCCCAATGTCGGGTAATAAAGGCCAAAAATAAAACTGTGGTGTGCACAGTGGTGCTTCAAAGTCTGAACTCGGACCCGGAGTCACTTGCCTGGTTTTTCGGCCTGTCCTGTCTGTGCCTTGTCACTCCTGACCCCGAGGTTTTTTTTAATGTTCCCCTTGCACTTGACACACCCTGTTTTTCTGCTTCTTCTCCCTCTGCACTGCTTTCCTTCTGCAATGAGGAAAAATAGAGTAGAGCTACAGTAAGCAGTGAGACAACAATAATGGAGTAGGTGACGTGATGGCCATCTCTCAGTTTATCACCTGCTACTTGAACAATATTTATTATTTTTATAATAAATTCATGTTCATCTTATTCCCCTTACCCTTTAAAAGAAAAAGGCCCCTTTAGAGTTTAGTTATTAGGCAAACCCTGTTTTGACTTAGTTCATAACCACCTATTTCTCTAAGTAACACTGTCAGGATACTTACATATCCATTTCCAAAGAAATAAGAGTTGGGAAAAAGAATAGAGATATGGGGAGAAGAATGGAAGACAGGGAGAAGAATCTTGTCTATCTTCACCTGGGCTGGCCTCTCTGATAATGGCTGTCCCTCGTCTGTGGTACCAGGCCCCATCAAACAGCCCCATCAGCCGTGGCCCCAGCTTTTGCTCCGGTACGTCAGCTCTCGTAACACACTGAAGCCCAAAGACAACTGGTTGACCCAGTAATTACCGCTGTCTGGGTTGTTTCCCTGTCACCTGCTTTGTTTCTTGTCTCTTATCAATATAACCAGTTTCCTCTAATAAATTCCTTATATTTTAAATATCAACAGTTTTTCTGTTTCCCTGAATAACCTTGATATATGCAAATATGATGGAGTGGGCCTTGCAACCTAAATCAGAAAACTTGATTTCCTGCCCGACATGTGACCAGGTTAAAAACTTGGGTCAGATCATTCTATGTGGGATCCTAAGGTGCCATATGACCTAACAGTGGCAGCTTTCTACCTCACCATGAGCAGACTTTTGGATGACGTTCCCCCTCCTCTGTAACACATGCACGTGAAAGCTCACAGCCGTAGTCATTTTTTTAGTCTATATTTCTACACTCTAATTGATGTCCTCATCAGCAATGTGGCATATTTGTTCCAAGACCTATTTGTGCCAGTTGTTAGTACAATTCAAAAGTTAATAAGCATCAGAGGGCAAACTTGTTTGGTGACATTTTATCATAGAGAAATGTGACGGAAGGACTTCGCCATAAAGAAAAGCGAGTGAGAATGCTGTGGTATCTGTGAAGAATGACCATTCCTCTCCTCGCTCTCCTTTTGCCTAAGGAAAGGCTCTGGGTTGGTTTTACTCTACCTTCCAACAAGAAAGAAGAATCTATAAATGTCTGTCATTGCAACTAAAACTAGTATCGTCATCATCTCTCGTCTGAAAGTGGCTGAGCTCCTGAGAAGCCAACCACCTGACCCAGTGAGTGTAGAGAAGGGACAGGAAAATTGATAGGGCAGACGTGGGAAGCGCCATGCGCACAGCCTGCATTCCCATCTGTGGCTGTGGCCAGATGCACAAGGACCTCTGTGATACGAGTGGACAAAGGAGAAGATGGCAGGGTAGCCATTTTATTGTAACCCCTTCAAGAAGCTACTCACTGGATGGGTGTACCCCAGAAGCAAGGCCCATCTGCCGTGGGAAGTAAGGAGGCAAAGAAGATGTTGAACCTGACACAGACATCCGTTATGGGGGGCTGTGCAGTAGGAGGTCACAATACAGGCCCAGGGAGGAACCAGCATGGGGCAGGAGCAGCAGCAGCGAAAAGCCCACCACGCGATGGAAGCCAGAGAGAGCACTGCAGAAACTGATCAGCGCGGAGAACAGCTATGTCACCACCTGTGTGAGGGCTGGTTCCCACCCAGCAGTGAGAGTTGCCATCCACCAAAAGGACAGCCGACCTGCTGCACTCTAGTGGCCATAAGGACAAATCGTGTCCCACTCCCCCCTTGCCATTCCCACACCGGAGGAGTAAGTGTGGAGAAGCAGAAAGGATTGCCAGCAACCAAAATGAAATGTTTTTTTAAAACTCTGAATGACAGGATATTGAAAAATGGAATTAAATGCTATTAAGGAAGCCTAGTATTGGAAATCAGGAAAGGTAGTTAACTTCTGCTATTGAAAGAGTAGCTCTTGGAAGATTAACCACTTTGGGCTTTTACCACCGAGATGACATTATAGTAAGATGGTTGCGTTAAAAGCAGCACTTCTTTTTTTAGTGGTAGGGATTGAAATCAAGGCCTTCACACTGAGTTTTATTGTCAGCCCCTCTTTTTTATTTTTTATTTTGAGGCCGGATCTCATGTCACTGAATTATCTAGGTTGTCCATTGTAAATTTGCAATTCTTTTGGCTCAGCCTCCCAGAGTGCTGGGATTACACGTGTGTGCCATCACACCCAGCAAGTATGATTTTGTGTTTAACAGGTTCTTTCAATAACCTGTCTCCTTCAGTAAATGAATTTATATTGTAGGCCAAAAAGAAAAGCAAATGAGAAGTACATTAAGCATTCTTGAGAGTAAGTAGATAAGAAAATAATATGATTGGACAAAAAGATTGCATAGGCAATCCTATTTAATAATTGCACTTACAAAGTACAGAAAGAGGCATTGTACATCCTCAGCTGGGCAGCCCTCTCATTGTAGGGCCCCTGCCCCATGTGACCTGCCCGCCTTTTCTGATTGAACATTTTCTTGCCATGTCTGTTGAACAGAACCATCAACTCCTAAAACGACTTCTTCTGAAAAAAAGAGGACAACAGAACAGTCGCAGGAAATCAGCTGACATATGATTTAACTCTGTCTGGTGCCTTCCTGCCTTTGATGAAGACCATCGGACATTTTCCTGATGAAAAGACTCTTGACAAGAATCAGTTAATTGAGAATATCAGAATTTATTTTCTATAAGTTGTTTTTCTTAATCTTGCCTCATTAGCCAACAGTATTCAGTAAGTAATAATTAAAGCACACAATTCATACAGACTTGATAGAGTCTTCATATTACAGAGCAGCTGTGCCTAGGTAATTTCCTAAAAAAAAGAAATAGATCTACGTTTGCTTGCATGTAGATGGACTAGGCTACTCCTATACAACACGATCTAGAAGCTCCAGAAGAGCCCTCTCTAACCACACACTTTCTAAATGTTCTGTGAAAAAACCAGAAAATTTCTATGATTGGAGTAAAATCATCGATGAGCTTAATTAAAGCAAAATCATTGATTGATTGTTCTTCGACTCTTTCCTGTGAGCCAGTTGGCCGTCTAATTACCTCCTTATTCTCCATTGGCCAAGTGGGTTCTGAAGAAGTAAGTTAACTAGGAATACTTAGGCAGCAGTCTGAGAAAAAGGGGTCGGAGGGAGAAAGTTGAGAAAGGCTTATCCTGAAACAAGTATCAGGATATTTTTCAGGACCAGGCTTCTCTGCATACTTTCTCTCACAAGTTTAAAATAAACATCTCCTTTTCCAATTCTGTTTTTCCCAAGGAAACAAAATTTGGTATGGGAGTTTGCTTTTATTCTCACGTTAAGTCAATGGGTAGAGTATTTGTTCAGACATCAGAGAAGAAAAAGTAGAAGACTAAACCGCAAGCCCCAAGAAATCTGTCTTCCAGATTCAGTTCTTCTTAACATGAGCCGGCTGGTTTTGTCTTCTTTCCAAACCCTCCTAAATAGTTTCTTGCTTTTCAATTTTTGTTTTCAAAGTACCTGAGCCAAAACAACGGCAAGTTTGATTTTTAAAATAGGATCAGTGATAAGTGCTAAAATGCCAAGTCGGAATACACAAGATACAACCAAGTAAAATGCAAGAAGGAATTTGGAAGACAGATGAAGAGAATGTGAGCCCAATCTGTGCCTGCCAACTCCCTTAATAAACTGCCGAGGTCAAAGAACATTTGGGAGTTTATTAAAATACACACACACACACACACACACACACACACACACACACACACACACCATGAAGGCAGATACTCTTCTCTCCAGGTTTTGAGAGATCGTTGTACGTTGTTTTGATCTTCTGGGTGCTAAGGACTGGATCCATGCCTTTTACCTGCTAGGCAGCACTACACCACTGAGCTAAGTCCCCAGCCCCTGTTTTTTGTTTTATTATTGTCGTTGTTGCTGTTGTTTTTAAATGTAAGTAAGAATATTAGAATACTTCCCCAAGATTAGGGGTTTCTACGTTCTTTTGTATGTTTTCTCTCTCCCAGAGGCTGAATTTCCTTCCGGGGTAAGTCGGGCCCCTTGGGATTCCCTTGCTCATGCAACACTAGTACAATTTCCCCACTTGGGCCCAGATTGTACTTGTGGTTCTGAATTCACTCACATAGGCTGAACTAAGGTGGAACAGAGGTCCTAATGGAAAAAATGACTAGTATCTGTTCTCTAGATGTTTGCAGACCACTCTTGGAGGAATACTGTGAAAAACCAAGTAAGTATTTCCTATAACCTCTATTTGCAAGACAAAAAGGATTTGGAGATGTACTTAAGATTTTCAACCCACTTTATACAGATTTAGTATACATTAAAGATAACCATATACTAAAATATGTACATCATAAATTAATGTGTACCTTAAAATTCTCAAATACAGTGCACTTTGGGTTACAGAAGTTTTGCATCTTTGAGTCACAAAGGGTTCAGATTCCCATGGAAAAAACACTGTGTCAACAGAATTTCAAAAGTGTCTGAAATACTTTTGAATAGCCTCTCCACAAAAAGTTTTTGAGAAAATAATACCAAGTACAGTCAGTTCCTGTTGGGTCTTTTTTGTGATAGTCTGCTACTTTAACTTGCCTGCAAGAACTACATTTTTATTAATTTAGATTTTTGCTTCTTTTAAATTCCAAGGATTATTAATGATGTAAAAGTGCACCAAGGCAATAATTCTAAAAGAAAAGGAGAACCTTAAAAGTAATGAGTTATACATAAATAAAAATCAGCAGTAATACTATCAGCAATATGGTTTTATATCATGCATTGAAAGTATAGCATATGGCAGAAGAAAAGACTGAATTAGATAATCAAAATATAATTTTCAAATCTCTGGAAAAATATCTCTAATCAAATTGCATATTTACAGAGAAAAAACGAATGTCTTTTTCAGGCTAGGTTAGATTACTAAACTGAAAAGCTCTGGTCTGGCTTAAATTTACATAGAAGAGAGAACCAGCACTGTTACTCTTAATAAATATTTTCTTTTCTTCTCCAGGTTATTAGAATTTTTTAATGAGAATACTTCCTGATGTAGTAGGGTGCCTGTATGTTTAAACTAATTATGGGCTGAGTTATAAAATAGTTCATGTTGTCTGTCTAATTCTGTTTGGGTAATAGTAACGTTTGGTGGACACTGTTGGTGCCCACATAAAGACAAGTGAAAAGTTCTGTTTATTCTGAGTCTAGATATTATCTCCACATCTTTCTTAGTTTTCCTTAGAGAATTTTTATGTGTATACTCAAGGCAGCCAAAATCATTATTTTCTTTTTAAATCTGTCTCTGAAAAAAAAAAGAAAAGGAACATTTTTTTCTTGAGATTTCTAAAAAAGATGCAGCAAATATCTGATCCCAGATTTCTGAGATTGTCCTGAGTTCAGCCTCGGACACTGGTCTGACCAATTCAGCCCGCCGACACTCTCTTACAGAATAACAGTACATTTGAGAATGAAAGTGTCCCACTGATTGTCTATTCCCAATCCAGAAAAAAGTCCCAAATTGTAAATAGAGATGTTAAGTACTGTGAAAAAATAAGTTACAATTAGATATTTTACGATGGTTTTAATTCACAGTGCACTTCCCAAGCCCTTCTCTTCTGTTGGCATAACTGTAGAAAGATCCCTTTCCCTGGGGAAATGATACTTTGAGCTGTTAATTTCCTGGCACAGATCGTCAGAGCATAGGGCAATTATGGCCAACTCAGATTTTTAGCCTCTATCTATTACTAGTTCTGAAGTATCGATTAAGCAAGTATGAGTAACTTTCAGATATTTGTTTCCATTATATGGAAGGGGAAAAAAACACGAGTAGCATGTTATTGAACAGTTACCATGCTTTGGTCAGAGTTCTTAGCGCTTAGGGTTTAGTCTTGTATAATTCATGATAGGATAACTATTATAACAAGCATCCCAGCAATTTTCACATGTTAGCATGATAAAATTCTACTTCTGTGTCAGGTAAAAGATCAGCAAGTGGATCTGGTGGGCAGCCAATAAGAGGTGACACAAGGACCCAGGTTGTCCCGTCATGTGACCAGAGTGCAAAAAATCCTGTGAGGATCTTCGGCACCATATAATAAATGAGGAAGGAGTCCTATACCAGACCTTACAATGATGTACATCACTACTGTGCTGGTTCCTCTGGCTGAGAACAGGTCACACACAGCACGAGAGGCAGGAGATACATTCTACCCCGGTAATACATTCTACCTCAACAGAATGTATTCATTACTCAAGGAAGAAAGTGATTGGAATAATCACTGGCTAGTATCTCCTACAATTGGTAAATTAAAAAAAAAGGATGTCTGTCTTTGAAAAACTTTCATTCTCTCTTGAGAGAAATAAAAGTCTAAAATGAGTATAACAAGATATGAATTATATGACTTTCTCTAAGTTGATAAATAACACAGTTGTGGTGGGGGATTCCAGAGCAAAGTAAGAGGGAGAGGGTCCTGTAGGTGATGGCGGCATTGTGGAGAATAGATCCGTGGTCAAGAGGAAATTTCCGAATGAGATAAAAATTATTGAGGGCATCATTTTGCCAATAATGGAAGAATGTCAGAGAGAGTGGTGGTAGGCTGGAAACTAAATTATAGAGAAAAGGAGGTGGCAGTCCCCTCGGTTAGCCAGTTATAACAGAGGGTCATTTTTCTATGGGAATCAGAGTCAGGAAGAGGAACAAAGATACAGTAACAGAAACCAGCAAGGAGAAGCAAAGACGACGGCTGTGCGCACCTTTAGGACCAGCTGTGCAGGAGTCCTGGAAGGAAAAGCCCCCATCACTGAAGAAGGGCTACAGGTAAAACACTCTTAACATGGGTCCGGGTTTCTCTAGAGAATTCTTGTGGGAAGAATATCAAGAACATCAGCATTTTTTTTGAGACAGGGTCTCGCTCTGTAGCCCAGGCTGGCCCTGAATTCACAATAGAGCCTAGGCTGGCCTTGGACTCACGGCAACCCTCCTGCCTCAGCCTCCAGAGTGCTGGGATTACAGGCGTGAGCCACCACACCCAGCTTATATGGTGCTGGGGAATCAAACCCAGGAACCTAGCACTTGAGGTAGCACTTGGAGCTATTCCTCCAGCCCGAACATCAGCATTTTACTGAAGAGGGAGTTGGCAGATGACCTGTCAACTAGCCGGGATAAGTGGAACAGTGGGGTTAGCAGATTCCAGGCTGAGGTGGTGGCCAATCTCAGTGTTCGGACAGTAAGGAATGGGTGTCATCAGTGTTTCTTGGCCCCTGACCAATAAGGGAAAAGGCTGTCATGGTTTGGGTCTGGAGTGCCCCCAAAAGCCTCATCTACCTACGGATACTGTGTAGGGTTGGAAGGTGGGGCCTGGCTGGGCGGGGCAGATGCTTGGGGCTTGACCTAGAGGGCCACATAATGATCCACCCTTCCTCCCAGATTTGTGTCTGTTCCACCATGTTTTGAAGATTTCTGTCTCTGGAGCTCTGGCTCAGGCCCAGATCCAGCTCCAGCCCTGCCTGAGATTTCACCATTTTCCAGAAGCCCACGTGTGAATAGTCTGAGACCTACTGAAACTGTGAGCTATAATAAATCTTTCCTCCCTAAATTGTGCATATAAGGTATTAAGTCATAGTGATGAAAAGGTAAGACAAAGGCCTAGGATTAGGTTGTTTTATACCCCATGTACAACTTCCATCTTGATGCCTTTCAAAAGGTGAGAGTTTATGTCAATCTCTGGAAAGGCCAGAGATTATCCTGGATGATGAGGTAAAAAGGCCCCTTTTTGACCTCAGATGATCTCCTCCAGCCAACCATCATGTATAATTCTTTTGAGACTGTTAAGGATGTAAAGGAAATCAATCTATCCATTTAACCCCTTCCTTATTAACACTAAACGAACCAGGAACAGTCATTACTTCCCAAAACACTCATACTGGGTCTGGGAATCACCTCAGTCATCCGCGTATGATGGTCCTCCACACCTTTAACCTACCCAGGTTCCCAAAACTAGGGGAAAGGAAAGACTCTAAAGAAGAAGACGCATTATGGAAACAACCTTTACCTTTTTACCTCTTCCTCCACACACTTCTATGCATTTGATAGGGACTTTAGAGCAGCTCTTATTTTCCCACAAGTATTATTTTTATTAATACAAATTTGCAGACATAATAACTGCATTCATCTGTGGGCATTGGGGAACATGCATCTTGCGTTAAGCCACTGAGCAGCTACTTTGCGGTGTAAACTCTACTAGTATGTAAAATCAGGGCTGTGTATATGCGTAATGTATGGGAAATCAGGGCTATGTACACATTTTTTTAAAAAGTAAAATAAAATTTTGCCTCTTTCCTTAAGAAACTCACAGAACAACATGAAGACAGGTGATAGTGTTCTAGTGCTCTGAAGGGTTTGAAAAAACGACTCATTGTCAGGGAGCAGTTGGGAAATTTCATCAGGTTTCATTTGAACTGGAAGGAACTCGAAGGGCTGAGCAGACATTTTCTAGACAGAGAATAGGAAGAAAAGTGTTCAGACAGAGGCAGAAATACACAGACAAGTGCAGAAGTAAGAAAGTGTAAAACACACTCAAGGAATACACTCTTTGTGGTCTAGAATGTCAGGTACATAAAGTGTTAGGAGACTTCAAACACTTGAGGCCAAATTGTGTGGTCAGTCTTGAACACTAAAGTAAAAAAATTAACAAAGAAAATCAGTATTTTAGAATTCTGTTTTAGGACATAATGTGTGAGTTTGCATATCTCCGAGAGAGTAGATTACAAGGAACGAAACTCCAGGCAGGGAGATCAGCAGAGAAGGGGGTGTGTTTTTTTGATGAGATAAAGGGCCTTAAATAATACAAGTCTCAAGGGAATTGCACCATCTTCCTCTGGCTAATTTTAACCCGCAATTGGAAGAGATCGTTTGTTTTGGAACCAAATTTTCTAAACTATTTCATATTCCTTTTTAGCGCTTTAAATTAGAACTAATTTTAAATCCATCTTTGATGAAATTCCAGTCACGATTCCCCATCTGAAGTCTAAAGGTACATAAAAATACACTTCTTACTGACATAAACATAGAATCACAGATTCTCGGGGTTTGAACATTTTAATTCCCTTGGTTAACCCTCCATCTGATGTTGGAAGCATCCTAGGTTCTCTCTGCCAACCTAGCTTCTGGACTACGCTTGATCATCTCCAGGAATGAAGTTTCTGGTGAAGCGGTGAAGAATGTGGGCTCTGGAATTAAGCAGGCCTGGATTTGAATTCCTATTCCATCCCTGCCACTTGTGTGAACTTCAGCAAGTCAGTCGGCATCCTTCTCAGTTCTTTAAAACCTTCATCTATAAAAAGAAGATAATATGATTATTTAACTCACAGCCTGGTACAAGTGAGATACTGCACATATAGAGCTCAGTACAATGGCCAACACATAGCAGATCCTCAAATGTGTTTGTGAGTTTTACATTCTTTTTCTTTGTGCTATTGTTAAGTTCCCTTCCCAGGACACCATCTTCCGAAGTTGAAGAATTCCTTTAGAAATTTCTTCCTTCTGCAACTACATAGAAAAATCAGGTGTCAGAATACAGTTTAACAAAATTAAGTCAGTGTTCTATTCACCTTAATTCTTCATAAAATTCTGGATGAAACTCCTTACAAGGGATTTGCATAACCTTGATACACTGTAAGAATTTGAAGATATACTTTCAAAAGTGCAAACAGAGAACTACTTGAATTATTGAATTTATAAAGCTTTGTTAATTCTATCTGGTTCGTAACACTCACGTAAACTGAAGAGATGTGAACTACAGTGTGCTACCTGACATAACTCCGAAGCAATGGCCCAAATGGCAAATTTCATTTCCGCAGCACTCACGGTAATCAGTTCCTTGCTCTCTGAGTTCCCAAATGCAACAAAGCACTCTAGACAATAAACAGCATCTTAGTCAAAAAAAGGTTTCTGTGAAGTTTCTCTTGAATTCACAGCAAATTTCCAAATGACCTAAGTTCATTGCATTGTTCAGAAACATTCTGGGAACATTTGACAACAGAAAATAATAGACTCAAGATTCCAAAGACACCATAAAATATTCTAATTCATGTGGATGCCACCTGCTGTGACTAGTAAATACCAATATATGTAAATGAACTTAATTCTTCATGCAAATTATTCAATTTTTAAAAGCCTTTTCTGTGATAGTGCAATGACAAAATACTATCTTAAAGTTAATAACCTTTTCTTCACCATTTAAAAAGATGAACTAAGCATGCATGTGCTTCACACTGAGGAAATTTTTCTAAAATATAGTCTCAGAAGAATTTTAAAAGGTTGTTATTAAGAACTTATTTAATATTTGAAGTAGTATTCCATAAGATGTTATTAATATTCATGCAAATGAGAATGTTAATGATAATAATTCTTAATACTCTTTGGCATAGTAATTTAAATTCCTTTGGGTATATATCCAGATTACTGGACCACAGATCAGCTGTATTTTAAGTTTTTGAGGAAGCCCCATACAGTTTTTCATTATATTTTATATTACCACCAACAGTTTGTAAGGGTCACCTCACCTCCACATGCTCACCAGGGCTTGTTATCTTTTGGATAACAGCCATTCTGACTGGAGCGAAGTGACGAGTCATTGTGGCTTTGGGTACATTTCACTCTTCACTGGTGACTAATGATTCAATCATTTTCATTGGCCTGTCAGCCTTTGCATTTCCCCTTCTGAGACATAACTATGTGAACAAATTGCACCTAGACAAGGACACGATTTTCTAGAATGCTATTGTGCTGAACAGTGATGGTAACTAACACTTATGTGCTGTGTATCTCAAAAAAAAAAACTGGAAGAAAAAATTTTGAATGATTTCACCACAAAGAAAAGGCAAATATTTGAAGACACAAATATGTTTACCCTGATTTAGACATTATGCATTATGCACACATATTGAAACACTATATGGTGCCCCCATTAGTATGCATAATTTCCTGGTTTCTTGTATCGGTTTAAAATCAATTTTTTAAAAGGGTATTGACATTCTTTTTAGAATAAACAATGTACTTCAAATAAATAACATGGAGGAATTTCTAAATGAGGAGAGGAAAAATCAATCTGATTTATTGGGAGAAAATAATAACCCTAAGAGAACTGATGAGCTTAAACTCCAAAATCATTTCCAACTATTAAATCCAATCACTCTTTGAATTAAAGAGAATAAAAACTGACTATACTCATCCCTCAGGACCCATGGGAGATTGATCCCAACAACCCACCCCTGCCACCCCCAGTAGATCCCATAGCATGCTGATAGCAAAGCCCCTTATATAAGATGGCACAAACTTTGCATATAACCTACTCTTATCTTCCTATACACTTCAAATACTCCCTAGATTGATTGTTCATAATACCTAACACAGTGTAAATACTACGTATAAAGTTGCTGTTCTGTATTTTTTAATAATGACCAAGAAGAAGTCTATCCACATTCAATATAGACATTATTTTTTCACATAGTTTTGATCCGCAGTTGATTGACTCCGCCAAGAGAGAGAACATAGATCTGGACAGCTGGTATCAAATGTGTTTGCTACAAAAGCTGGAATCACGGAGGAAGAGGTAACCCTGAATACAAGTGTCTGTTGAAGCATTGAGAAAGATCCCAGCAGCGAGTACACGGGAAGAAAACTCGGAAGTAAGACTGAGGTCTAAGAGACACTCGGGCTTCAGGTGATGAGAGAGAAACAAAGAACCCATAAGCAGCCAGGATACTGTAAGACTGTGGTTACTTGTGAGGTGGTAAGTTCATCCACAAATTCTTTCATGTAATGGTAACTTAGTCTCAGAAAATCATGTATCTTAATAATCAGATTAAAAATAGTTCTGTAGCAACACACACACGGCAGTCAGAATGGAGAAATTGACCCCTGGGTTCTTTCATAGCCCCATTATGAATTCATATCAGTCACCATCTAAATCAGCTCTTTACATTTTTGAAGTCATTAAGATCATTTATAAGGTAGATTTACATTAACATTTGTTTGTTATGAATACCTTGCCCTAATTTTAGTTCTTGAAATGATATGTAATTTTAGAATATGGTAGATTTTAGATTATCATGGATTAGAATGGCTTAAAGAAAGTCATCATAGTTGGCAAAATGACACTTGAAAATATTTTGTAACATTTTTATTTCAGTATTTTTTATTTCCTTGTCTCTGTTGATTATTACTACTCACTGTAAATATTATATGCTAATGTAACCAGACAATAGGCCCAGAATCTAAGATCATAGCAATGCACTTTATTTATGAAAAAATATATACTCATGGGCAGTGAATGCAACTTTTTGCAGGAAGCTGAGTATTAGAAATAATATGGACCTAAAGCCAAATATTATCATGGGGGAAACACCTGGAACATAAGAATAAACAAAATTTTCTTGGAAACATTTATTTCAGATTATTAAAAATTCCGTTCCCTGCTCTTTGAAGTTTACGTATTTGAGATCAACCCTGCCTCTGCACCGTCCCTGCTGGCCTTGGCTCTGTAGCTCACACATGTAGAGTCGTGCTTCACTGGCCCACGAGATGCGTTTCAACTTTTCTGTGCACTGAATTTAACTCAGGAAAACCTTGAGTAGCACATTTCCTACAAAGAATTTTATGCTGATTCATCCAATTCTTGGGCAAATTTCATAAATCCTTCATCACTAGCTACTGACAGTGACCGGCATCTGTAACAATCACTTCAACAAGATTTCTATGGAAACGCTTAACCATTAGGGCTGCAGAACTATCAGAGCTTTCCTTTTCAGGGTATTGTTATGAAACTCGTTTAAGTCTGTGTAGGGAGTACAAAATGTGTTGAGGTGTCCCATTTTTCTCTTAACACCATTCTTTATATTTTATAAGATCATTGATAAATATAATTGTGCAAATTTTGTAAGATTTTTTTGTCTTACAAATTTTGAAGCAATGAGACTGGCATCTTGTGAAATCATTCTCACCACGTATGAAGCAACTCTAAGCAAATCACCCTGTGTTGTTGATTTCAATGAGGCAAGTCCTCCAAAATGGGTCTGCCAAGGTTTGGGTTATGTGTAATCTAGTCACTATTATTATGCCATAATTTAAGTTGTGATGATACTTCTATTCTCAAAAATATGTTGTCCTTCCCCAAAATATCTACCTCATATATTCATTTAGTACTTACATTACATGCCATCTTATTACTCTATTTAACTATTTGACAGTTCTTAATAACATAAAGTAATAAACACTGTAAAATAAGAAAGCTTTTATTATCACTTAATATGCTTCTAACACAAATAATACTAAAATCATAATTGTCTTTGACCCATGCAAAATATGACCTAATTAGTGACAAGAATAAGATTATATCAGTCTTTCAACAAACATGCGATTAATTAAGATATGTTATATTTCCATATGGAGATGTAATAAAACATACAATGATATTTACATAATATAACCAATTAAAATTTCTAATTATCTGACAAAGAAATTGGTGAAACAACCAAGAGTTCTTTCATAGTACGTGACAAAAATGATTTATAAAAAACCATGCTGAAGAGAAAGGATTTCCAAAATGATACGTGTGTTTTCCATTCCTCAATATATCATAGTGTACAGTACTTAAACTGCTCATGCTCAAACCAGGCATTCTTTCAGAAAAGAAAATTCCTGTTCCTCATCGCTCTGGAAAATAAATGTCTGCAAATCAGAAAGTGAGCTTAGTCAACGCCTTCTTCATTCCGGGGGCTCCAAAAGGCTATTGCAAGTTTTCTCTCCCCCATGCTTAGAGAGCACATTTGAGTGATCGCCCAAGCCTGGATCCCACTGAGAAACAAAACTGATACTTAAGGCTCTCTGGCCTCAGACTTTGATATTATCCTCCATCAAGGAGAACTTAAGTCACGGGCCTTACATCATCTAGTCTCCATGTATCTGTCCCCCAATGTTTGTCTCTTCTTTTACAAAATAAAACAGGATAACATAAGAACTAACATGTCAATGAGTTGAATAAGTCAAGGTCTGGGATAAAGACCTAGTCAAAAATTATAACATGAACATAGAGCTTGTAACTTTCCAAAGACAGAAATAAGCCCTGTGCACTAGAATCTACAGAAGAAGAAAGGCCACCCTATAAATGACACCAAGACAGGCAATGAATAGATCACACAGGAGTATAGAAACCATAAGAAATTTGGATTTTATTACTGGTGAAATTTGAAGCCATGGGAGGGCACTTAAAGAAAAGGAGAGCTATACACTTCTGGTTTCAGCATCTGACTGCAAAATATAATTAGCACAGAAAAAAATCACAAAATAATAGCTATCAAGTATGGATAAGTCTAGAAATTTAATGCAACACAAAGACGCTAGGATTCATAGCAGACAAGAAGAATTTAGTTGCTCTTACCACCAAAAAGTGAAGAACTGTGTGAGAAAGTAGATATGTTATACATGAATAAAATTTATTTAAGATATATACTAAAAAATGTTTCTAAATACCAAGCACTGATGATAATAAATATTAATAAACATAGGGAGCAAACGTAATTCTCAGACTTTAGGCCTAGAAACTGATAGAACTACTCAGAAGACTATTTTGCACGGAATGTCTCAGCCGCTTCCTCCTAGGTGTGCTGTCTATGGAACTGCTTGCATTCAGCAACAAAATTTAAGACTGATCTTATAGCACTATTCAAGTAGCATCAGACTGGAAACTACTCAAATTCCCAACAATACAACAGAGGCAGTGGAGTGTATTCACACAAGGAGACATCACACAGCAATTAGAATTAATAATTTAGGGCTAGATAAGATAATGTGAATATCACAAATAGCACCAAGTAAAAACCAGATGCAAAGCAGTATTCTGAATTAATCCATTTAGAAGGATAGGGGGTTATTGTGTGTGTGTGTGTGTGTGTGTGTGTGTGTGTGTGTGTGTGTGCGCGCGCGCGCGTTTTTTTGTGTGTATGTGGTCCTGGCGATTGACCCCAGGACCCTCCCACTGAGCCACATCTACAGCTCATTTTGGTCCTTGATTTCCAGGAAGGTCTTGCTAAATGGCAAAGTCAGGTGGACTCGGCTCAAATTTGAAATCCTCTTGTCCCTGTAAGGGCTCGAATCACAAACCTACACCACCAGACCAAGCTTCGATGTTTTCAAAACAGTCAAATGTAATCTGTATCTTTAGGAAACAGGTGTGTGTACGGGGTAGTCAGCATCTAAAAGGGGCAGGTGGTGCCTGGGTGGCAAGGTGTGGGGACAAGTAGTAGTGATATGTCAGCACTGAGAGCACAACCTACTGTCAAAGAGAACAGACAAGGAGAAATTCTTACATACACTTGAATTTTAGTAAATGCTCTTTATTTTCCATTGCTACATTCTTCTTTCTTAGCAGCATAGTAAATCTTGGTCGAAACATTTTTTTACATTTCTCCTGATTTTAATCTGTTTATTTTATACGTAGGCCTATTCTTTCAAGTGTGTGCGTGCATGTGTGTGTGGACGCACAATGACAGAGGAAATAAAATAAATTATAAATATTAAATTTTATGTCTTTCCAGTTACTCAAGATGTGATTTCTAGAATGAAACTAGATAAGGCATCAGGGCTACTTATCCTGACAATGTCCTTAAAATTCTGAAGTTTATACGGAGGAAGCGTCTATAAAGCTCCGCAGCTGACCTTAGCCTTTCAGAGTGAACAAGGCAAGAGTTCTGTCCATCCCTTCAGAACAGCCTAAGATCACACACCAATGGTAAGTTAACTTTTCATCTTCTTTCACTAGCGAAGCTACTGTACAAATATTTTTTATAAACAACTCTGCCTAAGACTTGAATCAAATTGTCTTATTCCTTTTTTTCGTGAACACTTTCATTGTTTATCATAAATTCTTGCTTGCACCATAGAAGTAATCCATAATCATTAGGTAAACTCTGTGTCTTTTACAGTCGTAGTTTGGAATGAATGACTTGAAGGATCAAAAGCTTTGGAGGAGTGAGCTGGGGAGTCAGTTAACAAACCCATTCAATTGTTAGTCATCACTTTCAGTGTTCACTTTTAAACACAGAAGTATTCTTGTTGCTGTTTCATAACAAGTTGCTGAAATACTGCCATGAGAAGTCGAGTCAGGAAGTCAAAAAGAATATTACCTGATACCACAAGAGGCTTGGTTGCCATTGGATAATTAAGAAATTTCTTTGGCTCGACAGCTTGGTTTTATTTCTGCTGGATTTCTCTGCTTGGTGGCAACCTGGTGCTGTCTAAGATAATGGGGCCTGCATGGCAGGAATATTATTTTTTATAGTGGCTGGTAAAGAAATTAGGGGTGTGGTACACTTACCTAGACCCCACACTTTCACTTACATGGTGATGACTGAGAAAACCTTCAGTCACTTAAGCATAAAATACTGTAAATTAAAAGATTTCAAAAGCATCTTCCTTGCATACTACAATAAATAAAATTTTCTTGGTAGAATTTTTAAAACAAACGCAGTGATATCTCATTTGTTTTTAAATTTTGAACATGAAAAGATCAGGTGTCTTATGAGAACAATAATAAATTCCAGCTTGTAAAACTTAAGATAATATTTACCTTAATATTGTTTATGCTCTTGGTTAAAATAAAATCTAATTTTTCTCACAGTAGAACTTTACATAATAAATTATCTTAATGTTTTAATTTTAAGCAACATTTGTATAATTGTTTTTATAGTGTTCCTTTGGTTAGATTTCCATTTTAAGATCTAATAGTATTGTGAAATTTTTACTCTGATTTAATCTGGTTTTCAATAAATGAGCTAATAAACTGGTTAGTGTTGGAAAGCTAACAAAAGAAAATACTTTATTAAACCCATTCTCCTGAGTTCTTTAGCTTCTATTAAACTTTGAATACAATTCAAAAATTATTTTAAATTGATCTTCTGGGGGCTGGAGGCACAAGTCAGCAATTAAGAGCACTTGCCTGGTGAGTGTGGGGCTCTGGGTTTGATTCCCCAGCACCACATAGGCTAGACATCCTGGGAGGGCTTAAGGTTTTTATATCGATATGTTTAATATGTCAGGCTGTATGCGAAAATGGCAAAGGTGAGGATAACAGTGCAGACTCTGCCCCCTTCCTGCTGATGGAGCAATTGGTAAGTTATTTAAACGTGTGTGTGTGTGTGTGTGTGTGTGTGTGTGTGTGTGTGTGTGTGTGTGTGTGAAATCCTTCATCTATGAAACAAAAATACTAGTAACATTTTCACTGAGTTGATTTGGGCAATATAACTACAGTAAGGTTCTTTGCTCAAGAAAGATCTGGTTTCTGCTAACTGTTGAAAAGACCTTTCTCGTTTATTTTCAGTAAGTGATTGTGCTGCAACACTGCCGTGAAAATCGAGGTTTATGACTAGGGCTTTTATTTTAATGGATCTCTACAATTTACTCATTCCGCGCTTTCTGACTATAGGAAAGATAGTGAGAGCTACCATCAAGTAAAACTGGAGGTTTTACTTTGTAACTCAAGACTTTAGAATCATGGTTTTCGTATGCTTTCTATTAAAATTGGTGTCATTTTTCATTGTCTTAGAAAGAAGAGAATGGAAAAGGAAAAATGGAAATACCCTCAGTATTAACTGACAGATCAAATCCTAGAATAGATGACATAACTGGACAAAGATGATTTCAAGAAAATTGAATTTCCTAATTCAATTTAGATAGCGAATATGTGTCAGTGAAGGCCAGTGTCCCGAGTCATAAAACACATGATCTATTCCTTTGGGTCACTGTTAAAATGAAAATCTTGACTCTATGCAAAACTGCTTATTATGGGATTAATGGCAGTATACAGTGGAGCAAAATAGCATGCTAAGTTAAACAATGAATATTGTATATTTTAAAAAATGTCAACCACAGACAATTTTTTAAATGCCAATAAGCCTGACCTTTGAGGATGGTAACAAAGCTTGAGCAATTTTCATATCTCTCGTGATGGAGCAGCTTTTCAGGGACAGGAAGCAATGATTTACTCAAAGACCAAAACCATTTAAACTATTTGATGTAAGACTGACCAAGAACAGACTTTTTCCAGTATTACTGCAAAAAGTGTTTGGTAATGACCTGAAGTCCTTTACAACGGAAAAGCTTGACTGACCTGTGCATCACGTAGGGTTCTATCTTAGCCAAGTGTGGAAGATAACTTGCCTTTGTGTGGCTGTTGACAGCTAATATAAGGACATCACTAGTGAGATATTTCCGTCAAAAATGTTTCATCAGAAGCTCATCCAAGCTTTAAAACTGATTTCTGCATTTACAGAAATGGAGGACAGAAAAGAAAAAATAAATAAACCATTGCCATAGGGAAAAGAAAACAATTTTTGCTTTCAAATTCAGAGTGTGAAACATTCCTGACAACAGCTACACTGGTCTCTTTAAAAGCCAATGTCACATGGAAATATAAGCTTGAGAAGGGTCGTGATTGACACAGAACACCCTAAGGTAATCTGGAGACCAAAATCAAAGTAGACAGCTTGAGTGGAACTTGCCTTGAAAAATGCATTTAAGATATTCAGGAGATAAAAAGAGATATCTGTGTGTTAACAATTACCACATGGTAATGCAGAATGCTTATTTCTTAGTTAATATAATGACATTGTGATTATAAAGCACTTTGTTCTTATTCTTAAGAAATTCATGGAGAACACTGCATTTGATAAGTTCAATTGTGTCAACTTAGTTGGCCGGGAAATCACCTGAGAAGATAGTAAGACACACTTCTAGATGTGTCAGAGAGGGTCATGAGACTGTGAGTTTGGGTTGTATGTATGGTATTTGGTCCCCTCCTCTCTGGTCCTGTTCCTCTGCTATGCTTCTAGGCTCCCATACAGTAAGGCTTCTTGGTCCACCATGCCCTTCTGCCATAAAGTTTCTGCTTTGGAGGGAGCCATTCATGGACTGAATCCCCTAAAACCCTAAACCGAGTTAAACTTTTCTTTCTTCCAGTTGTGGATGTGCAGCATCGTGTTGCAGCCACAGGAAAGCTCACTAATACAAATACCGAGGTAAGATGTGATGATTTCTGTAATTTATTTTAAATAAATCAGTAAAAATATATTTTGTTAGCTATATAAAATTCTAATACTACATAGATACAGATATATTACGTAATATAAATAGAAACAAAATACATAGTATAAATCCAATATTGCAAAATGTTAAATTTGTTGAGCTTTGCGTAATGATATACCAATATTTTTTTGCCTTTTCCACATAAAGGTTTCTTTGTAAATTAAATATAAAACAAACTAAAGAAAAAGAATAACACAGTAAGGTTGAACATTATGACTATTGATAATAAGAGGTATTTCTTGATCACATAGTACTATAATGTGGTTCTGTAATGTCCCCATAGGTTATAGGCTTTGTTTCCATCCTGACATAATGGAGAGACTGTGAAGTCCTAAGTAGCAGGGCCTCATGGGAAGTCTTTAGGTGATGGAGATATGTGCTTTAAAGGGGAGTATGGAACACCCTACCCCGCCTCTTTGTTTCTTTAACTGCTTGGTCATGAGATGAATGGTTTTGCTCACCACACACTTCTATCACAATGAGCTATCACACCACAGGCCCAAAGCCATGGGGCCAATTTACGATGGAATAAAACCTCTCTAATTAAGAGCTAAAATAAAACTTTCATTCTTTATAAGTTGATTACCTCAAACATTTAGTTACATTCACAAAGAGTGTCACACCACTATATGTTAGGACTCACACTTTGTGTCATATGTGACCCCATGTATGTAATTTTCAATTGTAGTAAAATATATAGAACATTAAATTTATAATCTTAACCACTTTTCGGTGGAGAGTTCAGGGGATAAGTACCATCATCGTGCTGCTGTACCACCATCACTATCATTGTTTTCATCTCGCAAATCTGAAAACCCCTCGAACAAACCCTCTCCGTTTCTCTTTCCCAGCACTGGGCAATCTCTGTTCTACTTTCTGTCTCTGTGTACTTAACTGGTCCGGGGGCCTCGAACAAGTGAAGTTATACAGCATCTGTCTTTTTGTAACAGGCTTATTTCCTTGAGTAAGATTTCAAAATTCCTCTCTGTTGTAAAATACATCAAAATTCTTTTTTAAAGTCTAATTGATATTTTCTCTTGTGTGCGTACATAAACACCACCTTCTTTTACCCCTTATCCTTCCATCAGCACTTGTGTTTCTTCCACCTTTTGGCTGTTATAAATGATGTTCCTTGGGAACACAAGTGTACAAATATCTCTTCAAGATGCTACTCTCAACCCTTTTGAGTACATACCCAGAAATGGAATTGGCAGAGCATATGGTACTTCTAATTTTAATTTTTGAAGAACCGCTATACTGTTTTTAATAGTAGCTGTGCCTTTTTACATCCATACGATCCGTGCAAAATGGTTTCAGTTTCTCTGAATCTAGCCAATACCTTTTATTTTCTGGTTTGTTTTGATAGTAGGCATCTGATTTAGCAAGGGGTGCTGTTATGGTTTGAATCTGGAACGTCCTCAAAAAGATTCATATGTTTGGATGTTGCAAATTATCCACGGATTTTGTGCGCTGCTGGGATGCAGGGACTGGTCTGACAGGGAGGGTCACTGGGCTCGTCTACACTAGCTCCTCCCATCCTCTCTCCGTCTGCTCCTGACTTCCGGGCCTGAATTGCTTCTCCTCCTGCTGGGCCCTTGCCACGTGCTCCCACCATTGCCAGCCACCCATAAATGGACAGAGGCCTTCTGAACCTGTGCATTAAAATAAGTTGTTTCATCTTGTGAGTGGTAGATGCAAGGTATTGTGCCCCAGCAATGAAAAAATTAGCTAAGACAGATGTGATTATCAGTGAGGTTATGGCTTTATTTGGATTTCTCTAATGATGACTAATTATAAACATCTTCTCCTATGCTTATTGGCAATTTGCATATATTAATTAGCACAATGTCTATCCAAATTCTTTGCCTCTTTTTCTTTTTTGTGGTATTGGGGATCAAGCTTGCACTCTGTGCTACATCCCTAACACATTTCCTGATTTTCATTTTGAGACAGGATCTTGTTAAGTCAGTAAGTTGTCCAGATTGGACTTGAACTTGTGATCCTTCTGCTTCAGCCTCCCAGAATGATGAGATTTGAGGCCTGCACCACCAGGTTCCGCTTGTCTATTTTTTAAATTGAATTGCTTTCTTTTTGTTCTAGAGTTATGGGAATTCTTTATTTATTCTGCATTTTAATCATATCAGATATATGACTTGAAAATACCTTCTTCTATTCCACTGGTTATTTTTTCTCTCTATTGATTGTATCTTTTGATCAACAAAAATTTTTTTTGATTTAGTTTAATTTATCTATTTTTTCCTCTTTTTGCTACATGACTTACTTTTCACATTTAATTGCAATATGGATATTTTAGTCCATTTATTTTCATTTTTAAAAAATACCTAAAGCTTAGAGAACAGAATTAACTTGACCACATCGCCTCAACCACTGTAAGGTGAGGCTGAGTTTCCAACTTAGACTTGATGTCTTTGTACTACACCAGGCAGCAGTACTGATTTGAACATATATTTTGTTACCAAATTAAGAATAATTAATTAGAATAAACCCTTCAATACCATTCTGACATTCAGATTTGCCCATTCTACAAACACAGAGGCTGCTGAAATTGATGAGGAGACACTCCATCTCCCAGAAACCGGGCTTGGGCAACCAACTGTTGTAGAGATTTTTCTCTTTGACGTGCGAAGAGCTGAGAAAGAGGACAAGATCGATAGTCACCTATGACTTCTAGCAGACTCTCACTTTTTGGGGAAAATCAAGACAAGAGTTAAAGGCTTCAAAAGTTATGATAGGAAATATTTGTTTAAATCAGGCCAATGGTCCACTATTTGGTCCATTGTCTAAAACTGCAAGGAGAAACATGGTTACCACTTAAAGCTGCTCCAGAACCAGAAAGAAGTCTTGGCCAGACCTTCTTGCATTGCTGGCTCGTTCATGGAGATAATGTCCTCTATTCAAGTCCAATCTTGTCACATGTCATCATCCTTTTGTTCAAATCATGGTAATTTATGCCCTTAGAGTAGAGGCAGGTATGAGAAAACTTCCATGTACTATGAGGAGTCCAGTCCTCTGTTTAGGACTCCACTCTTGCTCTCATGTATCAATTAGTGAAGCCAAGAGACAAACTTTTATTTTAAAAAATTGCAAACCCTGCAGCTGACAGTTCCATCTGCAGAGGAACTTTTGGGGTTTTTTACATGGCTTATTGCAGCTTGAGGATCAACCAAGGGCAATCAGCATGTACAGATGTAGACGCTTTGACTGAAAAGAGAACAATTTGAGAGGGGGCATGACAACTTCCCTTCTGATCTGGAAACAATCACATGGTATGTTCAAGAAAAGAACCGAGCTTTTCAGATATAAATTACTCTCATAAAACATAATAACTGGCATAAATTTCTATGAACAAAAGGATGATGACCATGGGACAAGAGTGACCTGGAATAGAGAACATTGTCTCCACGAACGAGCAAGCAAAGCAGAAAAGTTTGGCCAAGACTTCTGACACCCAGAAATTCTACGGGCGCATCTTCTGTGGCTTCTAACAGTAGCAACTTAGCTTTAGTAAAGACAGATAAACATCCAGATCCTATTTCCAGTTCCATTCAGGCTACCAGCATCTTCAAAACAAACTGTAATTATTCCTTTAGTTACTATAAATAAATTAATTGATAATTTGCATTTCCTACACTTGCCTTTCCGTTAGCAAGCAATGCACTATATCTCAAGGTATCTCTTACGGGTTGAATTGTATTAACCAACATAATATATTGATGTCCTTACCCTGTATACCTCAGAATATGTCCCCATGTGAAAAGAAAGTCTTTGTAGACATGATTATGTAAGATAAAATCATTCTGAAGTAGGATGGGGCCTTAGTCTCATGTATGTGTAAGAGAAATAGAGGTGCAGCCAGACACATAAAAAATGCCACGTGATGCCAGAGGCAGAAGTTTAGAGCTACTCAGCTGCCGGAAACCAGGGACCCCTAAGGATCACGAGCAAACCCCTGGGAGTTCAGAGAAGGTGGAAGGGCTCCCTATAGATTTCCTTTGCTCTGCTGATGGCCCTGATTTCAGACTTTCACCTCTGGATTTCTAACACAATAAATTTTAATCCTTTGAAGCCATTCAGTTCATTACTTGCTACAGCACCCTAGGAAACTAATACCTGTTCATTTTTACCATGACTGTGATCCCTTCCAGGCCTACTGTAGTGAGTTATAATGTAATGCCTACCAGCTACCAGTTACAAACTTGATATAAAAAACTTTATATAAATGGCACAATAATATCAATGAATTTCTATCCCAAAGTAAAGCAATATTCCTCATTCAAGGACCACTGAGTTCTAGTCTCAGAGTTTATATTAGTTATTAGTTATAGGATTGTCATAGCAAAATAACAGACTGGGTGGGTGGTTTAAGCAATAGAATTTATTTCTCATGGCTCTGAAGGAGAGAGATCTGAGAGCAAAGAGTGGGTAGGGCTAGTTTCTTCTGCAGCCTCTCTCTTTAACGTATAGATAAACCAGAGCTCACGACAGCTGTAGGCTGCCTTCTGTCCTGGTTGTTTCACATGTCCTCTTTCTTCCCTTGTCTACATCCAAGTTTCCTCTTCGTATAAGGAAACTAAAGTGTTGTATTAGGTTTCACCATAATGACTCCATTTTAACTTAGTTATCTCATTAATGATCCTACTGTCAAGTATGGTCACATGCTTAGATACTGAGGGTTAGGACTTTCAATACTTGAATTTAAAGAATGTCTAGGAACTTTTGTGTTGCTACAACAAAATTCCTAATACTGAGTACTTTATAAAGAAAAGAGGTTTGGATCACAATTCTTGTAATGAGAAAGTCTAAATGGCATCAGCACCGGTGAGGACCCCTGGCAGCTCTGCAGCATGGTGGATTGCATTGTAGGAAGTGTACGTGCAGAAGGCCAACGGCAGAATCTCATGGCAAGTTTAAGAGCAAGAGACAGGGAAGAAGCCATTCTCTCTCTTTTAGAAATTTGCCCTCACAAGCACTAACCCATACCCGAGGACCTAACCCACTCCTAAAGACTGGCATTAATCCCTTCCCAAAAGTGGCCAAGTCCCATTAGCTTCCACTAGGCCAACCACTTCTCACATTGTTATACTGGAATTCAACCTTGTAGCACTTGAACCTCTGGAAAGTCCAACTTGATGAACCAATGAATTTACTGTGGTCATTCAAAGGAGTGTGGATGAGAAGCATGGGTGACTCACCTGCAGTCACATTATTGCAAAGTAACAACCCATTGGGTGAAGGTACAGTTCAGTTCATAAAAAAAGAACTTGAAATACATGTTACTATAACCTAAATGGAAGACTGCTCTCACCCAATTTATTTCCAAGGTTCTTAGTGCCACTCTACCACGAATAACATATAATAAGGTTCTTAATAAAACAGAATGACTAAGAGACAAATGATATTTGACAAAGGGACGCTTCCTTTTTAACAGCCCCTGTAAACATTCTTTCTTGACACTTACTTGACGGAGCCTTAGACTTGTATAACTGCACTGTTCATCTCGTTGGAGTTGATTAAATATTTACTGAATTTATTCAGAGAACAGTAACTGTGCCTTCTTCTATTGTTCTACATGTCTTGCAGAAATGATATTTCGGTTGCAAACTCCACGTGCCACCTTCTTTTGCTTGCCAGTCTTACTGTCTCAGTCTGAAGTGCCTCATCTTCCCTACAGCTTTCAGTATTGCTTACAATATCAGATAAACTCCAATAAGATAATGTGTCAGTTACTTTTTCATTGCTGGGACAGAATACATCCACAACTCAAGGGAGGAAAGATTTATTTGCATTCACAGTTTCAGAAGGCTTCAGAGCGTCTATAGGTGGCCAGCACTGGTGAAAGCCCATGGCAGGAGGAAGAGCCAGAGACATCACCAGGGACGGAAAGTCAAGTCAAGCAGGATGGGGGGATGAACATCTCCTCATCCCGGTCCCGCCCCCGGTGATCCTCCCTTCCTGGGTCAAGCCTCAGTTCTTCACCCATGCCAGGTTACACCCCAGGCATCTGCCCCTTCCAGGCAGGCCCCACCTCCCAACAGCTCGCGGTTCCACAGGTTATCTCACCACCTCCGAATATATAAGGCTTCTGGGGGACAAACCAGATCCAAACCTCAACAGATAATCATTTCTGTTGAGAACATATGCAGTCATAATTTTCTTTAAAAATTGAATCCAGTGATGATAAAACAAATGACTAGAGAAAACTGAGTAATTTAAAGCTGTAATTTTACTTATACCAAAGGATAGATAGTAGTTACTTTGACAGCTTTTACATAAACTCAGCCAGTGAAGACCATCCTATCTTTCTCCCCAAAAAACTGGTAAAATAATAATATAATAATAACAATTTTTGGAATATTCTTATCAGTTTTATTCCTAAGTCCCTCAATAAACTCAGATAAGGACATAACCATGTAAAAAACCTCAAATAGTTTCACATAGACTCACTTTTGCTAAGAAAAGAAGCTGTAGAGCCGAACATAAAGTTTCTATGACTTCAAAAGATAGGCCCATTGGCTGAGCAAATTTGTTCCTCAATACAGGCCTGTGCACAAGAATTCCATCATGTGAGCCCCTCCACAAGCCTAAACTCATGACAGAGGTTTGCACCTGTGTGAGAAGTCAGCCCATCTATGAATGCTATTTCATCACTTCCCAGGTCTCATACTAACCAGCTCTCAATGGTCCCTGCTGTACAGACATCTAAAACAGGTCAGATTGAGAAACCAGAACCAACTCGGTCCAGGATGCTCAGAAGGAAAAGCAAGTATTTGGAGAACTTAGACTACTTTCTCTGGAAAGAGCTAGTTAAGGAAAAACTGAAGTAGTTGGCATAATAGTGCAATAACAGAGGCTGTCGTGGTAGCCAGAGACTGAGCCAGAGCCAAGTGTCTTGAATTTGAATCTGGTCCTGGGCATGTCCCATGTGTTTTGGTGTGGAACTGGAATGTCCCTCAAAAGCACCTTGCGTACAGAAGGCGAATGGATTATGGAGGTTGGTTGGATTGGGTGGGCTGGTCCTTTGATGGTTTGTCATGCTGCTGAGACATAAGGCTGGGCTGGAAGGGCAGATTGCTGGGCGTGGCAGGAAGAGGAGCGCTTTCTCACCAGCTCTGCCTCCCTCTCCACCTCAGCTTCCTGGCCACACTGACTTGAGCCCCTGTCCCCCACCAGGCCATTCTGCCAAGCCACTGTTCCAATCAACCATGTCAAGACTGACTGAGGCCTCTAAGATGTGAGCCAAAAAATAAACCTTTTCTCCCTTAAGTTACGTATGTCAGGTATTGTATCCCAGCAATGAGAAGGTGACCAAGAAACCACGTCACCTCCTCCTGTATACCACCAGGTGAAGGCAGAAGATCTAGTTTCTGATTTGCAGTACTAAGAAAAACAGAAATTGTATGCATTTTGCAAATATGATATTAAGCAAGTACTGCAACTATTCCAGTGAAAGCTAAATAAGAAAATATTACATAGTAGAATTTCAAGAGGTTTAGCCTATCATTAAAGAGAGGCACATTGCTGATGGACCCTCCACTCTAACTTGCAACTTGTACCTCAGGTTTTGTGTCACAGGCTTTTCTGGCCTTAAATGCAAAGATGGCAAGACGCAAAAGGGCCAGTCAGAGGGTCGTGTCACAGAATCAGGAGTATAAAGCAAGGGACTGGTGGCAACAGTTGCCCGAGTTGTAACCAGGACAGTGAGTATCTCCCCAAAAGGACAGAAAGCTTGATCAATGTAGCTTAATAGAAAGCTCTTAAGGACCTGTTGGTGGTTGGTTCTATGCTACAAGCGGGTGATTGTTAAGATGTAGCCTCCACTCCCAGGGAACTCAGGCCCAGCAAAGGAGACGGATACAGAACCAAAAGAGTCTCAGTGAAAATTTTAATTGATACTAAAAGCACTACAGAAACAGGAAAGGGATTAAATCTGAGGGAGTCTGAGACATAAAGATACATAGACGGGGAAAATGTGCCTTTCCTGGCCAGGGAGCAGCTTGTGCAACAACACACGAGCCCCGAAGTTCAGATGACTTTAGAGAAAGGGAAAGAGGATGAGGGCGACATCACAGGACACGTGGACCAAAGCGTGAGATGAGATTGGAGAAAGGAGATCCACCCTTACGAACCGCAAACTGCGTTGTTAGGCAAATGGGCAAAGCCTGTGAGAGTTGGCAAAAGACCCGGTACCTGGACTAGTTAATACAGAGTCAGGGAAATGCACACTGCATCATCGGCCTGGTTTTACGTTTCACATATTTCTGTGTGTTTTCAGTGTCATTGTTACGGGACTGTGTTTAGCAAATATTTGAAATGGTCAGGCTGTCGTCATTGTAACAAAGGAAACTAACAGATGAGATTGCTCTTTGTCCTTTCACCAGACTTTTTCAATCTGTAGACGCACCCAGGAGAATGGCTTGATGATAGTGGGAATGATTGGAAGGAGAGAAACCCAAGAGGAAGATGGAATTAAGGAAACAAAGAAGCAGCTGCTTGCTCATCTGCTCACTTCTGAGTGATCTTCCAGGGGCAAAATCCACGGAGCTCTGGGTTCCTCTGTTAATGAGGAAGGCTGTTCCTCTTTCAACAGCTGACGTTATGCGACTCAACCCTCACACATTTCATGACTGTTGAAGGGAAACAGCAAAATCTCTACATTGTCAAAGCAAATCTGATGATTGAGAAAATTACCACAATAACGTATGCAAGCTGACCGCGTAGAATTGTTATAAAAACGTCGCAGAGTTCTGGCTTGCCGTGCATCTGAAACACCTGGGCTGATCTCTCCACCTGGAGACCTAAGAGCAGCGTGCCTTGCCTAAGAAGCCATTCCTGCGAGATGGAATCGCCATCACCCAGGGAGCCTTGTTCCACATCGTAAAACTGTCTCCTCTTGGGAAGATGCAGGAAGTTCACTTCTTTTTGGTAAGATACCTTAGCAGACAGAGGTGCCTGATGACTGTCCCCACCGCAGCTTGTGAGGAGTTGCTAGCCTTTTACTTTGGGCCAGTGGAGTTGAGTCTCTCTCCCCTCAGACAATAGTTTAAAATCATCTCCTGTCTGTCATTCTTTTCGTCGGAAGAGCAGTCACGTATTCCTGCTGTAGAGTTCCCGACTGATGATGATGATTTAGCTATGATCTTTCAACTTTATGACAGCCTGAAAGCCCACTCATAAACATTCTGCATTTCACTTTTACCGCAGTAGTCGATAAATTATATGAAGTAATCAACATTTTGTGATAAAATGGGCTTTGAACTAGATGACTTTGCCCAACTGGAGGCTCACACAAGCGTGTGAAGCACTTTTACAGTAGGCCAGGCTAAGCTACAGTGCTCAGACGTTTAAATGCATTGTCTTGTCTTTTGTTCAATACTGGAGGTTGAGCCCAATGCATTAGCACTCAATCTCATTCCCAGGCCTTTATTAATTTTTTTAAAATGTCAAGACAGGGTCTCACTAAGTTATTCAAACTTGAGATCCTCCTGCCTCAGCCCCCCAGAGCACTGGAAATATAGGCGTGTGCCACGATGCATGGTTATAAATGTATTTTCAGTGTACAATATTTTATACTTACAGTGAGTTTAGTAGGATATAATCTCATCAGGAGTTGAACAGCGGTGGCAGTGTTCCCAGTCAGCGACTGGACTTTGCCTTCTTCAAAAGATGCTTCATACCAGGACTTTAACATCACTTCCACATTCCACAGAACACCTGTATGAGGTAAGCATATTATTGTGATTAATTTTTTCTGCAGGACAAAAATTGAAGTTGAGAATCTTTAAAGCTTATAATTCAAAGTAAATAAGAAAATTGGGAAGATCTAGTTAAGAGATTGTAGAATATTATTAAATCTTTCAATCTCTGATTTCTTCATTAGAACATAGCCACCGTGTTATCCAAGTGGGAGAGCCAGTCAGCACTACTTCCCTCCTGCTTAGGAAAGCAGTTCTCGGGACCTTGCAGTGGCCACCGTCACTGCCAAGAGGATGCAGCCACCTTCGAGTTAGACTTCAGTTTGAACCGTACCTCCACTGATTATCTCTGTGACTTTGGGCAAATTTTTAAGCCAATAGCCCAGAGTCTTTGTGCTTACAAAAGAAGATAATAATATACTATAATAATAATAATAATGCCAGGGTGTTGTAAGGTCCAAGGGAGGCAAGTGGTGACTTTGTTGCTCTCAGGCCACAAGTACCTTAGATGACTCAATGCTGTCCTTCTACAAGGGCATCAACAACAGGACACGCCAGGAGAGAGTCATTGACCTCTCCCAAGGGTGCCCTGCCCTGGCTCCCTCCTTCCCTCTCTTGGTGATGGGCATCCCCGCCAGCTACCTGTCGGCACTTTCCACTGAGCCTCGCCTCTCAGCAGCGAGCCTGGCCAGGTGCTGGCCGAGCTATCTGGGATTGTCTTTTCTATCTCTTCCCCCAGGAGGCAAATGCAAGGGGGGACTGTCCAGCTCAGTCATTAACTACACCGGTTCAACCCCCTGGGAAAGATCACTCAAGAAAAGTTTTGCTCCTGATCTGGTTCTATTTTAAAAATAAATAAATAAAGCAAGAATTTAGGGAATAGAAAGCCGGCTTCAAACAAATAAGGTTCTTCAACGTCTTCATTTTGAGAAATACTTTATAAAATAGATTCCAAAATGTTTAAAACCTAAATGAAGGAAGATGGCAATGTTTTAACTTCAGGAGAAGGAGAGAACTGGGTCTGGATTGGTAGAAATAGCATTTTAGCTTGACTTCTCATAAAGTGCCATTTAGTCATTAACATTTGAGGACAATCATCTGAAAAAAAAAACTTCCAGAAAATCTCATCAAGCTAGAGATGTGATAAAAACTAGATCTATGTCAACACGATCCATAGAACATATTATTTAGTATTAATGCATTGCTATTTTACAAAATGCATTTTGGAATTCTTTTCACTGTCCGTTTAGTTCTTATTCTTTGAAGTGCCCAATCTTATTTTTTTTACTAAAATTTGCACATAAAACTGGATTTCAAAGAAGTGGCTATATTTATGGGTCAAATCACAGACTTGACTTTAAAACCCTGTAACTTTGGGTTCTTTTATTTCCCGATTCAGGAAGAAATTCCAAAGCTTCGATTAAATGATAGTGTACAACTATCTTTAGGCAACTTCAGTCCATTTTCTTAATCTTACACCTTCTAATCTCCACCCACGTAACTTTGGTTTTCTCCAGGCAAAATGAAAAATAACACAGGGTTAACGAGGACGACAACATCTGTGATGATTATTCAATGAGGTCAAATATGTCTCATCTTTGCACATTTGTTGGAGGCAAAATTTTTCTCTTCATTTCCATAGATACAGGATGTCTGGTTATTAATCAGAAATGATAGGCCATAAATTACAAAGCCAGTGAAATAGCATCTGTCCTTTAATTGGCCAAATGCTTTCTTGTTTACAAATTCATTTCATTTTTGTTATGATGAACATGATTTTGAAGACCAGGTTGATTAAATTTAGAACGCATTTCAGATGTATGTGTAGAAAAAAAACAATCTAGCTCAACCATGGACAAGCTGTGATCAAAGATAGTTACAATAATATAGGAGGCATGGAATAACATATCCCTAGATTTAAGATGGGCCAGAAAGAATGTTTCCTCATTCCCTATATTACAATCATTTCAATTCCTTTTACCCTAGATTCTTCTGACAAACTGGGAAATTTATTTTCAGTTTTTCTGTCTACTATACACATTGGAATGTTCAAATAGAATTTTTTTTTTTTTTTTTGGAGGCAGGGTTTCACTCTGTAGTAGAGACCAATTCCAAACTCACTATGTTAGCACAGGCCCGGCCTGGAACTCATGGCAATCATCCTGCTTCAGCCTCTCAGGACAACATGTTTTAAAACTAATTTAGAGCTGGGAAAATAACACAATGGTTAGAACACTTTCCTAGTAATCGCAAGGCCCTGAGTTCAATTTCCCAGGACCAAATTACCACTGGGCGAAGTAGTGCATGCCAATGATCCGAAGACAGGAGGCCAAGACAGGAGGATTGATATGATTTCAAGGCCAGGCTGAGCTACAAAGTGAGTTTAGTACCAGTCTGAACTACAGAGCCAGACCCTATCTCAAAAAAGCCTTCAAAATTTAGTGACAAATATTTCACAAACAGGAAGAAATTAAGTCAACCTGCCACTTTGAACTGTTGTAGTCAGCCTACCATATATGTAAGCACCAATGGGGGAAGGCCGCCCGTTCCCCCGGGCTCTCCGTGTCTTTGGTACTGATTCACTGCTTCTTTCCTGCAGTTGCACATCACATCCCTCTGTTATGTGTTACACTGAACATCATATTATTTATCCCCGGATTTCCCAGTGTTGGTGCTGTTGACTTTTTAGACCAGACCGCCCTGTATTACAAGGTCTGACCTATGCATTCAGGGTACTAACATCTTATCATAACCTGTACCCACTAGGTACTGGTAACACAGAATTTTTTCAGTCAAAAATATCACTGGACGTTGCCAAATGCCCCACGATAGGTAAGATCAATCATCTCTGATTGTAAAACTACTTGTTGCAATGACTTTTGCTTACTTATTTATTGATCTACCTGATAAATACTTACTAGATATATATTATGCATCAGGTAAAGACTGCAAGAGTAAGAAAGATAGGGTGCTTTTCTTCCATCCAAAAGTCTAATTGTAAGTATGAACAATTCAATTATAATTTGACATATAAAATATTAAAACTCTGCTAGGACGAAATGAAAGAGTGCTTAACGCAGAAGGGTGTGGGTAGGAATAAGCGGCAAGCTCGTCACAAGGAAAGACATGCTTCAGCACCCAACCAAGAGATGAGTGGAGATTCACTCAGTGAAAGTCGCAGAATGGACAAGAATGTTTTAGACAAAGAAAACAAGTGGGCAGACACGTGTAGATGAGAAAGTAGATCGCCATGGTCGGGGCCCTGAGAGCTACAAGGAGAAATCAGGCCACACCATGTCTTCTGTTTCATATAAAGAAGTTTTGACATCGTTTTAAGAACAATAGCTATGATCTCACTATGATAGGAGCGGCAGTGGCTAGCAAGGCTTCTTGGCTCTCCTTCCATAACTTCAGAGAAATGTCCTTCTGTGATGAGTCAGCCCTTGGGTGCTATGGCAGCCCAGATGTTTTGCAACACAGCATCCTTCCCAAATTTTTAATCTACTTCTTTAACATAAAAAAACACAGAAACCATCAACTTTTTAGATCTGCCTATAAGAGGAGGGAAAAAACTACTACTAAAACTAAACTATGTGCATTTTTTTTTGCTACACAAATAACTGAGATCTAATGATAATCTGAATGATTATAAGAAAGTGGGATCTAAGTTTTCTGACCACTTACTACAATAGTTCACTGGGAATTTGAGGAAAATTTGTCACTTAGAGATGAAATTTTTTAAAAATTAATGGCTTGTCAAGTTTGGACAAAGTCTACTTAGAGTTTCTCTTTTTCTTAATTCTGATTGTATCTTGTTAGACTTATCTAGGATTCAATAGGAAATCTGTGAGTTATGAAGACTTAAATTTTTGAAATTAAGTATGTAATTATCCATCGTACAAGAACTACATTTGATCTTTGTATGAATTAAAAATGCTAAATGTTTAGGTGATGTTTGCTCAATACACCCAAAAACTGAATAAGATATTTAGCATGAGAAAGAAAACCACGTAATGTGACTTCAGGCCGTATCTGAGTCATGCCAAAGGAAATCAGATAAGTGCCCAACATATTGGGCGAATTTTTTTTTCCAGGCAGTGACTATATTTTAACAGAATGTGTTTTTTGAGAGAATCAGCTGGAATCTGAAGCACGAAATTTGGTAGCATTTCGTTGTTATTAAGTACACTACTCAAAGCGAAGCCTTGTAGACTATGTCAATCTGCAAGTAAATAAGTTGAATTCATTTCCTGCTTATCATCTGTTCACTGCAGAATAAAACAGGGATGGGGCAGGAGACGCTCTGGAAATAACAAAGTCAGAAATGAGCTTGTCCCTTCATTCCCATGAAGGTTCATCTTTTCATCTAGAGAAATAGTTCAGGGAATTTTGCTTCTGACCTATAGCACACTGCAAAGCAATTCTACTTGCTCGAGAATTTTCTCCTAGATAAAACAAATCTTGGGAGTTTTAAATTTTTCTGAATTTTCTCTTACATTTTTAAAAATTTTGAAAGATTTCAAAGTGCTGGAGAACATAGCCTTCCCCTGAAAGTATAACTTTTTCCTAATTTTTCACATCTGAAAAAAATTTAAATATCATTGTGTCCTTAAACAACTCTACTGATGTTTTTCATGTTATCTTTTATCTAGAGTTTAAGAAGTATCTCATTTTCCTTGGTGGTTTTTCTAAACGGCTAAGACAACAAAACATAGAATACTGGAATTCAGTTATTTCTATTCAAGATCATTTAACTGATCAGATGTATTCAACACAAGTTCAGCAATAATTTTAAATTAAATTTTAGTGACCTTTTGTCATAATTACATTGTTTTAATCTTAGCAAGATTGGGCCTGATTTTTGAGAGAAAGGAATTACAAAAAGCAGAAGAGAAAAAGAAAAAGTAGAAAATAAGAAAAAGAGGAGAGACAGAGATGGCTAATGACATGATTTATAGAGGCTGCAGTGTAATGACCTCTGTTTAGACTTAGAATCAGTGCGTGGTGTTAAGTGCACAAATTCCTGGTCAAAAAAGTTTAATCTGAATGAGTACAATCATATTCTTGAAGAAAGTGTATGTCCATCATTAATTGGTGGAGAACATAGAAAAACAGGTGTCATGAAATTATTAAAAAATGAAAATTCAAGGGAAAAAATAGAAGTGCCCATCTAAGCTTCAGGCAAGTAAAAAAAAAAAAAGTATTTTAGCCAATGGCACTTGGAGTATATGAGATGTAATAAAAATGCACAGTGAACATTTAAATTTTTAAGTGTATTGCAGTAAAGGACACAATGCCATTAATTCTTCTCAAAATACTGCCTCTTGCTTTGAACACACTTATCCTGTTGTTCTTGCCATTTTCTGAAGCACTTCTGGAAGTCTTTTTTCATGAGCATCTTTATGAAGTATGACCAAAAGTAGTTAATGAGGTTGTAGAGTGCCATTCATCAGAAGACAGACTCAAACTAGCCTAGAAACATTACAGTGTGGCCTTAGCCACCTTATTCACCAGATCTGGTGCCAGGCAACTTCTGCTGTTCTCCAAACTCAAAATGATCATGAAATGTGTTGAATCTATTCAGAAAATCAAGGCAGCTACAATAGTGCTACTAGACATTCAAAAAGAGAACAAAGGAATAGCTCCAGAAAGTAGCAAAAAACGATGGGATAAGGGCTAAACTAGGATAAAGTGAGGGTATTTTAGGGAGATTAATGACAAGTGTCTTTTACTATAATAATTGTTTAAATTTAAACATTCTCTGTATTTGTTGATCAAACCTTTTACAGTCTCATAAAAGTGTTATCAGCATAAGGGAAATGTTTACATCACACTGAAGATATATATGTTGTCTAAATCTCACTGTTTTTATTCTTATTGCAGGTGAGTATGTTCACAGGCCAGAAATGCTCTGAGCAGGCCAACACTCCTAGCTACTGATGTGTTTTCATTCAGATTCTGGACATCTATCTCATGAGCCTGGTGAGTGGGCATCTGTCGCACCAATGATTAACATACCCACTCTCACAGTGACTATATAAGACTTGGCATTACATGCTTACCAAAATAATGAATGCCACCCATGAGTCCTCTTGACAAGACTGTGGTACTAGCTACTGACTATCTCTATTTGAATGCATGACAGCTAAAACTTACCTATTTCCTGTGACCATTATACAATAGGTAGGCATCATAGATGAAACTATATGTGTCCTTTCTGGATGTAGGAATCAGTGATGATAGTAATTATTCATTCATCTGTTCCATAATCATTACTCCTTCTGTTTGCCAGGTTCCTTAGTCAGTAGGGGAAATGAGGCATTTCTACCTAAGAACAGTTGGCAATTAGCAAGACAAATGGGAATTTGCATAAACACAATCCAGGGTGAAGAATACCATCATGGTGGCTTTCGGAAGTATAAGTGAAGCAAACACAGGGAAAATTCTGTGTGTGCCCAAGTAGTGAAGATTCAGTCCTACATTTTATAATAACCAAGATACCTAACCAAGTAGCCATCATTTTCTCTTGTAGAAATGATAGAAATGATGCAGAACTCTTGTAAAATGATGCAACTAGTGCTTATAGATTTTCTGAGATTTTAGAAATGGCTAGCCCACATACCTTATATGTAAATATTTTCAAAACATACACCAGAAGTCTAGTTCTGAGGGTAAATTGAGGAGAACACATGACTCCCCTTCCCCTGTTGAATTGCATTCACTAACTCACATTGGAAATAATTTGCCTCCAAGCAAAAAAACTCACCTGTAGTTTGCAATAGAGACTCAGATTCTAGTATATGATCCTCAAGGAAGCAAGTTCTGGGTCTATTTTGTTCCCCATTATGTCCGTAGGAACTATAATAATATCTGGTACAAAAGGTGATCAATATAACCTATCAAATATATGCACAAATATTTAAGCATATCAACATCTACTCAAGATACTGGCCAGTAAGTATGTTGGGATGGTATTCGAAGTTGTACCTTGCTTGCAAAAATTACCTGGGCAAAATTGTTTATTTGCAAAAATTTAGTTACCTTGATAAGTATGGTCTCTAAAAATGGTAAGTTCCATAGGTCTTTGCTCTCAAAATTTCTCCATCTGTTAGGCTCTATTACAATAAGGGTCAGTCAGAAACCAAAATATACAGCACATTCAAACACATAGCAAGCACGCACCGAAAAAAAAAAAAAAAAAACTCCCAGTTCTCTGACCTTTTGGGAATGCCAACTAGTACCTTCCGTGGAAGATCTGCTTGAGGGAACTACAGCAATATGCTGTCAGCAGGAATCAGGGAAATATCTAGTTAGAAGCAGGTGACAGAATCTCAGTTCGTCACTATACATGAAACCACAGAAAGTGCTAGACTCAGACCGTGGCACTTAGTGGTCTACACTGGGATTTTTTACCTTGGTGCTACAAATACTCTGGGCTAGATAATTTTTTAGTTGTTAAAGAGGAAAGATTCTATGCATTTCAGCATACTCAGGGCACCTCCCACCAAAAGTCAGTCCTTAGTTTGAATAGCCAAAGTTATGTCCAGACATTGCCAAATATTCTGGGGTGGTATGTGGAGAGTAGGTTATGAATCTACTTATCTGAGGCTGAACGAACTGCACAGTGGTTAAAACTCTTTCCTTGCAAACACAAGGCCCTGAGTTCTGTTCCCAACCACTACATAAAGTCAGGCATGGTGGTGCAAGCTTGTAATCCCAGTACTCAAGAGGCTGAGACAGAAGGATTGATGTGAGTTTAAGGCCAGCTATGTAGTGAGTCCAAGACCAGCCCCTGGACTACAGAGCGAGACCCTGACTCAAAAAAAAAAAAAAAAGAACTAGCAATCTAATCTATGTGGGCTGCTTGGCTCTTAGAGACTTGATCTCTTTTCATGTAAGTCAGGATAACCTCTGTGTCTTAGCCCCTTCGGCATCAGTAGGACACCTCATCTTACAGGAAGAGAGTTTATTTTGGCTCACATTTAAGCAATCTCAGCTCATACATGGTCAGCTGCCTCCAAGGGCAGAAGGACCTGGATCCAAGGAAATCTTTTCACTATGTGGCAGTCAGGAAGGAGAAGGGAAAAGTAGATGTGCCTGTTCAGACCACACCCCCCATCCCTCAGTGGCCCACCTCTCCAGCCAAGTTCTGCCTCCTAACGACACGTGAAAACATCAGTGGGTTAATTCACTGATGAGCACAGGGCTCCATAATCCAGTCATCTTAGAAGCACATGAGGGCTGGAGGTATAACTCAGTGGTTAAAGCACTTGCCTAGCAAGCTCGAGGCTCTGAGTTCAATTCCCCAGCACCACATAAGCTGGGCATGGTGGCACACACTTATAAACCTAACTCTAGGGAGTCTGAGGCAGGAGGATTGCTATGAGTTCAGGCCCTGCCTAGGCTATCCAGTGAGTTCAGGACCAGCGTGGGCTACAGAGCCAACAACTTGTCTCAAAAAAAAAAAAAGAAAGAAAAAGAAAATAGAAAAAGAAATTTTGGGGAACAACTAAAAACTGTAACACTATGCACCACTTCTAACCTGTACATACGTCTTGTACCCTCTCAATTTACCAGTGAAAGCTCATTTCTAACATTGTTCATGCTATAATTACAGTACTTACTAGGACTAACCAGTAGGAAAATATGAGATTGCTGGTACTTGGTGCCTCCAAAGAGCACAGTCCTAATAGATTCTTTCAGATGGCAGCTGCTTATGGTGGGTGTCTGCCTGATGAGAGTATTTCAGATGCTAACCAACCACACTTCTGACTTGGAATAAAATTAATAGTTGTTCTCTAATTTACTCCCCAGGTTAGTAGTGCCCACAGGTACCACAAAAAAGCAAGTGGGAAACTGAAAGGCTGTGCTTTCTTTGAAAAAGTCATAATGCTTAGAGCAATAATGTACATGTTTTTGTCGGGGTGGGTGGTGGTAGGTTTATTTTTGTTTGTTTTGTGTGTTGGTGGGGTTGTGAGGTTGTTGTCTTGTTTTTGTTTTGCTTTGCTTTGTTTTGTTTGAGAGAGTCTCACTTTGTAGTCCAGGTTCATCCTGAAATCATCTGTAGTCCAAGCTAGCCTCACACTTGTGGCAATCCTTATGTCTCAGGCTCCCAAGTGCTGGAATTAACAGGCACACATCACCACTCCTGGCTAATTTTTAGGTGATGCTGGGAAGTGAAACCCAGGACCTTGAGCATGCTAGTCAAGTGCTCTAATCACAGGACTATTACCCCCGCCTGATAATGCAAGTGTCTTACCACAAGCTCATATGCCTCAATCCTATTAGGAAGACAGCTGAGCTATAGACCCTGAGATGTAAATTTTCTTTATCTAACTGAAATGATTTTGTTGCTGCAAATACATTTTATATTTTTTATAGGTGGTTTCCAATTCAAAGAATAAATTGCACAAAAGTTGTGTAGTATATAGAGTAAATATTGGGGACGTGAGATCTGAGTAGTGAGAGATCTGTACCTGAGATGCTTTCACCCATGAAGTCTCAACTGTCATTTTATCATCAACCTCAGTTGGCTAAAATTGTAAGGTAGTTTTAAATTAGTTTAGATATTAGCTGTATGTCAGGGCTGAATAAAATGGTGATTGTGCTGAGAGGACAAGTTTGGATAGTCTAGAGACTCTTGTGTGTGTAAAATATAGGCAGAAAATAGGACAGTCTAAATCAAGTGAATCCAGTGAAATAATAACATCCACATGCCATTATTTTAGATAAAATTGTGCTTATGGGCAGGATAGGTTCTGCTTAACTCATTGGAAAACGAAAAATGAAATCAGAAAATGAGTTCGGAGAACAGGGCTGTTGACAGCCTCTTTCAAGGTGGACAACTCTTCACAACCACTGTGCTGCACTTCTGGGATACACACGTGGACCTGTGAATCCACTGAGAACAACACACACAAAAGGTGCAGATGGCCCAGTGGCCTTATTCCTCAGGATGTGCCCACCCACGTGAAAATCCAATAGAAACTTTTAAAACAGGAGCAAATTGTGCCTAATAATTAAGCCACACCACCATCATTAATATCCACTGACTATTCAGAACATAGGGAGAATTACAGCCGTGAGGCAAAGACTGACCATCAGTCATTCTGTCTGCCAAGGAAAAATCCTCTGGTGAAAGAAGAAGATTGTAACAGGGAAGCTAAGCATGAGGTACTTCCAGCACGTGGCACTGCTTCCACCCAATCCTGATATCTCTTTTCCCTCACTAACTTACAGGAGAACAGGAGGAAGAAACGTCTAGTCTACGATGAGGAGTTAACACACTCCTCTTCATTAGTGGGGGAGGGGTTAAGTGCCGACTGCTCTGGGCTTGTGTTTCCTCAGTGAGTCTCCATAACTGTTTTAACTCACTTCTCCCATCAGAAGATGAACCTGTGAGTGTGCATGATGTGGTGCTGGAGGTGGGGAGGCTGTCTTCCACCAGAAAGAGAACATTCTAGACTATTCTCCAGCCCATGTGAAGCTGACGTCGTCTGGAGGTGTTACTGCCTGGACAGCTAAGTCAGAGGTGATGCGTTAGGAAGCCCATGACACTACAGCCTCTGAGCCACAATCCCCATTCAGTTTTTCACCTTCATGAAAGAAAGATCTTGATCGTTACTCATTAACTCTTGTGTCCATGCTTCAATCGGCTCTGAGCTCAAAATCACAACTAACAATAGCTAAAATAAGGAAGTCACCAAAATACCCATCAACAGAACAGTGGATACACAAATTGTGGTATTTATACACAATGGAATACTATGCATCAATAAAGTCTAACAACATCAAGGCCTTTGCAGGCAAATGGAAGAAACTTGAGAACGTCATGCTTAGTGAAGTGAGTCAGAAGCAGAAGGTGAAACATCAAATGGTCTCTCTGATGTGAGAGACCCAGATCACAACACCTGTGGAACTTAAAATGAAAAACAGAGTGAAGCAGGGGGTAGGGCAGGGAGGGATACAGGGGTAGGTAGGGGGTGGGGCAAAAGCAGAGTGGGAAAGTCCTTGTCACCTTGACAAGGTACATCTGTGCACAAAATGCTCAACTTCATTGTAAACCTTAAATTTTGTGCTTATATATAGCAATAAAATGGGGGGGGGGGACATAACAGGTCAGTTATGGCCAACTGTCCAATAAAATGAAACAAACCTGGAGCCACAGGAAATGAACTAACATATGAAGACCAAGACAACGTTTGGGTATGGAGGTTTCTGTTATGATTGGAGTCGGTGGCTTTAGAGTTCATTTAGAAAGAGAAAGTGAGATTCTAATATTAGGGAATCCAGGCAGCTATTGTAGCTTTTCCTCAAGTAAAACGCCAAGCTTCTGTTCATTAAGTTTTCAAGAGGTTAGAAAACACCATACACATATATAATCCATGACCATGTGATGTGATGATACAAGAATATTCCATATTCCTCAGTTATACAGATAGATTACGCCAGAATTTTTTTGAAAATATGATAGCTAACTAGGCAGTTCAAAAGAACTGTGCCTGAAACCCTCTTCCTAGTTGCTAGAAATTATACTTGCTCTAAAAAAAAGAATTTAAATTACCAATAAAGCAAAAGAGTGCTCTGACCAGAGCATCATGGCAAACAGACAATGAAGGACGAAGCAGGAAGAGAGCGAGAAACCGACCTGGGAGAGAGGGGTGAGATGGGAGAGCGTGCAGGAAGAGGTGGCCCAGATCTAGCTGCTCCGCGGAGAGAATGCGATCAGGAAATGGTCCAGGCCATGGGGAAAGACAGCATGCAGTTGTTCAGAGAAGCAGGCTGTGTCAACTGCCGGCCATGTGAGGGACAGTTGCATGTTATTTATTCACTCCTGTGTTATTTCTTGTTTAATCTTCAATTCTAAAATAATTCGTCTCCTACTTGTAATTAATTCTTGCGTTCCATCACTAACTTCTTGAGAGTGAATAGTTCTAACATATATTTTGCAGCCTATAGCATTTTCTTAGAAGGAGTAGGTTACAACTTTTACCTGGTTGGTGAATGAGTTTTTCTCCCAGCACTGAATGACTGTTCTCCTTATTCTCTGTTTTGTTTGGGGTGTTTGTTGTTGTTGTTATTGTTGTTGTTGTTGTTGTTGTTTTCTGGTGTGTGTGTGTGTGTGTAAGCAGAACTTCCTTTTTGTTATAACAGTAAAATGAAAATAATACAGGTTCAAGCTTAATAATTAAGTAAGAAAACTTACATATCTGCTTAACAGTAAGCCCCCATCCCCATAGGCACACACACACGTATGTGTGAACAGTTACCGGTGATCACTGTGTTTTGCTCTCCATATCACACATGCATGTCTGTCTGGTACATTCAGGTTTTGATTCGCTGATTGCTTGTGGCATCACGAAAGGCAGAACTGGCACTTCCCTGTATCTTCCTTTCTGTAACATTCAGTTATCACCACCACACTCTATCCTGAGGCACTGCACAACTGAGTCACAAGTAATATATTTAAAAATTACATAATGATGTTAAAAATAATTATAATCTTTTTTTTGAGACAGGGTTTTGCTCTGTAGTCTATCTGGTCCTGAATTCACTATAGGACCCAGGCTGGACTGAAACCCACAGCAATCTTTCTGTGCCAGCTTCCAGGGGCCAGGGGTTGCGGGTTTGTGCCACCACTCCCAGTCCACATGGCGCTGGGGATCAAACCCAGGGCCTTGTACTTGCTGGGCAAGCACTTTAACTTCTGAGCTACATCCCAGCCCTGAGAGTTTTTAATCTTGTAGAGTTTTGTAGGGCTGTGTGCTCTAAAGGTGGACCAACCTGCCCTAGGCCCTTCTGGCCTCTCCAGGTCTCTCTAAAGGTCCTGCACTCACCCACCTTAGCAGGAGACAAACTTTCTTCTCATTCAACTGTTGTTCTCAAATAGCCCCAAAATACATCCCAGTGAGTACCTACTGGTTATTTTAGGTTTTCTCCAGGGCTCCACTCCTTGAGCACTGTTTCCTTCTGCTTCTACCTAAACATGCCCCAATAACTTACAGGTTTTAATCCTACCTCTACTTTCGAGGTTTCAGAAAATATCATATCTTCTAATTTTCTTATAAATATTTCTATAATATACTTGTTTGTGGAGTTGCTGTGCTATTCCTCTAGGTCCTAGAAAGAATCATTCGACAACCAGTAGGTATTTCCATTTTCATTACTTCATAGAAGTAGAGTAGCCATGGATGTCAAGCAGATTATTTAGGAAAAAAAAACATTTTTCTTAACTAAGAAATATACTTAAGGAGAGATAAACATTCTCGGAAACGTCTTAGGGGAAAAAAGGCTCTGGAATTTAAAAATATAATATATCTCAGAATAATTCATGAAGATAGATGTCACACAATCATTTTCAGTCAGAATCTTCCCAGCCCTATGTAATAGGTAGAAAGTTTATCAGTTATGAGAAATTGACTGGATGTTTCGATTCCATTTTGTTTCCTTTGCTTTTAATTGTGGCATATGTAAGGACTTGTACCACGGGTGTGTGATGTTTGCTCTTGTTTCTCTATCACATAGGGTGCTTATGGGCCCCGAGAATCAGTGGTGATGGATGCCAAATGCCGATGAGTATCTGTAGACTTGGGGAACCCAGAAGCAGTAACTCTCATTCTCTTTCCCCCCATTTTACTGATATGTACAAGTGTAACACATAAAGCTTACGTTGATATGGAGTATTTTGTGCACATACACATTGTGGCAAAGTTACAAATCCTTCACTTGTCTCTTTTCCACCCTTCCCAGTTCCCGTTATTCCCCACAATAAGTTCTATGAAATAATTGTGATCTGGGTTTCTCCTATCAGAGAAACCATTCAATATTTCACCTCTGCATCTGACTCACTTCACTAAACATGATGGTCTCGAGTTGCCTCCATTTACCTACAAATGCCTCCAAACTATATGTCTGTATAGATGCGTAGTATTCCATTGTTTATAAATACCACAATTTATGTATCCATAAGTCTGTTGATGGGTATTTTGGAGTCTTCCATATTTTAGCTATTGTTAGTTGTGCTGCTATGAACATGGGTATACATGTATCTCTGTTATTTGTTGTTTTTAACTCTTTTGGGAATATTCCCAGAAGAGGTATTGCTGGATCGAAGGGGATATTTATTTCCAGTCTTTTGAGAGACTTCCCTACTGCTTTCCATAGTGGTTGTACCAGTTTACATTCCCACCAGCAGTGCAGGAGGGTTCTTTTTCCCTACAGCCTCGCCAGCACTGGTTGATGTTTGTGTTCTTGATATACGCCAATCTCTCCGGAGTTAGATGGTATCTTAGTGATGTTTTGATTTGCATTTTCCCTAGGGCTAAGGATGCTGAACATCTTTTCGTGTATTTTTTGGACATTTGTCCTTCTTCAGCTGTGAACTGCTTATTAACTTCTTTTGCCTGCATTTCAATAGGGTCTTTGATTTTGAGGGGCTCATTTTTCTTCCATTTTCTGTATATTCTGGTTATAATTTGACATAAACCCATTTGTTAATTCTGGAGCTATTTCTTTTGCTTTTAGCGTCTAACTAAGAAAGTCCTTGCCTACCCCTACATCTTTTAGATATTTGCCTAATTTGTCTTCCAGAGGTTCAGTGTTTCAGTTTTAATACCTAGCTCTTTGATCAACTTTGATTCAATTTTGGTACATGGTAACAGGCGTGTGTCTACATTTATTCTTTGTATGTAGGTGTTCAATTTTCCCAGCACCATTTGTTGAAAAGGCTATTCTTTTTCCAATGTATGCTTTTGGCTTCTTTATTGAAGATTAGGAAGCTGCGGATATTTGAGTTTGTCTCTGCATCCTCAATTCTGTTCCACCTGTCTATTTTTGTGCCAGTACCATATAGTTTTTGTAGCTATTGTTTTATAGTATAACTTGGTATCTGGGTATTGTTTTCTGGGGTATTGGGTCTTTCTGTTGGTATTTATTTCCACATTTCTTTATGGTTCTGTTAGGGTAAGTTGAGCCTCTGGTACTATTATTGGGCTCTGTTTCTTTTCCTGAGATTCTTAGATTAGACTCTTTCTGTTTAAGTGTTACCTGGCTATGTCTGGAGCACAGGAGGGACCAGGCATGCAAAGACCCAGTCCCATGAGCTCCCCATCGCAGGCAGGGCTCTGGAGGCAGCTACCTAGCTGTCTCTGGTGTACAGGAGGGATGAGGTGAGCAAACACCCAGTCCTGCTGAGCTCCCAGGTGCAGGCAGGGTTCTGCCAGTGGCTGCCTGGCTGTTTTCAGCACACTGGAAAGATGGGATGCGTGAAGAACTGAGCTTTTAGGCACCCCATCCCTGCCAAGCTTCCAGGTTCCCATTCTCTTTTGATTCATTCAAAGAACAAGAAATAACAAAAATAGATAACTAGTCTCTCAGATTTTTCTTATTCTAAAAAGAAAATCTTCTTAGATGCTATGGTTTGAATTGTGCTTTCGGATTTTTTGATTGTGTTCCTCTTGAGTGTACAGATCAAGTCTTCCTTTAGGTAAACATTAAGAAAACTAAAGATGTAGACACACAGAATTCTTTAATAACTGTAGTGCATATGTTTGAAATTCTAAGAGACTAAAAGTTTGACTTAGAAGAAATACATAGAATTTTATAACTTGAATAAAGAAGAACAGTATCTACAAATGTTGTTATAAGCATATAAGGTATTATTTACCCAAAAGTGTCAAAATCATTATTGTGCTTGTAGAATCAGCCCAAAACAATTAGAAATAGATTAGGTCTGTTTGACTTCCCTACCACCTGCTGGCAGAACTTGGGAATCAAATCTAGGGATTACAAGGGGCAAGTCTGCACTTGAATCCAGGTACAGTTGTTTTGTTTTGTTTTGCTTTTCATTACTAAAGGATCAGAGAACAAATTTTGTTTGGCTAAGGAACAGGAGCAGAAAAACACTCTATCCAGACCAGGAAAATGGGAGATTGGCAGAGACCAAATGGTAGCTGTGTCACTCCACTCTTGAACCACTTAAGTAATCACAGAATCTAGAGGGCCAGAGAATATGATGTGGTTCTACTTAACACGAGGACAGAATAATTCCTCCAATGAGTCAGACTCGTGGGAGAGATTCTGGGCTGTGCTGAAAGCTCCTTTGGAGCCTCTGCCAAGTAGCATCTTATATTAAAAAGATATATAATTACACAGAGTGACTAATTCATTTCTGCAGATGTCTTACATGTTATCTATTAGCCTGTTTGTCTCCACCACTGGGATCCTGTCCTAGAGGATGGAGACTCTGCCATATACCTCCTTTCATCTCAGTAGAATAGCTCAGAATAACCTGCCTGGAACACAAGTGTTCAGAGGTAGTGTCTTTGAGTGCTGAATGCATAAGCAAATGAGTCTTTATTCTGAAAAGCAAGTGGCATCTGCAATCTTGAGGAATCAAATTTCGGGCCATTTGTGAAGCCTCAAACAAAACTGTCTTGAAAATACGTAACACTTTTTCTCTCTTGAAATACCCTTCATTTGTTACTTATGTTTGTCTGTTTATTACTCACTTAACTGATCAAAGGGTCATTGAATCTACAGATGTGGTATAACCACAGAGTCTGCCATTCACAGACAAAATTATCTGCTAAAATAAACAGAGAAAGCTTTGGCTCTTAAGATTATTCCTTTCTGCTCCCCAAAAGTTATGCTATGATCTATAGATCTAAATTCATTTATGTACTTACTTTCAACACTTGTGTGTATTAAATCTGACCAAAATGATTTACTTAGGTTGTGAAATAGTGCAGAAAACACCATGAGCTTACCAGTTGAAACCTAAAGTGTGGGTCATCCCTAGACAATTCCAGTACAGCAATTTCCTCCTCTAATGTCTCAGCAAGGATTTAAGCAATTACTGAATATCTGTGCTTCTCCCAGCAACTCCTACACAGTGACTACTGAGCAGTACTCCTTTGTGTTAGCAGCTGGCTTTTTTATTTCAATATATTTTAAGAACCATCCCGGTTGCAAACTAAATCTGCATTTAAATGTTACTCAAATTCTTTTCTACTTCTTGAATATCTGGTCTCGATATGGGACATAGCTTTCAAATCACACATAAACCAGATATTAATTGCATACAAAATTATTTCTAAAAATTTAATTTCTAGAAGTTGTTGGGGTTTTTTTATACTGGTTCTTAAATAAAGATATTATATTATACACTAAGTCACCCCAAAGTAGGAGATAGAACAACACAATTAACTAAAACTATTCTTTAATCAGTTATGATGTTCAGCATATTAAATAAATCATTTTGCAATTGACCAATCAGGGTGGATGTTGGTCTTCATAGCTCTAGAGGTCCTAATTGCTTCCTGGTATATGCCAGATGTTAGGTGCTGAATTCACTGTAGATATGGTTGGGTTGCAGAGAGTAGATGAAATGTTAAGGGGGACAGGCTTAATGGGCTCCCAGCTGTGGGTAGCTATCAACATGAAAAACTATATGTCTGTAATTGAATACCTATGCCTCATAAATGGCACCTATGGATATCAGACAAAACAAACCCAACCTTAAGTCATGTGTCATTCCTTTTATAAAATAAAAAAGAATTTGGAAGATAAAATAAGTTCTCATGAATTTCACAAAATTGAGTTGAAGGAGGTCATCAGGGAAAGAGAACCCACATATGAAAAGCATACCTTCCTTCTGTAAATATTACAAAAACATGTACGAACACATTTCTGAAGCCCATCTCAGAGGACCAGAAGTTTCATTGTCATCACTAGATCCTCCTCTTAAGATTAGAAGGAGAAATTGAATAATTGATTGACTCTCAAAATATTCTCCCATGGTCAATATAAAGCATGACTCTAGAAAAATGAGGAAATTACTGAAATCCAGATTTCCCTAGTTCTTGAATAGGTGCCTTGATAGAGTTTTTGATAGAGTTTTCTGGGGGTTGAGAGCTTTTTTTTTTTTTTTTTTTTTTTTGAGACATGGTCTTACTCTGTGGGCCAGGCTGGTCCTAAACTTACTATGTTGTCCAGGCCAGTCTTGAACTCTCAGCAATCCTCCTGTTTCAGCCTCCCAAATGTTTGATCTTTTTTTCTAATGTTAACATTTTGCTCATTTTTTATTAGTATATAGTGGTATACAAATGAATGGGTTTCATTTTGTCAGATTTGTGCATACATACAATATATGTTAGCCGTTGCTTTCCCAGCCCGTTTCACATGTTTTGGGAGGAGGACTCAATGTAGATGCTGTGTTTCAGTCAGAACTACTATTTTGACAGGTAGTAGGAATAAAAACTAGAAGGATCAGGAAATAATCACAGTGTAAGCCTGTCAACCCACATTCTCAGCCCTCTCAGCACAAGTCAAAGTCCCCTGGTGCAGGCGTCCACCCAGCAGGGTTACAGCGACATGCCTCGGGGTGGAGCACCAGCCTTGCTAAATGGGTGACTTGCAGAGCGATTTAGGGTCAGAAACACAGCTGCACGCCTGAAGCGCCGGCAGATGAAGTCAAAAGAAAAATAGTCTGTTTAACGAAGGAATACGTCAGACTCAAGAAAGACACGTGCCATGTTTCAGGGTGTCCAAAACAAATTCTGAATAAAAGGACTTTCTTGGCAGTGAGGGATTTTGGGGGCTGCTAAGGTTAAAAGAGTGAACGGTGGGCTGGGCAGCGGTGCTGGAGAGAGCAGGTCCCCCAGGCAGAGCCCTGGCTCGCGGCCCCCTCGCCAAGAGGAGGAAGACTCTCCCAGGCCGACAGAGAAAAACCAGGTTTGGCCAGTGCCAGGAAGGCATCGAGGGGGCAACAATCCCTCCTTCTGGGACCGGGCTTTGTCAGGTGAGAATTTGTAGGTGCCTCTTTTTTGTTGCTTCGTTTTGTTTTATTTTGTTTTGTGGTCCCAGAATCCCGGAAGTTGAACCCAGGGATGGCATCCTAGGTGAGCACGCTTCTGCTGGCCCCTTTTTTAAATTTTATTTCGAGACCGAGTTTCACTAAATCGCCCAGCTTGGCCTGGAACTCGCCGTCTTCTGCCTCAGCATCCTGAGTAGCTGTGATTGCGTTACAGAGATAGCACACTGTGTGTGTCGGGTGTGGGGGGAGGCACGGGGAAGTGAAATGTAGCTCATTAGTGTACGATCCTTTACCAAAGGCTGGTAGCGCTTGTTAACATTTGGTCTGTATTGTAGAGACTTCTTAATACAATGAGTCAAGTGACTGAAATCGGAAAGAAATAAGGGTTTCATACCCGAGGACCACAGTAGCTGTGAGGCTGCGGTGTAATGTGAGCTATGTGCAGGAACAGTGAACTGTAACCACCGATGGGTGCAAGGGGGATGGGAAAATGCCAGAACCGGGGGGTGAGATCAAAAAGAGTGTGACGAGTATCACTGCCTCCAACAAAAACATAAGAGGAGTTAGAAAATTGCTATTTCAAAAATGCAGGCAACGTGATACCAGGAATTATAATTTATCTTAGAAGAAATCTAAGCATGTACTGGCGCAGTTACACAGGCCTGTCTGTAACCACAGTACTTTGGGAAACTGAGGTAGGAGGATCACAAGTTCAACCCAGCCTGGGCAACTTAATATCTTAATGAGACTCTCTTTTAAAATCAAAACTGAAAAATGGGCTGGAGAAGTAATTCAGTATGAAGGTCTTGGGTTCAACCCCAAGTTGAGATCTGGGCTCAATTATGAGAAATGTAATCTGACACCAAAATCTTGGGTTTTCTGAGGACTATTAGTTCATGGAGCCAACAGAATATGCCTATATTGCAAATTGCTTGTCCAGGGAGAGCGGGCTGTGTGGTGTGAGGCCTCACAAAGGTGGGGTGGATTTGCATGGTGCCTGTGGAAGAATCATCTGGAGACTCACAGGGTAACCTAGGAGGATCTCAGAGAAGTTAGTGCCCATGGCTACAGCAGAAGGGAAGATCTGACTGACCAGGACACAGAGTAGAGACTGAGGGTCCTGGCAACACACTGGAAGTATTGACAAAGAGATAAGAAAGTGGCTAAAGAATGACCCAAAGACAGGAGGAGCTCTGTTAGCAAGGTCACCCTCCAAAAGTGAGCAACTGCGTGTAACTGGAGGTCTGCAGGTTCCATCCTTGTCTTGAGTGATATACAGACGTCTTTTGTGTTCTAAATGTCTCATGACATTGCAGAGTCCTCAGAGAAAGATTTGACCTTCAGTATCCCACCACAATGCCAGCAAATTACAGATGCTCAAAAACTTCCTCCCACGGTCAGACAAAGCGATTTCATTTGCTTTTATCTTGGGTCATTCGGCAGTTTGGAGACTTTTCTAAAGTCATTATGGCCTAAAGAAAATTCTCTCTTCACCAAATTGCTTTGTTCTCTTATGAACCATTTATGTTGTTTTAAAAGAGCACTTTTTAGAATGCCTTTATTTCTGAAATTTGAAAGAAATGTGAAATTTAAGTGACTAAGTCAGCCTGGTGGGTCACCAATGCAAAATTACCGGAATCTGACTCTCAGTTTATCCACCTCCCTGCAGACAAATAAGTCCTAAGCTCAGACATAATAGCTTCATCTTTAAATGCTCAGAGGCACAGCCCAGAAATTAAAATGGGAGTTTGATTGATTCCTTCTTCCATTCAACTCTTAATCTTTTGTTTCTCAGTGCTTTGCAAGCTGATTTACTTTAAATTGCAATCACCATACAAAAAGAATCACTATAAAAAAAGAACTTTAAAGACAAAAAAGAATCTTTGCCGTTAAATCTTTCACCTTTTCTCTTTCCTCAAGAGTGGTAGAGGGGCCGAAGAGAGGGCCTCTCCCCATCCCAGACCTTTAATGATCTCTTGTTCCCTCTTGATTGCTGTGGTGGTGATTATTTAACATAGGCTTTGCGCTAATGTTTTATAGTTACAATTACTGCATAACAAATGGCTCCAGCACTTAGTGGCTTAAAACAACCACTTTATTATGCTCTCAGATTCTGAAGGTGATGAATTCACAGAGGATGTAACAGGAATGCTTATTTTTTTGTATGCTCTTGGTCTGCAGCTGGTAGTTACAGGACGGGTGGGGGCTGGGCTCATCCAGAAGTGGCTTCACTCATATGCCTGGTGGTCAGTAATGGCACAAAGCCCCTATCTGAGTGAGTCCTATCAGGGGTGTCAGTGTAGGCACCGACAGATCCTCTCCTTGTGGCCTTGGGCTTCCTACAGCGTGGTGGCCTGAGGACACTTAGTTTTCTTCTGTCGGCTCAGGGCTCCCAAAGTGAGCTCCTGCCCAGGGAAGCTGAGGGCCTATCGCCTTTCATGACGTAGCACTCACAGTCTTGCGGGAACTTCCTCCACATTCCCTTGGTTACTAACAAGTTACTAAATCCAACAAGACTGAAGGCAAGGCACATGTGCCCCATCTCGGGGTAAAGGAATACCCAAGAATTTGCAGATATTGTTTAAAAATCACAGTGTGGTTCCTTGTGGTAACTGTTCTCTCTGCATATGTTTTGACACTTAAGCTTCGTATTTTTCTAGTATGATAGGGTGGCCAGAAACAGAAAAGAAAATATAAAATTCTCTGTGAAACTTCAATTTCAGATGAATAGGACACACTTGTACTGAAATATCGTTGGTTGTTTATCTAAAATTTCATTTTAACTGAGTTTCTGATAAACTCTAGCTAGGCACATTCTCGGTGTTCAGACTGGGTCAGTTGTACCTGTTAAGGATCCAAATACAGTTGTGAAACTGCTGAATAACTACGTTTCCTCTCTCAGGCAACCAAACAAAGTCACATTTCCTACACCCAGATCTGGAGGTTGTATGACAAAACGAATCCCATCCGATGTAGTCAGAGCACCAATCCTACTATACTCCAAGATTCTAATATATCATTATGTAAAATTCCACAGGTTTCAGAGTTGCTATTAGTCGTAATTAGATTCAAAAACTCTGCAACAAAATTATCTCAGATCTGTACACAAAATGGGGCATTTTATAAAATAAGTTTTTAAAAATAGAACAGTTTCAAGAAGCTCATGCTTCCTTCCCTCGCAATCGACACACTCCTCTCCCCATACCCGTCTGTTAGAGAATCTCCATTTCCTTCAAGATTTTTTCCCCACATCTGTTGCAAACCTCTTCAACAGCAGAGAACTTGTAGAGAGGCCTCAAAGTCACTGTAAGTGGTTTATAAATCCCAAGCCTCATTTCTACACTGAACATATAAAAATATTATTTTATGGAAATTTGCAACATTTAATCTTCATATTTGTGCAGCTGGGAGAAAAATACTGAGTCTTCTGAGTTTCTATTATGGAGAGAGCTATTATATTTTACTTGGAAATATAATCTCATCTCTCATCTTCTACTTCAGGGGTTTTCTCATCTTCCTATCAGTGAGGCAGTTTAGAAATTGACCACTGGTTTTGCTCTACTATTCACTATAAATTACGGCTGTCATGATGGCCACAGGAGGATGGGCTAGAAGGATGAACTGAGGTTTATCCAGAGTTGCAGAAAGCAGAAAGGGAGAGACATGAATGCAAGGTGAAGTTGTGGGACTGGAAGTTTAATTTGCCCAACAGGACAGGGAATTAAGGTTAAATTTATTGTTGAAGAGACACTCAGGTCAACAGGAAATATTATCTTAAAATGCAAAATTCATACCAATAAAAAATCACTATACCAATAATTTTAAATCAGCGGTATTTAAATTCCTATAGCTTCATAGGGCAATGTCAAGATTTGTCTTTTACCCTGAAATATCTCAGGCTACTAATTGTTATTGGGTTAAAAGTAACTTATTTCCATAAAATAGATACTAAAAAAAATTACATACTACTCCTAGAAAATTTTTTCATATGCTTTTCCTGAAGTATACATCATGAGAACTAATATTCCATATAAATTATTTTAAAAACTTGCAGGAATATGTCAAAATAATACTTCTAAATCCATACTTGAAAGTAATCATCTTGATACATTATAATATTTCATTTTTAATTTGAAATAATTTGGGTTAAGTTGTGATATCTGTGCCCAAAAATACATATTCTACTTGAACATAGCATTGATTAGGTAACTAATTTAATTATTTTGAGGAATTATCACCTTTTTCAGCCGCTGCTAAATTAGTCATACAAATTTAAGACATTACAGGAAGAAACTTTCTATTTCTTGAAAATTGCCCAGATACTAACTGAATTATCTTTATTTTAAACATGCTGTCAGTCATCATCATCATTACAGAAGACAGAATCATATTCAGGGAAATGAATAAAAGTATTTCCCGTGAATAGTCATTTAAAAATAACAAAAGTAACCATTTTTTAATCCCAAAGATGTGGAGAATACAGCAAAAGCTTTATAGAAATAGACAACCAATGGAAGAAGTTATAGGTCTAAACTTTTTAAAAAGATATTCCATAAGTATTTGCCATATCATTTCTAAGCATGGAATTACTGAGTAATTTTAATTTTTATTTGTTGCTAATGAGTAAATTCATGTCCTATATATAAAATAGCATCTTCTGGTAAAAAAAAATATAATAATAATTTAACACTATATGAAAAACAAGTTTTGAAAGACAAGTTATTGAGTTTTAAGTATTTTATGATGATTTTTAAGCAATAAAGATTTATGAAATGTTTAGTGTATGACCAGCATTCTTCTCCTTAAACCCATAATTGATGCTTCAGATCCAATGTTGCTGCTTGTGAGCAATCTTAAACAAAAAAACTATATAATGCAAACCACAGAGTGCAGCTGCACATCTCCTTACCACAAATCCAAATTGTTTGTAACTAGTAATGTGCTCAAAAATACAATACTATCCATACCATACCATAGGTCAATGGGATTGAGAAGGCAAAAGATCTTGCTAATGAAAAACATAAAACTGAAGAAATCGAGGCAGATAGTAGAAGATAAAAAGAAGTCCCATGTTCATGGATCAGCAGAACTATTGTTGTTAAAATGGCCAAAAAGTATTCTACAGATTCAGTGCAATCCCCGTCAAAATTCCAATCACATCTTTCATAAAACTGGAAAGCACAACCCTAAAATTCAGATAGAAACACAAAAGACTCCGCAATAATGAAAGCAATTCTAAGCAAAAAGAACAAGGCTGGATGTATCACGGTCCCCAGTTTAAAGCGAGAGTAACAAAAATACCATGAAACCGTCACAAAAATAGATTGACAGACCAGTAGAAAAAAGCAAGGGTCAAAACCACACAACTATGGCCACTTGATTCTGAATAAAGGAACCAAAGTATATACTGGAGAACAGACAGCCTCTTTAGCAAGTGGTACTGCGACCACTGGAGTCCACACGTAGAAGACTGAAACTAGATCCCTCCTTTTCACCTTGTATAAAAATCAATTGAAAATGGATTAAATAATGATATACAAAACATAAACCTTGAGCTGAATGGGGTGGTGCAGTCTTGGAGGCTAAAGCAGGAGGATCACAGGTTTGAGCTCAACTTGGGCAACTTAATGAGAACCTGTATCAATTTTTTTTTAACTTAAAAAAAAATACTGTTGGGATTGTAGTTCGGTGTGAAGACTCTGGTTCAAACATAGCATTGTGAGGGAAAAATGAACTGAAATTTGAAAGTCCTAGAAGAAAAAAAGGAGAAACTCTTGAGCCATAGGCACAGTCCCAGGCTCCCTGAATAGGACTCAAATCGCACCGGGAGTAATAGCAAGAACCAGCAGATGGGAGTATACCCAATTAAAATGTTTCTCTGCTGCAAGGGAACCAACAGAGGAAAGAGACAGCCCACAGAGTACAGGAAACTACTTGATTAATAATACAGTAACTCAAAAAAAACTCAATTGCCAAAAAAATCAAATATCCCAACCAGTAAATGGCAAATGAATTGAATAATACTTCTCCCCAAAAACAAATGGCCAATGAGTATATGAGAAAAAATGTTCAACCTCTTTAGCCATTAGGAAATGCAAATCAAAACTGTACTGAGATTCTTTTTCACCCCAGTCAGAACGGCCATCATCGTGAGCATAGAAAACAATAAACGCTGGCAAGGATGCAGGGGAAAGGGATCTTCAACACTGCTGGTAGGAATGCAAATGAATACAGTCACAGTGGAAATCGTTAGGAAGGTTCCTAAAAACCTGAAAATAGAGCTTCCGTACGACCCAGCCACCTTAGCCAAAGGAAGTCAAGTCAACTCTAGGGAACCTGCAAACCCATCTGCCTCATGGCACAACTCACCCAGCCAAGACAAGGGGCCAGCCTAGTTGCCCACAGAGAGGTGAATGAATACATAAAATGTATAGATATGTACACAATGGAGTATTATTTATTCAGACAGAGGGACATAATTGTGTCATTTGCAAGAAAAAGGATGGAACTGGACAGCACAATGTTAAGCAAAACAAGCCAGACTCACCAGGGCCCGGGGCTCGTGTTTTCTCTAATATATGGGATCTGAAGAATATGACAGAAAAGCAGGAGGGAACCCGTAGACAAGAAGAAGAGTAAAGGGGAGGGGACAGAGCAGTATACTGGCGGCAAACATCACATGACACTCCCATGAAACTGACATATGTGAGTACATGATCTTAATTGTGCTTCTAATGAGGAGATAAAGGTGTTCGGAACCTCCAATCCAGAATCCCCCCACTGGTCCCACAATGCTGCAGGTTCTTGGAAGAAATCACCTGAGGGCCTGAGGGGTCATTGCCATGAAGTGTTACCTGCTTGCTGGACATGGAAGACAGGGCCTCAGGGTTGGACTCAACGCTGAAGACCTCAACAGACAGTGTAATGACAAGCCCTCTGTGATGTTCCCCCAGAAGAGCTTTTCCAGTCTGATGAGGACAATGAAAAAGTGAGTCAAAAAAAGAGATTTCGTCTCTAATCGTTCTCAAAATGTGACTTACAGACCAGCCTCTGTGCCAATCAGTCTCTTGGTGATGGGAGGAAGTCCAAGAGTGTTTGTTTCTTTTCATTGTGTTGCTCAGTGGATGTTTTTACTCACAAAGACTTGAAAGTGATTTGAAACCCACCCAGCCCAAAACAAAAAGCACTAGGCCTTAGCAACTCCTTCACACCAATGTGTGTCCTGGGCCCACCACGGTCCAGTGATGCCCACAGAGGACAATGCAGAAATGGGTCCCCAGCGCACATGCCTGGGAGTCCCGTTTAGGCTGCTAGGCAAGTACTCCTGGAACTTCTCTCCTCCTACACCAAAAGCTCTCACCCACTTGGTTGTGGCACTGTGGTTTGTGCTGGCAAGTGCTGCAGGAACTTCAGAAGAGGATTGAGCAACTCAGTGAAGTTTTCATGACCCAACAAAGGGAGGAAGGAGAAGGACTGTAATGTTGATGCTATGCATATAATTATGCAAGCTCAATGTAACCATTGTGCATCATATATATTAATAAAAAGGGGGGAATAAAAATAAACTCCTTCAGAATTGTGGAAACACTGGGCCATTCCTCCCTCAGCCAGAGTCTCTGAAGGAACAAAATGTGACAGTTTTCAGCCACCGGATGTGTGATGCACGATGAAGAATGAAAAGTGTGAATAAGAAATGAATGTGTTGTTAAAGCCACTGAGATGTCCGCGCTTGCTATTCTCTGCTGTCTTGACAGATACATAAAGTTATCAGTTCAGTGATCCACAGGAAAGAGAGAATTTGGGAAGGTGTTATTCCTCACTGAGTTCCACCCAAGCATGTTTGTCAAATTCTGTTCCTAATTATTCTATAAAAGCAGAGCTACTCTCCTAATGAAGCGTGCGTGCACATACACACACACGTGCGCGCGCAGAGAGCGGTACATACAGTAGCCAAAATTTAAAAAGCCGGAAGTCTGCCGTCTCAAAGATGGCCACCTTCCAGCTCTACTTCTGATATACTTTTAACCATTTCTAGGCCCATCCCATTCCCAGATTCCTCTTCTGTGATGTGACCTTTGGAGATATTATGTCAACTTGAGACAATTAGAAACCATACCTGGATTAATGTTTAGGAGCTACTCCTAGATTAGGCAATTAAGAACCAGCATGGGTTGAATGAGTGATTTGTGGGCCAGCAAATGAGGGAAGAGCACCCACCCATATATGGGAGGTCCAACTGGGAACTCAAACTGTATGAAAGGAAGGAAGAAGAAAGATTGTCACAGCTTTCTCCTCTGGGTAGAGGCTGGACTTGATGAGCCTTGGTGTCCTCTTTGTGATGTCATGAGGAGCTGTCTCCACCTCTGCCTCTGCCAGGTACTTTCATTGCCAGCTGCCCCTGAGTGGACTGTGACCTTCTGAAACTGTGAGCTAAAACAAACCTTTCCTCCCCTAAATTTGTGGATGTCGAGTATTGAGTCACACCAATAAGAAAATAACTAAGGCATATGGCTTGGACATCCTGAGGGTATCCTAGGGATAGACTTGGCTGTTGGCTCTTAGGTCTTCACTGTCACCTACAGGTATTTGACTATATTATAATGGCTGTAGAACCATAGTTCCACTCAATAAGTTCCAATGAATAGAATTTCTCAGAAATTACTACCCCAAATTAATCTCTTATCACTAACCAGTCACCTATTCAAAGGCTGGATCAAAGATGTTAGGTTTTTTTTTTAATGCTACTTGTTTGTGTAGAACTTAGTGGTCACCAAATCCCCTGTGATTTATTTCTTTAGATTTTTACCACAACTTTGCAATAGAAAGATGATTTTATTATTTCCTTGTTACAGATAAATAGTCTGAGAAAGGGTAAGCAACTTTCAAGTTATCAAATTCAAATCCAAATCATTAAAATCAACCATTCAATTAATATTTGTAAGTATTAAGGACACATAGCACTGGACAAAACAAATATCTCTGCACTTTGGAGGTTATAACATTGAAAAGGCAGAGAGAACATAAATGAGCTCATTATATAACACACTAGCACATAATAAATACAATGAATATTGTAAACCAAGAACTTTGAAGTTTCCAGAGTGGAGGTGTCTTGCATTTTTAAAAAGAGTTGGAAGGAGAAATGTTTCAGAAAATGACACTAAAGGGATCAAATGAGCATATCAAGCCAACAGCAGAAGGAAACCCCTCCAGAAATGAGGATGATCAAGGACAAAGGCACAGAAGCAGGAGGCCCAGGGGCTTCCTTACAGAATGGCACTTTACGTACAATGTAAATCTCCAAGTCTGGCTGTATATAAATGTTCCTAGATGTAAACAAAGCTTTAAAGATAAAAGAACCACAGGATAGGTTGTCCTGGAAGCAGATTTGAAGAAGGATGTTACTGTAACGAATCAGGAAATGCCCTTGGGAATAGCTCCTCTGGAAGGAAAAGCAGGAGATAGGACTGATCACAGAAAGAAGCTGAAATGCAAAAATGCAGCCTCTGCATTTCTCTTGGATGAAGAAAGCCCGTGGAGCTGTCCTGCCCATGGCAAACATGTGCTGGCCGCTAACCCTCCTCCTGTCTGTCACTGTCGTGCCACATGCTAGAGGGAGTGATCGCTCTCTGTAGCGGAAGCCATCTCTGGGTGACTTCAGAAGCCACCTGCCAACAGCTGGAGCTACAGGTTCCTCCTTGAAAGGAGATGTTTTTAAATCCTAAAATAGAAAAGCAATTAAATAAACAATGGAAAGTCAGAAATTGAAAGCTATACTAAAATAAAAACAAATGTTAGGAAGATTTTAAATGTCAAACAAAACCAACAGCTCAAAGTTTAGTAGTGTTGGATGAAACTCAACCATAGGAAAGTTGTAAAATGCTTTTTTTAAAGGAGAAATCAAAAAAGATTTTAAAATAAAGTGTCTTAAATAGAAGAAAAAAGGAAGCAGAGACAAAGTTGGATAAGAGTGTAAACTGTCATTGCTGGAAATACCAGGAGAATAAAATAATTTATATAGCGGGGGTTATGGATATTTCATATACTAAATGTTGGGAAAATAACCCACTAGGTTAGGTCAGAAGATGTCAAGAGTTTTTGATGATAAACCCACTTCAAACATCAGGGTTTGGGTGCTGGAGGAAGAGCTAAACAGTTGCAGCACTTGCCTAGCAAGTTCGGGTCTCTGAGTTCACTTCCGCAGTACCGCATAAGCTGGATGTGGTGACACACGCCTTCAATCCCAGCACTTGGGAGGCTGAGGTAGGAGGATTGCCATGTGTCTGAGACAAGGCTAGAGTACAGAGTGAAGTTCAGGACCAGCCAGAACTCAGACCAAAACCCTGTCTCAAAATAAATTAATTTAATTTAATTTTAAAAATTAATTCAAGGTTCTTTGAAAGAATCTCTAACTCTTCAAACACTTCAAATGAGAAGATGTCCACACATTCAGAGCCCTGGACCTCCTCCTGGTCCCTCACTCTCATCTAAAGCCAATCAACACTCTCCAGCAAGTAAGTGTGGGGGACAGCACACTTAGGGGGCAATTTTCTCTACATCTTCCCAGCTCTGTGTTTCCCCTGCCTCTGACTGAAGAATGCGATGGGCCCATGCAACTCACTGCCAGCTTTACCTGCGGCCGCTGAGAGGTGTGTAATGGTACAGCGATGGGCAGGAACTGGGCGCGCTGAACTTGAGCCAATCAGCATGAAGAGAGAGCTGAGGTAGACTAGGAAAAAAATAGGCCTCAAAATCGCAACAGGAAAAAAGAAGTGGATTCGAAGAAATGAAACACACCAACCAAAGAAAAAATCTTTCTCAGATGTACAGGTCAAAAAGAGACTCAATGTATGCAAACTAATCCCAGAGCGCAGGACTCTCTCTGTGCTACTTTTTCCCCAATTTTCACTTCTCAGCCAATATTAACAGTCAGTACATTTAAATCTCTCCATTCACTATTGTTTCACTTGAAATATTAGCAGATTTCAAAATCCTAATGTTAATAAACTCAGAAAATGATGCTCTGAAAAGCTTCTGAAGTTGGTCATGAGTATAGCTTTCTTTAGTATTCATTTTAACATTTTACAATGTCCATTACCAGGAAATAGGTATTGAGGAGAGCCTGAAGGAAAAACAAAAACAAAAACAGGTCTATCTGGAAGCTTTTCAAAGTATGAAAAATAAGCAAACAAAGAATTATAATATTTGAAATTAATACTTGGTTTTAAATAACAAAGCTGAGTATAAATGACTGCAGTAGGTTGGCTAAAGAATACTTCACTAAAAACAATAAAAGGTGGCCAGCTGTGACACTGTTCTGGACTGCTGACAATATCTGTCTTTGCCCCAAACTCTGTGGAACACACAGTAGCATTTTTTCTATCTGGTCCTAAAAAGATGACCACGTCAACTCAAATGTACGTTGTATCACAAAAAACTCCTGCTCGGAAATAATTTCACCCAAAATAATGCTTTCGTGTTCAGAACAATTACAAACTAACCTGTACATCTCCTTTCCAGTAATTCTTGATACCTAATGAACATTGATATTCAACAATTTAGTTTTTATAAATCATACATAAAAACCTACTCAGATTACTTAGGTAGAAATATGAATTCCAAAGATATTCACAGGAAAATATCTGAGAGAAGGAATTTTATAGATTGAAATATGAATAAATTTCCATAGGCAATTGTATATACATAGGTTCGAGTCAAAAATACAAAGTTTTAATTCTGATCACTCAAACCAACATTTATTCTTCCCAAATATAAGTGCCCATTACACAGACACATTGGTCGAAATTATTTAAGTTTTGAGCACTCTACGCTACCAGATTAGAACCATGAGTTTCTTTAGTCAAATTGTATCCAGATGTAGAAATAGGGGGAAAAAATAATTTTTAAAAAACAAGAATAAAAAGACTTCACCTACTTCAGCTCAATCTGTATATAAATTTGTTATCTTGTAAGACAAAAATAAAAGTGGTTTTGACTATATTCCTATTTTTTCGCTGATGACTCTGAAAATATTTTAAAAAGCCAGCAGTAAGTACATGTATGTTCTGTTTCTATTTGTCAAAATGTCAATGAATTTCATAAAAATAAATGAGAATTTTGTTGGAATCCACATGTAAATATTAATTTGACACAAACTAGAGTATTTTATAAAATTTTCTCTCAAGTTAAACCAGGTACTTCAATTAAGGAAAAAAGAGAAAACTCCTTGGGGTCATCTTCTCGTTACGCCCCAGTTTCACTACTGCTTTATGAGTTAGGGTTTATGAGCTCTTCATTTCACAGTGAATCTGAAAGACAAAACTGTATTACAGTGCATAACTTTGTGGTCACAAAATTTTCTTATGAGCATTCACCTTTCAAAACTTGCAGTAAATTGGGGAATCCTGATTTAAATGAAAAAGTAAAATATGCAAACATCTGTATCTTTATTATTAGAAACAAATCTCATGCATAGTACTATTTATATTTTTGTGCATTTTAAAAATTATATCCTTGAACAATTATTAATGATTCCTTCATTTCTTATTCCCTATTGCAGAAAATATCTTTCAGTGGTGTTCTAAATATTATTCTTTTAAATGCTATCCCAAAAAATAGTAGGTGGTATAGCACTGGTTCAAAAAAAGTATTCTTCAGTTACTAATGTATTTTGAATGTGCAAACAGACTGTGAATTCAAGTTATAATTTTACATTCCCTACCTATCTCAATTTTTAAATGTGTTACATTTTGACTTGTTTATCTCTTCCAGATACTAGGGATTGAGCCCAGGGTTTTTACACGAAACTATATCCCAAGGCCATTTTTTATTTTTGATATTGAGATACAGGGTCCTCCGAAGTTGCTAAGTTTTCCAAGATGGGATCAAACTTGTGATCCTCCTGCCTCAGCCTCCCACAGTGCTGGTTATTACAGATTGTGTCATTTTATTTTATTTTGAGAAATCTGTTAACCCTGGTTTTCCCAAATGATGTGACCCAATACTCTCGGGAACTCTGTGGTATAGTTTAACTTTTCAGTGGCAACATAGGAGGGTATGCAACATCTTTTTCCATGCCGTGTGAATACTACCAGCACTAGATCATGTTACATTCTTTTCAAGGATAATGTGTCTTCATAAACTGGTGGTTCAGGTACCACCTGAACACCCACGTGAAATGAGAATCAAGAATGGAAGGAAGCCATCTGATACAAAGCTTGGGAGTTACACGGTACTTAACCAGTATATACATCTTATTAGAGATTCTGCTTATTTAAGAATGAAGTGAGAATGTTAATTGTTCTCAATTTATCCATATTTTATTTTCAAATGACCACTAAGTTGTTGGAACTTAAGTACTTATTAAGATTTTGAAATAGATACTTGAAAAAGGAAACTTGCAGGATCATGCTTCAGTGGACTGTGTCATGAGAAATTACTGAGACACTATGGATAATAACTGAAAAAGATTAGGGAGCTCTGACTTTATCCCCCTGAGATGTATTTTCTTTATCTCTAAACAGAATATACCACTCATTTCATTGAGCTCTTTTGAGAAAGTCAAATTACATAATGTATGTAAAAAGTCTGACATCAGGACCATAAAAAACTATAAATTTTCATCCTCTATCTTCATAAGTAGTTGATTAAAATATTTATTTGCTATTTTATTATATGAATGTCCTTTTCTTTAGTATTTTATGCATGTTGCCACATTCTTACTTAAAATTTGAAATAAGCTGGTTTTTTTTATTCAGTCACAATATGAAAAGATGCTCATAGTAGTAATCCCAAACCATAACAAGAAAACAGAAATATTCTATGAATTATCAAACATAAGATATAGCATGCCCTGGATAGTTTTAATATTAACCAGATTTCAGGATGAATAATTCTTATACAGCATGTGTACATACTCTATTCACCAGCATGCTCTTGATTTCCTGAAAATTCATTTGAAATTGATTCAAATTCATTCCACTTCTCCTTTTTCTTGAAATTCTATAAGTGTGGATGATGATGTGAGGATGTGTGAAATTGCTGCCAAATTTTCTTTTCTGTTCCTTCTGAAGTAAGATCCTCTGAAAGCCATCTGAATCTAGTCCAGTAAATTGTCAGTCTATTCCTACTTTAAGGAGTAGATTCAAATCACTTGACCTCTCCAAATATTGACTTCTTCTACATTGACAAGACTAGTCCCACCACACCAACAGTAACGTATACACAACACACAAGTGCTAGTTACTTACATCTTTCTTATTGGAATGGTGTAATTATCAGATTATCATCCTAATGGGAAGACGAGATTGCAACACTTACACAAACTCAGTGGTAACATGAGATTACAGCTCATCAGTGGTGAAATAAACAATTTTCCAATATCATATTAAATGAACTTATCCAAGTAAGTTTTAATGGTAGTATTAATGAAATAATGAATAATATTAAGCAAATTGTGCGGTTTTTTAGTCTCAGTTTCTCAGCTATCAAATGAAAGTTATAAAGGGCCCATATTATAGGACAACTGGAAAAATTAATTGACTGAATATATTTGCAAAATGACTTAGCAGGGTCTAGAATAAGGTTCCAGTCAATAGCTAATTGAGATACTTATAATCACACTGCTGGCCCTGTCAGAGCCTGTGACAGATGGCGAACACCGAAGCTCATTTAATCCTAGAACAATATAAATATAGGGTGTGTAGGTTTATCTCCATTTTACTGGTGAGATAGCTGAGTTGCAAAGGATGAATTTAACTCAGAAGCAAAGAAAGGAAAACAATAATTGAAGTCCTTCAGCCCACCCAGGACAAAAGAGTTCACCCCAGAGGGTAGATCTCACTAGTCAGCCTTCCTGTGGCTGGTACGCAAGGCCTGAAACCCACAACTTAAAGGAGAGATTTATTTAAATTCATGGTTTCAGAGAATTCAGTCATGGTCGGTTGACTCCAGGGCAGAAACACCATGGTGGAAGGACATGACAGAACAGAACTTCTCATTTATAGGAGTTGAAAACCAGAGTTGGGGAGCAGTGCTCTGCCTGAGATGAACAAAAGCAGGAACCAACTAGGGGGCCCAAAACCACACCTCCATGACCCGTTAAGACACACCCACTAGTGTGCTCCACCAATCCTCCAGGCAAATCCCAAAGCCACTCAAGCTGATGCTCCACCCTAAATGCCCAATAGAAGTCTGAGGTAAAGATATGGGGGGAGGGAGGAACTAACTCAGTAGTAGTAAAGTAGCATCTCATAAAAACTGCTGTCCGGATATGTTTGTGGTCCATGAGAAAGCCTTTTTTGTTGACTCAGCTCGTGTATTTGGGCTACTTGTTCTAAGCCTGCCTAGTTATCTACACTCCTTGCCAGAGCCAGCTACTACTTATCTTCCTCAGACAAGAGAGGGCGTCCTGCTCTGACAGCGTCTCTGCTTGGCAGCACTGTCCTAGCTTCTTGACATAGTGGTTTCTAATCTGGACTATAAATTAGAATCACATACAGAGTTTTTAATGTAAATCATAATTTCTGGAAACACAGAATACAGATTCAAATATCAGCAAGCATGATTATCTCTAAACAAGCCCACTTGTGGAGCCACAGTGAACTCTGGCCAGCTCTCAGGGGACAACTTGGAGTCCGGAGCTGACTTCTGGCCCGGAGGGGGCGATGCGGGGGAGACGCCTTTATGCTAGACTTCCTCTAAAGGAAATATAGTTGAGATTTAAGAGTTTGTTTTGTGTAGTTAAGAGTTAGCCTTGCCCAAAGAGAGGTTTATCCTTTTCCTTTAGCTTCTGGAAGATAAACCGTGTAAATCTCTCCTGATAACGGTGTTTTGTTTACCCAGACTTGAGACACACACTTAGCTTGACTTCTGGAGCAGATGGGGACTCAAGTCCGTCATGTGGGTGGTTCAATGCGCCTATATAGCCCAGACCCAGTATAAGCTCCAGACACTAAGGTGTTGTAAGCTTTCCCAGCTGACAGTTCTCTGTGCATATTGTCACACTTCGGTTCTAGAAGTCAGGGCTGTCTGCAAGACCCCGGTGGGAAAATGACCAGAAGCTGGTACCCAAACCCTTCTAGACCCTCGCGGTGTACCTTTCTATTGGCTGATTTTAATCTACATCCGTGGCTGTCATGGACTGTCACAGTGAGTAGCTTTGCTGAGTTCTCTGAGTCCATGAAAATGAGTTAGTGAAACTAAGGGTGGTCTTAGGGACCTGGAACTTGTCTCAAAATAAAAATGAGCTGGAGATGTAGCTCAGTGTGAAGGCAGTGGGATCAAGCCCCAAGCCCACAAAAAAAAGAAAAAAAAAAAGTAGGTGATCTTACAAACTACCTGTACTTACCACGTGGCCTATTCAGCTCACCCAGCTTGGATTTTCTCCTCCATGATGAACATAGCAAACAATTGTGAGTAATTTGCCATGTGCATTTTAGCCACGCCCTCTCTCACATCACTGTAACTTTGCACCAGCTTTGATCTCCCCTGGGAATGTCATTTCCTTTGCTTCCAGCAGCCTTCGTAACCCACCGGGATTGCCTGTTAACATTTCATGGTCTCATGGCTGTCGTCTGACACGCACAAATCATCGCGTAACACAACACAACCTGTACTTTTGTTTTCGTTCAGACTCTCATACCCTCGATAGGACTGTGACCAAGGTCCAGTTCTAGCAGCCAGGGAGTGACACCACCTCGTGCTTCTCTTGCTTTTTTTTCCTCTTTTCTTCGGTTCCATCTACTTAATGTTTTAAGGTTGTGTTCATTGTGTTGTTATATTTGTGAGAAATTAATTGCACAACTAAATGCAACCAATTAGGACCAAAGGGAGGAGAAAAGTCTGTAACGTATGCTGTTGATTCAAAGACGACGTTGAGGCAGTGGAAGAATTTGACAAGAAGGATGAGAAGTGAGTACACTGATCATCCAAAGGCAATAACGGGGGCAAAGAGCCTGCAGTCAAAGTCCTAAAAATGGTGACTGTCTGCAAGAAAATTAGGAGAAACAGGTGAGAATTTAGTAAAGGCAGAATTGACAATTTTTCCTGTGTCCTGGCAATAGGTTTATTGCTTTGAAAGATGACGTGTTGGGCTTCTCTTTTTTGGTTTTTGGTACACATGGCTATTTCCAGTAACCTGTGCCAGTGACACAAGATTCAACTGAAAAATTATCTGTTTACAGATTGCAAGTTTCAGAAGGCAGGGACTTTTATCTCTGGGTCCCTGGCACCTAGCACAGCCCTGGCTTGTGTTTGTTAAATAAATGAGTGCTCTGTGGATAGAAGACAAGCCCAAGGACAATCTGTGTCTGACATCGTGTTAGAACTGCGGCACCACTGAAACTAGCCAGAGCTAGGGAACAAAGGCGCATGGCCTATGGCAGTGACTCCCAAATCTCACATTTCAGGCCTCTGTCCAATGTCAGTCAGTGATTAAGTTGTTATTGATGCCTCTGAAAAAAAAATGTATGTGAGAGAAGTGCTTGCCCTTGTGGTAAATTAATTCTACATTATGGGCTTGGGGAATTGTATTTTTCTTAATTGTATTTTTTAAATAAGGGGGGGGCCACTAATTCAATGCAATAAGAGTGAGTAGTGATTTGTTTGGTTTATATGTATACTTAGTCAAATAGGCAGTTACAGCACTACAAAAACTCATGAATAAGGGGATTATGACTGATAGATAGAATTTAACAGTTGAAAATCACATATGGAAGCCAAAAAATTAATCTCACAGAAATAGAAAAGAGCTAGTGGTCAAAGGCTTAGAAGGAAGTGGCTGGTAGAAAGAAGATGAATAAGACCTACAAGCACAGCTAGAAAGGAAGCGTACGTTTTTGGGATTCTATAGCACATTAGGCTGGCTATAGTTTATAGGAATTTTCTATATTTTCAAGTTGCCAGAAGAGAGACTTCTGAACATTCCCAACATGAAGAAAGGAGAAGCCAGAGGTGATAGAAATGGTAATCACCCCAATGTGATCGTGACACATTGGATACAGGTTAGCAGACTGCTTCCCATAAATATGTACCATTACTATATATCAGTTAAATATTTGAAGTTTCAAAGAAGACTGAGAACAACTAGAAAATGCTGAGGCTGCCTCAGACAGTGAGGACAGAGGCAGCTGTGAGAAGCCACTGTGTGACCGCCACGGCCGGCAGGAGTCAGTGCAGCCTGAGGAAATTGAGGTATCAGGGGAACCCCTACAGGCTTCGTAAGTGTCCCTCGCAGTCAGTACCGGCTTGAAAATTGTCTTCATTCAGAAAGGTTTTTGTAAAAGGTATTTTCTCTTTTTCAAGTCTTAGGAAACACAGAGATTCTAAGACACTCCAGAATTTTATGTCACTATAGATCACTTGCTAATAAAATTTTTTCCTTTTTATAAAAGCCATCTTCTGGACATAAAGACAGAAATATTTGTGCCAATTATAGGAAAGTGGATGCCCCCAAAAATCGTTATGTTCAGTGAAACAAATCAGACACCGGAGGTCAAATATGGCATCTTTCTCTAACATGAGGAACCAAAGTATAAGTAGGTGAATGTGCAAAATAAAAGAGTGATGGTAGAAAACAGACATCAGTTGTGCTGAGCAGGGAAGAAAGTGAGGAGGAAAGGACAGAAGGGAGGGTGGGAAAAGGAAGGAAAGTAAAATGATCAGGTGGGATGTGTACATGCACCAATCCCCCAGGCTTAAAGTAGTTAGTTATGTATTACAAATAGAGACTAATGAAAGAGTATTTGGGGGGAACACAAAAGATTACCTTTTGATAAACTGCAGTTATCATATAAGCAGATTCAAGACTGTCATATCACAGGATCCAAGAGTAGAGTCTCAAAAAATACCTAAATAATGATAAAGGTATTGATTTAGCCAATAAATTGCAATTAAATGGCTTTGAGAATCAGACAGTGTAACTATCAACATACCTCTTTGATTTTTAAAACTTAAAACTATTTCTCAAATAATGATTTAATCTTGTTTTTTGCTTTTAAACATCTGATTGAGATCCATCTTCTCTGCGGCTTTTCGGTTTTGGTCACAGTATCTATAAATTTGTCAAGATGTATGTGTGAAATTATTGTCGAAACATTATACATTGGCACCTTTCCCTAAGGTAATTTTTATTATTACTTATTACTCCCCATTCAAATAGGATGATGCTGAATTAAAATAGTAGGACCTGAGATTTGAAAATGAGAAAATACTTTTAATGAAGCTCTAAAAACTGGAAACAGAGGCTAGATTGCTGTGTGAGTGAAGGCTTTTTCAGCTCTAAGATTTTTTTAATGGCTTCAAAACAATGGATGGTAACAAACCCTCGTGACTTTATATCCTTTGTCTGTTGCCACACTAACATTATGAATCTAATTTAACAAAATTACATAGACATACATATTACTTTCTTAACTTTCCTGAAGTTTGATTTCTAATCTAAGTTTCATGTCTTTGGGATGGCAAACCCCAAAATCCTTCCTATTTTTCTGGAGCTCTAAATGAGGCTTATTCAGTCAGTCGCCTTCTGCTTTTTTGTCCTTGATTTTTTAATAAAATAATGAAAAATTTTAAAGAGAATTTTTAGAATTTATAAATATACATTGACTATATTATTTATTTTGTATGTGGCCAAAAAATCAAGTCTGGAAAAAATCAGTGAGCCACCTACCAGACACACCAGCTGTAAATCTTGTATTTACACACTGCCAGGGAGTTAAGAGGAATACATTTTGTCCTCAGTCTGTGTGGTCCCGCAGATACTTGCTAAGCCATCCACCATCCCACACAGACGTTGCTGAGGCAGCTGCCCCTCCTGCCCACACAGTCCCTTCAGACCCAGAAGAGCGGTCTACCTGCAACACATCATTCCTAGTGACCCAGGAGTCACCCCTCCAAGGCTGTCCATCCCCTCTGCACTGAGCAGTTCTCTTCGTGATGGCTTGTTCACACCTGGAAACTCTAAGCCTGAAAGTTAGAAGTGGACCCTGTGCCTTTCCTCCTCTCTCAGGCAGCAAATCCAAGGTGGTGCTTCCTATCCCTCTCTGTTCAAACAAAAAACCCACTCCTTCAAGTCTGGGCCAACATTTTGCTATTTCTAGTTTGATCACCCTCCCCCACACACGCATAACCATATCCTTTGCTTAAAGAGTAGAAGAGTCATTTTCTCTATCAAATGTTTTTGCTGCAAAGAACTCCTAATCTCCTTTGAAATACGAAAGCTTTTTGAAATACAAAATCCAGAAACTCCAATTCATTTTTACTCTCCAACCTGATACACCCTCCACGTAGGAACTATCAGGAAGAAAGACCTCAGGTAATATTTTAAGTTACAACCTATCACTTTCTATACCATCAAATGGCCGTTGACCATAACAAACCATTTTTTTCTAGTTTTGCTCATCACTATACTAATAACCCACTGTTTTCTTTTGAGTATGGAGTCACACATACTGATCCCCAACAGATATTTTTTAATTTGATTTTTTGTGTCAATTCCTCGGGATTTTAAAGTATTTAGCTTCTACTAATTAAGTTTGGGATGGGAGCCAAGGAAAGTACAGCAATAAATGTGAAGAAAAATGAGGTTTCTGACTTAGACTGAAATTTACAAGATGTGAATTACAGTTCATGCATATTCTTTGAGTTCGCTAATTCATAATGCATTCACTTACTAATGAAAATAGTCTCCAGAGAGAATTGCATAGTCTCGTGACTTTGGAGGGTGAATGAGATTTGAAAATGTAATTAGTGATTTCATTAATAAACGACAAAATGTTAAAGACTGGGGAATTTACTTTCAGATATGCAAATTTACCATCTTAGAAGAGAATTGAAGGTTAGGTGCGTTTAAAATGTTGTTTTTCAAGGAAACAGATTGGAAAGAAGAGAAGCTTATTTAGTCTGAGATGGAAGCGCTACTTAAAAGCAATTGATTGTTTGCATTCCTTCCTCAAATCTCACTGGTTCTAATCTCTAGCTGCAAGTTATGATCACCAAAGCAGGCAATAACTTGGCTTATACCCATCTCAGAACCACCTGAAGACATTCTGACTCAACTGATCTGGGGCAACTTAAAAAAAAAAACACACACACACACAATACTTGAGATAATATGAAATGTGCAGCCAGTGTCGGCCATGGCTGGCTTGTCTCATTAGGTTAGAGAGAAGCAAGACACCATCAGGACAATAATAGGGATAATTTCCCAAATGAAGAAGATAAACTCTTCTAAAATGAGTTGTTACCAAATCAGGCACTCTCTCAGAAAATATAATAATAAAATAAGTGCCATGGTTCTGGGGCCTACACAGATATGTTAAGGATGAATGCTTATTAATTTTAGAAATCAGTTCACATCATTCCAAAACCAAGCTACCCGTTGTCTCCACGCGGGGAGGGCGAAGCAAAGGTGTGGTCCTGAGCTGAAGTCACAAACACCTGAGCTGGACTTGACCACGAAATTAGAGATTCCCAGGGCCTGGAGAGGCAAGATGTGAGCGTAGTTCCACAAGAAAAACTGAGACCAGAAACAAGTTGTCAACAATAAGGATACAAGTGCACAAGGTACTCTGGCCGGTGACTTGGTACAGGTGCAGAGACTGGCAAATCAGGGAGGCGGTTTGGCTCTCTCTGACTGTTCCTTCCAAATGCCTCCTGCCTCCTCTGGACTTCTGACCTAGGAGATTAAGCTTAGAAGGCGTGCTTGCACGCAAGAGCTCTGCCACAAAAGAGGGCTCTGTTTTAGGGAGCAGAACATCCGTAGCCCCAGTTTAAGTGAAGTAAGGGAAACACCAGTCACTGGATGGATGGATGGATACAAGGCCCTATCAGTGGTGTGAGTCTAAACTTCTGGCTTTCATCTGAAAAAGCACAAGGATGTGAGTTCAGATAACATTGCTTTGTACTCGTTAGTACCATGAGATCCTAGAACCAGGGCGCATATTTTTTGAGACAGGGTCTCACTCTGTAGCCCTGGCTGGTCCTGAACTCACTATGTAGTCCAGGCTAGGCTTGAATGCATAGCAATCCTCCTGCCTCAGGCTCCCGAGTGCTGGGATTACAGATATGTGCCACCACACCCAGCTGATGTGGTGCTGAAGAATCAAACTCGGAGCGCTGTGCTTGCCAGGCAAGTGCTTTAACTGCTGTGCCATTCCTCCAGCTCCCATGTATATTTTTGAAACACACAGGGTTTAAAGGGCAAGCATCAATATACTTTTGGCTCAAAAGGAGCCCAAGTACTTATATTTATTAATAAAGACCTGTTGTCTCCCTTCCGCACCAGAGCACTGGCATCAATAATTCTGTCATCCATCATCCCTGTCTGCGTGCAATAAAAACAAAGGGAATTAGGAGGAGTTTCAAAGATAAAATCTAGCAGTGTCCAAGATCAAAAGCAACAAGAAGGAAGAAGTCCCCTCTTAAGACGTCACTGGCATCGCTGGGCTGGATCAAGTGGGGACGACACTGACAGGCACAGCAGGGAGCTGAGCCTACTCCGCCTGAGGCTCACCCACATGGCCTCGGAAACCTGTGGGGCTCAGTTCCGGGTGTTAGTAAAGTGACTAAAATTCCAACTCCAGCTCAAAGCTATGCCTTGTAAAGATCTGGGAGCAAACAGAAAGCTACACCTTTGGCTCATTTTGAAAAAGAAAAGTAGATTTTAGAGTCTAGTTAAAGCATTTTCATTGATGAAAACTAGAAAACCACTCAGGAAATTCAGTGGAAGAGAGGAATGTTAAGACCTACAAAATATTCCACCAAGCAAAGGACACCAGAGGTCTTCTAAAGGTCCTCATTTAAGCTGTTGCTTATAAAAATTCTAGTTGTTTTAAATAAAATACCTATTGAATCTGTTAAACTAAATTTAGAGATTGTGATATTAATCCTTGCGCTGGTATTTTTTGAAGGCGATGCTTCCTTTCCTTCTGAAGTCTGCATTCTCTTTCTCCTGTTCCCTCTGTCACCACCACCACCACCACCACCCACATAACAGGTGATAATGTTTCTCTGATCACAAAATCATAGTGGGGAGGTCTCACTTATATTTCAAAATTAGGAGCATATGCATTCTCAACATCCCGCTTCGCCCATGTAACAAAACCTCATCGAGATTCCTCTCAGCTGCCTCGTAGGATTCTAACGCAATCTTGTATGCTTGCAAAATATCCCAAGGCATAAATATTCCAAGATAGATAGTCACCTTTTGTTTCCAGTTCTTTGTCACTGTGAATAATGTTGCAACCAGCATTCTGTATACAGTCTTCATTTGTGTTATTACTGGTCAGATTCCTAAGAAGGGGACTGCTAGATCAAAAGGTACCGGGCATTTGTTTCTTCTACCAGACGTTACCAAATTACTTTCCAGAAATGATGTGTGAATTTACACTTTTGGTTGTTACATCTGAAAGTGTCCTTACTTGTCTATGCTTGAAATACATTGGTACTTTTCTTATTTTTCCTTTTTTTCCCTTTTTGGCTTGTCTGAGAGGTACATATATGTTAGTTTAGCTCGTATTTGTTTGCTGGTAAGGAGCTTGAATTCCTTTTGATTTGCTCTTTCAATTTTTCCTATTTTATTCTTTGCCCATTGGTCTACTAGATGATCTCTCCTTGTCACTGTGTGCGAACTCTTTGCATATTGTAGTTCTTAACCTCCAGCGTGGATTCTGCATGCAAATTTTTTTCCAAATCAATTGCTTTGTTCATTCACTTTAAAATATATGTAAGCTCCTTCTTCCCAACTACTTTATCCCTGTGTCTTCAAGATTTTGTTGTGCTTGTGTGAAATTGTGTTGTTACATCTTAGTTTAGTCTGTGCGAAATTGGTCTGTATGGTGTAAATCAATAATACAAATCTATTTACTTCCTGATGGACAGCCAATTGGATTAATACCACATGTTGTAATTTTCCAATGAGTTAAAATAGTACCTTAGCTGTATGTAAAATTCTCATCCATGCTAGGTTCTATTTTCAGATTCTGGACATTTAGCTGTATGTAACTATATTCTGATGCCAATGCTGTATTGACTTAAAGAGCAAATTGCAGCAGGTCCTCAGCTGGTCAGACAAATTCTCTTCTATCTCCGTATTCAAAAATGTCTTACCTTATTTCAGGCATTTATTCCTAGATTTTAAGAATTTTTAAAGATTTTATCAAATTAATACAGAGCAAAACTCTGTCTCAAAAAAAGTTTCATCAAATTAAGAAAATGCTTGTTGAGAATTCTCATTAAAAATGAATTTCATTTTCAAATTAACATGTACAACATTCATCCTTTAATGTTAATTGTTTTGCCTCCAAATGTATTCCAGCCTATTATTTGAATCTCGTGTCGCTTTCTTTAATTCAAATTGACAGTTTTCTACCCACGGATGAGTCCAGACCCCTTCTTTCCTTGGGACTCTGACGGGACACTGGGGCTTATAGAACCCCACGTCATCATCTAAGCACCTTCTTCCTTTTCTCCTTTCCTTTTCATTTAATATTTATTAATGAGAATGCATGTCCTGTCAGAGTCCCCCATGCCAACCCAGCCTGTGAGAGAGAGCTAGACATAGAAGTAAACATAGAAATATAGGTATTTATGGTAAATCATTGGCCCTCAAAAACATGGAGTTTGACATGCCCACACCTGCTATCTGTGAGCTGGTGACTCAGAGAAGCTCTTGGGTAGCTTAGTAACTACAGAACCAATTGTGGAGATTCCAGGCAGGGTGAAGGCCACAAACCAGAAGCCCCGAGGCAAGAGAAGATGGATGTCCCAGTCTGAGCAAGCGTCAGGCAGGACTAGGAACCCAATCTTTCTTTGCCTGCTTGTTCTACAGGGGCCCATGCTGATTTTTATGCTGTTCATTCATATCGCAAGGAAACGTGCTCAGAGAGAAATGTACACACACATGCATGTGCACACACCCACCCAGAGAGAGAAAAAAACAGAGGCTGACCACAGCTATCTGGTCAAACAGACACATAAAAACAATCTTCATGTATTTCTGTAGTTGAAACGCACTTACACATGATGAGGTACTATGTATTTTTGAGTGTTTGCTTTAAAGAAGATGACAGAATTATGTATACATACATACATATGTACATGCGTATGTACAGTTCCTCAAGTTGAACATAAGTATTGTATGTCACAAAGACATACTAAGAAAAAAGAATAACTTGTGAGGAAAAAAAGAAGTTATCATAATTAAAAGTTAATTGTGTGAAAAGGCAAATAGAAGCTTTTGTACAATACACTTTTCTTTGTTTATGACAAGATATTCACATAGAAAGCTGTATTTCTCTCAAGTGTAATGTCAAAATTGTCAAATTTTGTATTATACTGCTCTCAAAAAATATTGAACTCAGAGGCCAGGGAAAACAGTAATTACTGTTCTTAGAAATCCTTATCAATAGATGTATTATTTATCAAATTAATAGAATAAGATACACTAGTAATAAGTTACAATCACCATTTTCTCTCTTTTTTCATAGCAATTTTAAACACCTGTCAGAGAATTTTACTTCCTCCCAGATTGATGTTTATAAACAGGGGGTGATACTGAAAGAGAGAGAGATTTCTTCCAGACAAATATTTCATCAGATTTAAAATTGAACAACAATATATACTTTTTCTTAACTGTGACACTATGGAAAAATACTTTAAATTATCTATAAATTTAACCAGACCACTTTCATCTCAGCAGCCATATAAATAAAATGTGTAAAGTTTTTACTATCAACTTTGCAAGGTTTAGCATTCAGTTGGGTAAATTCTATTTTTAAAGAACATATAAAAGATATATATATCTTCTATTTTTAAAATTTGTCAATAGATCCAAAGAGCGACACACACATTTCATTTCTTTTGTTATTTGGAACTGGCCCTGCTGCCCCGGCCGCCTTGTCTCCCCCTCTAGTATGTGGTAATTCTACTGGACACTTTCCTGCTCCCTTGAAAATCGTTCCATCTTATTCGCTCTGCAGCTCCCATGCCCAAATGGGTTCTAGGCATTTTGAAATTTTCTGTTTTGACAAAGATAAAATATAATTTTCACAGGTTTTTGTAAATGAAAAATAGAACGTCAATGCTTTGTTTCTGTTTCTTAATTCAGTTAGTAAAGGCATAGGGAAACGACTGTGAGCTCAGACGACGTATTTTGGTAGTGTTCACCAATGCCGTGTTCTTTCAGAGACTATCTTTTATTTCATGCTATATCTGTGAGGCTGAAGCAGGAGGATTGCAAGTCTGATGTCTGGGTGAACAACTTAGTTATTTAGCAAGGCACTGTACCCAAATCAAAGATGAAAACTGGGCCGGGAATATAGCTCAGTGTAAAGGCCCTAGACTCTATCACCAGTACCAAAAATAATAATAATAATAATAATAACACCCTGTATTATAAGTAAAGATGAATTTCACATTGACTCCATTTGCTCCCAAAAAAATAAAAATAAAATACATGATAAATAATGTTACCCAAATATAGTTAAAACTGAAATGTCAGGATGCTGGCAGGTCAGCATGAAATGGGTAGATAACACAACATGAAAAAGATTCGTAGTTGCCTAGATCAACAAAATGACAAGGACTGTCACCATCAGCTTTTTCTGTGTGATGAGACAAATTTTTCTCATCCATTTCAGTTATTATCTTAATATTATTTTTAATCACTTTGCCTGCTTCCTAAGAACATTGTATTTAAAGAGACAAATTTTAGATGCAAGTCAAAAGGATAGCCATTCAAGTTCAAGTTGAGTAGAAATCTTTTATCTGATACATCAGTGTAGTTAGTTGGTCAATTAGTCAAAGCAGCCAGCAAAGAAAGCTGAATCATTTGAAGGTATTACGTGTGCACTTACAGCTTTCTATCGGAATTCATACAAATGTGCATTCATTGTCTAGTTGTTTTTTCTCACAAACCATCTCTGAATGTGGGACCACGGCATGTGGCTCTGCTGGTGGATTCTTCCTGATGACTAGCGTGATACACAGCTTGCTATGTAGTATAGTATAGTGTTTCCAGTTTTCATCTTGTAATGTGAGGAGAAATCATAAAGATGCAGTCCTTTGGAACAGTCTGGATAGGATATCTTCTCATATTTTCAGTGTTTTCTCATGTATTACGGTTTTCTTATGAACACCTAATCTGACGGTATTTTCAGTGACCATTATAGCTGTCTTTCCAAAACATTTAGTTTACTTTTCATAGAAATGCAACTACCTTCTTTTTTCCCATTTTTATTAATATATCTGTATGATACACAATGGTTACATTGAACTGGAATATTTTGTTCACACATATATCTCACCAACATTTGCTCTTGTCATTTTAATGGTTCAGTTAAACACATGCTGTTCTAATTACAAGAAAAACACCTGTCATGAGAAAAAATGTAGAGACAATGTAATTGTGCCCAAAGGAGCCCAACGCAGGAGAGAGCAACACTTAGCTGTCTTCATTCAGCCACTCTGCATTGAGATGTTTTGCAGAGAAAATGCAGAGACCTGTCTAACCTGGAACTAAGTAAGATACAAGGAGGTAAGTTGAAAGAGGCTTTCTATTGTGTCTTTATACCCAATGCAACTCCAACAGAGCTTGAACCAGACTCCGAAAATCCAGCTAACCCCAAGGATGTGCTCTTGTATCCTCTCCTGCAGAAGAGATCAGAAAGAGAAGATGCACTGTGAGCATTTCCAAAGTATTTACAATACTAAAATTATAAGTGTTAAAAGCAAATAACTCAAGGGACAAGACAGATCGAAGGGCATATGGAGATGCAGCAGGCCAAACGATCGATCGGAGGCAGAGTCCTGTTTGCTGAAAGGGTTTAACCTCCGTCATGTTTGTAGCCTGAAAGGGATCTGATTAACATTTTCTGAGACACTAAGGATGGCAGGTGTCACTATTATTCTGAATAGTGTTGCCCCTGCCTTCAAATGCAAAACCTTCATCTCCCTTGAGTTTTTATTTTGTGGTAGTCAGGGAGAAAAGCAGCTTTCCAATGTGAAGATGAAAAAAAGGTCAGGAATGCTTGATGAAATACGAATGAATTATTTTAACAGGCACAGCAGATATTAGAGTGATCAAAATTCACACGCGTATGCAGGATGGTTCATCAGCAGTCAAACCTTAATTACTACATTCAGCCTGACGACTGGAACCTGCTCCAGAAACGCTGAAAACAGGTGCAAAACAAAAGCTGTGTAAAGTGTCATTCCCTGTGAAAATAAACTGCAGTTGCGATTATTATATGTGATATTAGGTAACTTAAGGGATCTCAATAGTATAAACTGAATTTTAAAATTATAAAGGGACAAATCAATTGAATGCCCTCTGATATCAAAACGTGTTCCTATATTCTTTTTTGGGAGGAAAGGAAATGGATGTACAGCTACACTGTGGGTTTTTTGTTTCTTTGGTTTTTTGGGGTGGGGGGAGCTGAAGTTTTTAAATTCAACGAATTCTGTTTCTCTAGGGTTTTTGTTGATTTTTTTATTCTGCTTTGTTCTCTTTTGTCCTCGCGATGCTGGGAACTGAACCCTGATATTCCTACATGCTAGACAAGTGGTCTACCGTGGAGCTACACCCCAGCCCCAGTATTTTAGGGTTTTTTTAATTCAATCTGTTCAACATGTAATAATTTACACAATTTAGAATTAAATTTTAAAAAATAAAAGTGAAGACACCTTCCAGAACTGTCTCTATCTGCCCATTTCCAAACCATCTCCTGCCCATTAACAACTGTACTGATGTGTGTATCAGAGCATGTTGGGGGGGGTGGGTGTGCATGCGCATAAATGAGCTTTCTGTATAAAGGAGAGATTAAGTTTATAATTTGTTTTTTGACGTACTGCATGGAGATTTCACCATAAAATTTTTTAAATGTGGTCAAGTTCACTAATCTATTTTCTATTGTGACTTCTGGATTTTCATTCATAGTTAAGAAAGACTTCCTCACTTAAAAATGAACTGCATAAGTAAATAAATTTTCATCTAGTATTTCAATGGCTTTACCTTTTACATATAAATCCTTCATAAACTTAGGGTTTTTCTTTTCTTTTTCTTTGAGAGCAACCCATCATAATACAACCATTTGTTGGCTTCTATATCATTTGCATGAGGCAACTTCTTTATTCATGCACCATATTTTCTGTTAAAACATTATAAAATGTTTTACAATCAAGAAACCTAGCCTCCCTTGGTAGTTCTCTTTTTTTTTTTTTTTTTTTTTTTTTTTTTTTTTTTTTTTTTTTTTTTTTTTTTTTTTTTTTTTTTTTTTTTTTTTTTTTTTTTTTTTTTTTTTTTTTTTTTTTTTTTTTTTTTTTTTTTTTGACTTTCTCTCAATATTCTTCTTTGTCTGTAAAATTCCAAAACAGCTTCAGTAGTGCAAGCACACTTGACATTTGTGATCTGGTCATGGTGGTGCCCACTTGAAATCCCAGCCACTTTGGAGGCAGAGGCAGAATTTGAGTCCAACCTGGGCAATTTAATGAAGCTCTGCCTCAAAATAAAAAGAGTTTGGGGGTATAGTTCAATGGAAAGTGCTCACCTAGCATGCCTGAGGCCCAGAGTTCATTCCCCAGGACTATAGATACATACATCAATACATACATACACTAGACAATCTTATACGATTATTTTTAAGTTGTAAATTACCTTTGGAAAATCAGTAACTTTATAATTTCTGATATATCAAAATCTGATTATGTCTTTTCACTCATTTATGTCTTGTTTTGTGTCCTTCAGGAGTCTCCTAAAATTTTTTAGATAAAGGATCTAGGTATTTCTAGATGTGTTTATTCCTTAGAATTTTACAGTCAATTGTTTCAATAAATTTTATGCTTATTTTTTATATACATAAAATTACTACTTACCACACATTAATTCTGTGCCCCATTACTTTACTAATATTCTTATTTGTAGTAATTTTCAACCAAAGTTTTTTAAGATATGTAATTACTTTTTCTTCAAGTAAGATTTTTGTTTTGTTCTCTGGTGATCACCTCAAAAAGGATAGGAAAATAGTCCCTGAGTTCTTCCTTGTTCTGTGTGGTTTGTTTTAGTCTTTATTCTTAAAGAATAGTTTAGTTGTTTCCGAAAGTTATAACTGAGGCTCTTGTATTACTTGTTCTTTTAAAGTTGATATTACTGAAAAAAAAAATCTGAAAGCAACTTGATTTTTCTTCTTAATGTCTGACATGATCATTTGTCTAGGAACCCAAAGGGTTTTTTTTGTCTATAAGCTTCAGAATTTCAGTAGGCAGCATCTTAGCACTTCGACCATTCTGGTTTAGGTCTCTCTGGTTCATGGCATTTCTTTCATTGTGTGACTTCAAATCTTTTCTTTCATTAAGAATTTCTTGAATCATATCTGTATTCCTCAGGGCCTCCAATTATGCACGTTATCTTTTATTTTCCCATCTTCTACTTCTATCATCTTTCTCTTTTATGTTTTGGTTTATAATTTTATTTTTCTCATAAAAATGATTTTATTAGAATATGTTTGTGATATGTAATAATTACATTCACTTTGAGGAATTGGTGCATACACACGTCACATCTTAATTATTTTTACCCCGCCTCCTCCCCAGCATCCCACAACCCATCTCCAGACCCACCTCCCTTCTCCACAGTCTACTTCCCGCTTCCTCCCACTTCTCTTTAATTTTGCTTTTTAAATTATTGATATTTTGGATTTCTTATATAAAGGAGCCTATGTGATATTTAACCTTCTTTGTTGAATTTATTTCACTTAGTTCTATGATCTCGAGGAGCATCCATTTTCCGCAAATGACTCAAATTTGTCCTTCTCTGTGGCAGAGCCGTACTTACTTAAGTGCGCACCTGAGCTACATTTTCCTTATCCATTCATCACCGGGTGATCACATGGGCTGCTTCCAAGATGTAGCAGTTATGGCTTGTGCTATGACAAACTGATTCGTGGGTATGCATGTAGCAGTATGCAATGTCTTTAGCTCTTTTGGGAAAATACCCAGAAGTTGCCTAGCTGGGTCTAATGGAGTTTTTAATTTTAGTTTTCTGAACATTCTGCATACTTATTTCCATAGAGGCTGTACTAACTTGCAGTCTCACCAACAACGAAGAAATTTTCCTTTTCCCCCACAGCCTGACTAGTATTTATGGTTTCTCTTTCTTTCCTTCTTTCTTTCTGTTTTGCTTTCTTGCATTCTTGAGTTCTTGCTTATAGTCATTTTTCATGGTCTAAGACAGAATTTCAGTGTTATTTTGATTTGCATTTCTCTAATTGTTAAAAATGTTGACCACTTTCATGTACCATATTTATGAGTCGTTTAGAGCAGTTGAAACAAATAGATACTTCTGAAAAGAAGCACAGATCTTTTAGGCCACTTGTTATTTCTCACCTCTTTGCACTTAATTGTGGTCTCTGCGTCTATTCCTACCTCTCGCTCTTTGTTTCATTTTAATTTTTTATGATGGTTTCTTATTTCCTTTTTTCCCTCTTCTAGTTCTTCCTGTAGCAGTTTCAATAACTCGTTTTAGTTTTCCAGCTTCTTCTTTCATTTCTGCCTGTGGTTTATTCTTTTAGAGAAGTAATTGCCTCGTTTAGCTTTTCACTTAAAAATCACAATAAAATATTCCCTCTCCATTTTCATCCACTGTGCATTAATTTTTTCTACGTAGTTGTTTGTGTGCAGTTCATTCCAGGGATCTTTTCTTCTTTCCATCACACAGTCTGTAGTGCCAGCTCATTTTTCATTACTCATTATTGAACAAGTCAAATTTTGCTCAACTGGCAATTTTGGGGAAGTTTCATTGAAGAATAGGATTAGGAGCCAAGCTAGTTTCTTGGGCTCTCTGCAACTCAAAACCTGGAGACACTCTTCTTTTTTTTGTTGTTTGTTTTTGTTTTTGCAACCACAGAGACAAATATGGCCACCTGGGTTATTCTTTGTGTACCTCTACCTCTAGGATGAACTAAATGGAGTAGAACTGAGGAGGGTTTCTACCACCAGCACAGTTCACTCTTCCGATGCCCAGCCTTTCATTGTGATCATTTTGGGATCAATTGCTTTTCACTCTTCTCATTTGCTTTCCTATTCCCACTCTCCTTTCTCCTTCTCTCCTTCCCTCTCTCCTCTCACCTCACTTCTCTCTCCTCCTACCTATGTGTGATTTTTTTTTTCACTTCAAAAATTAGCTTAGAGGAACAGCACAGCAGCTAAAGCGTTTGCCTAGCAAACACAAGACCTGAGTTTCATTTCAAGCACCACAAAATCTGGGTTTGATGGCTCACTCATCAAACACTCGGGAGCACTCAAAGACCCCCAAGCACTTGGGAGGTTGAAGGAGGAGGATTGGGGTGAGTTCAAAGCCAGGTTAGGGTATGTAATGGGTTCAGGACCAACCTGGAGTACGGAGTTACCTACCCACCTCAAAAAAAAAAAAAAATGTACTTCACTTAGGAGGTAAATTTGGTTGATGTTTTCTGAGACCTGCTGTCACTGAATGCTCTTAATCCTGCCAGAGTGAGAAAACTTTTTTCCTATCTTTGTTTACTTCCTTCCACAAGGCTGGTACTCTGTCTCAACTGCGTCGTGTACCCTTAGTGTAATATACAACCTTCTCATAGGATCTATTTCTATGGCAGACCAAAATGAGTATGCTGGGGTTTGCTCTTTAATTCTGTGTTCTACTTTTGAATAACTTTCAAAAAGAGCATAACCCTATTTATAGGAAGTGTCAGAATAACTAATTTATAAAAGTGTTAAATATACAGATTAGGATCCTGGGATCTGATTGTACGTTTTCTTACCAGCGATGCATAGCATCACTCCACAGTGCTGGACAAATATAAACCAAGAGACATTTGACAGAAATAATTGATCAGTGCAATTTCAAAATGCTAAGATCATAAAAGACAAAACTAAAAATAAACTGCCACAGACAGGAGGAAATGAGGGAGACATGAAAACTGAATGTAATGTGGAATGCTGCGTAAAGTTCTGAAAGAGGAAAGGGGCATTAGTGAGGAAATCAGTAAAACACTAATGGAATCTCTTGGTTAATAACATTATACTAGCCTTAATTTCCTGTCGTTCATTCATCTTAAGGGTATTCAAGATATAAAAGTAACAAGAAGCAGGATGAAGGACATAAAGGTTTTCTGCGATTATTTTCTGTAAGTTAAAAAGAAAAAATTTAAAAGCAGGCTTAAGAAAAAAACAAAAAATGAAATGGTCTGCGGTTCTAGCTGAGTGCTAGAATGCATGATGCATATGCCAACTGCACTCAATCAATGAATATCCTAGGATCCAAATCAAATAGGCAGAAGCCACTCAGCAAAGCAAAATATCACAAGGGAGAACACTTGGAAGACTCCTCCCTCCATAGTAAGAGTCCAAAAATCTAACTCGTGACGTCCGGAGGGATCTGGGACAACGTTGATTCTAAAATTCAGGATGAAACACAGAGAAAAAAAGCAGAAAAACAATATCAAAGGAATATCAAAAAGACTATCAAATAGCTACAAGTTATATGGGTAAAAGATTGAGAAAGGCCTTTCCCTGTATTTTTTAAAGATTTTAGTATTATCAAATAGAAATAAAACATTATATACAAAATACATTAAAAAATTAAAAAGTTATGTTTTATCTCATTATAGCTAAGTTATTCCTCATACTTTATAATTAATATAAAAAACGATTTGTCTATAAGGTATTTTTTCCAAAACTTTGGGTATGACAACATTTTCCTAAGAAAGCAACATAAATTAAGATCTTTCGACTAATCCAAATGAGTGAGTTTTCGAGCTTTTGTTCAGATCTTATTTTAAAACTTAATCATGATGAATAAGAAGATAATGAATTTATAATTACAATTTAATGCAGTTGCATGTTCTGAGAAAATCATTAGTCTGCTTTCACGGTGTCACGTGATGTGTTAATTTTGTAACCCTCAATAGTGACTAAAGACCTTGGCAAAATTTTTCTGAGCTAAGAAAACAATTTTGTTGTATTTGTAATAATTTTACTCTTGCTTTTCATAGACAAGTATGATAATCATTTGGAAATTGTAGCACTTCAGTCTAGCTGGTGTTCAAGGTACCTGAGACATATACATCATCACAGTTGACATTTTAATCAATCTTCAGTTGTCAAAATATATATCCAAGAAAGAATGACTTCCCACTTCTGATTTTACCATTTACCTAAAGTCATTTCAGATTTATTAGTTGAAGTCACTATAGAAACTTTGTCTCTCCTAAAGAATTGCACTTAATCTACCAAGATAAAAGCAAAGATCTATATGAGAAAAAAAGCTTTATGAAAAAATATGATTTCTAAAACAATATCAGACTCATTCACAGGACCTAATGTGGTATAGAATCTCACAAATTAAATTAGCTTTAGCCAAAAAGAAAAAGTCTTTGCTTCCCTGAAGTATTAATTATATAACATAATGAGAACTCCTTGGAGCTTAACACTGTGTATCCTGTGCAAGCCAGAACATTTTCAGAATCAAATGGCAGGAAATTCTAAGTGAGGAAATTAAAAGGGCATTTACTTCTGAATCCAGGAACTTACACAATGTTGTCAGAACTCTTTTATTTTCTTGACTTTGGTTCTACTTGTCAATGTTTTACTTGGAATCAGACAAGATTTGTCAGTGTGGCAAGAAAATATTCCGAAGTATTCCTAAAGCCACCTGAACTGTGTACATGGCAAACTTAGGCCATTACCCCCAGTCTGAGCCACTAGATCATCCCTATAGTGATGTCAATGAGATACAGTGCTCTGATTGGTCAGGTCTGCAGGGGCTTAGAAGACATAGATACTCAGATATAGATATAGATATACGTTTTTTAAAAACTGGAGAAGAGGTAGCTCTCTAAAAGGGACACTGAAGAAAGTTATCAGCCTACTTTCTTTCTGTTTGTCTCAGTTGTTAAAATATCTACTCTACTGGAGTGAGCTTTCAAAGACCTGAAAAAGGTCCATTGAGGACCTTTGATACCATACTTTAGAACCCTGAGTTATTTTAGAGAATATCATTATTGTGGTGTGGATTTGAAATGCCCCCCAAAAGTCTCACGTATTTGGATGTTATGGACCGGCTATGGAACCATGTGCTGTTGAGAAGTTGGGACCTGGTCTGGAGAGATGGATTGCAGGTGTGGAAATTGGATTACAGGCATGTAGAAGGGGTTTACCACACCCTCCACACGAGGAAGGGGTGAAACACTGAGTCTGGAGCAGGGGCAGATCACTGGGATGACCCCGCATGGATGTATTAGCTACTTTCTGCCTTCCCTATGGGACTAGACTAGACTCGCCTTGACTTGGCTTCCTGTTAGCAATGTCGTGAGGAACCACCTCCACTCTGACTCTGACATGTACTTGCACTGTTGCCAGCTGCCCCTGAGTGGACTTTGACCTTCTGAAACTGTGAGCTGAAACAAACTTTTCCTCCCTTGATTTGTGGATGTTGGGTCTTGAGTCGCAGCAATGAAAAAGTAAGACAGTCATTTAGTTTCAGTCTTGGAAACTGGGTCTTCAGTGGCACTTCAGATTTCCAGTTAGATCCATTTTCGCACTTTCAGTGACTCTGGAAATGCTTTCCATGCCTATAGGCAGAAACAAGTGACATAAGTTGGCCTTCACCTCCTTAAACCAGAAGGTAGGCACTTACTCAAGCATGGAAGATCAGAAGATCCAAGAGCACCTGATGCCATCATTTCTCTTAGCTCTCCCTCTTAGGCAACCCTTGCCTACAGCCCTACAAGGCAAACAGCTGTAATCATTGCTTTATGCCCAAGTCAATTTCTACTGGGTCCTGGACCTCAGGAGCCCACTCACACTCAGTTCATAGCTATTTGCCCCTATACCTTTGTCTCCATCTCGACGACACTCTCCACATGAGCTCTATTGTGTTCTATCAAGCACATTCACATCCTTGTAAACACCAATTAAGATCTGATTCTCATTTCTGTAGAAATTAAAGACATAATCAGGGAAGTTAATTAATTGCACTGGATGACAACTAAAGAACCAGCCAGACCTTGTGCCCTGATCTTATGCTATTACATCCCTGTATATCCATTTTCCAGGCTCTTTCTTGTCTGACTCAATCTCATCTATGGCCCTGGGTCCTACTTTCAGTACTATCCCATCTGATCTTCCCTTCCCATCTCGGCTTCCCCTCTAACTCTCACACTGCTTTCCTCCCAGTATTTATAGTCTACAACAAACAGTACTATGTTGGCAGTGAGGTACTTTTTGTTCCAGCCATTTCTTTTAAAGAAGTAATTGAAGTCAAGAGGAGCGGCAAAAAGAGTAAGTCACACAAGAATGATTAGTGTGCCTCTTTTCCATTCTCACAGAGAGAGAGAAGTTTGAAAAGGACAGTCCAGGAATGATGGTTACCATTCAAGGGAGCACTGTAATAAAAAGAAATGAGAAGTTGTCAGAATTTTCCATAAAAGACTCAATATAAAGGCACTTGCTTTGGCACATCTGAAAAAGTAGAGGAAAACAGCACACAAGTATCGCCATTTGTTTCCAATGTACATTCGGCTGCTTGTGTTGATTACTAAGTCAGGCTGGGAATCCAGCCGACTCCCATTGGCTTATAAATCCAAAGCTCTCTGGTTAGTTTATGATTGATGATAAATAAATGCTGGTGACTGTGTTGCTACCCACTTTTCCCTTTTGCTTAGCTGCTCAGAGGCTATAGTTTGTCTCAGCTAAATTGATGGGCTTCAGAAACCTAATGGTCATATTTAATTTTTAAGTCAGATATATAACTTCCCTAACCAGTAATTACATGCAAAAGGAAAAGGAAAACCTTTAACAAGCTTTTACCCTTGACTCACCAACCACAACAACAACAACTAAAAGATGTAAAGCGTGGGCTTCTATTCCTGCTATTTCAAGGTCAGAAGAAGAAGGCTGTAGGCATGTTCGTATAAACCCATTTATGATGAACTCTGAAGTTATTATTAGATGCAAACCTTGCACTTGGGGGTAGTAGTTCCTAGAAGTAATAGATCAAAAGCTAAATGAGCTCAAACATCCCCCAGAGTTGAAGTCAAATGCAATGATGTTGTTCAACAAAATGTAGACAGTCCTGAGTTCTCACTGGACAACTCTCAGAAAACAGAATAACATAAAAGTCATGCTAACTGAGCTTCAGTTGGCTGCAGGAAGCGCTGTAAACAGCGAAATCAGCTGTGAATAACTAACTAGTTCAGCTGTCACCAATTGACTCATTGATTGAGTAAGCTGTAGTCAATTAAGCTGTTTTCTACAGCTCTTTGTGTTTTTGTAATATTGTGCCTTCACCTTGTGGGTCGGAATTCTTAGGATTTCCCTGATTTGTGAATTGTGTTTTGTTTTGCTCAAACAAATGCTACTAAATGTTATTGATTCAAAGTGTTCTACAATTTTATCATGTGGAAGCAGAGCTCCAGAAACTCCTAGAAGCGCAAGTAACCAGATACAGGTAGCTGCTAAGTTTATTGTGGTCACTTGTGTTGCTGCATATGGGACCATGGATAAGTTCTTAGGTTTCAGATCTTCACAGAGGTGTGTTTTGAGCAACGCATTTCTTTGAGAAAACTTCAATTGAGATTGGGTTTGGAATTTGTGACAGAAATGGGTCTGGGTTCTTTGGGGAAGTCTCGAGTGTCTGATTGAGTTAGATAAAAATGAAACTGGGTTCAGTAGATAGGTAAGGCTAGTAGATAGAAGGGAATCATGGATTCTTCTGGGTTCAAGCAGGCTAGAATTGTGCATTTTGTAACTCTCTCCAGGATTAGTTTGTGCTGTGAGAAAGTATGTGGTCTCCAGTAGGACCAACAGTTGGTCTGTGGCATGACAGGAAGTATTTCTGGGGCTTGTGGTACCTGCTATGGTCAGACAAACTGGATTAAGTCCAAAGTGTGGGACTCCTCCAGCGAATAGCCCATGTGAGATTTTAGAACCTGTGTTTTCTTTTGCAGAAATGGGTTAAAGTTGGCAGAAATGATTTGAAATCTGTGGCCACACTGAGGAAGTTTCAATATGGATAAAATTGTTTATTTGTGGGGTACATTATAAAAGGAAGGATCAAAAACCCCACAGAAACCGTAGGATGTATTTATTTCTTAATTGGCATACAGAGGCCTTTAGAAGACTTAATGGGAAGAACATTGTTAGTGGAAGATGAACTTTGAGATCAATGGGTCTGTTTCTTTAACCATTTTATTTATGCCTTTGTTAAAATCTTAAGCTTAGGATAATAATGAAAAGTCTTATTCCATGTGATAGTTAAGCTTGATTGCATCAACCTGATTGGCTTGGCTGGGGAGAATGCAGGGGATTGGTGGATTATGCCGGAGGGTGTGCCTAGCTGGGTCATGGAGGCCTGGCTCTATATATGATCCTTTACGCCTGTCTCTCAGACCCAGTTCTCCTTCCAGCCATTGTGAGTCATGCAGATTTGCTCCACGGCTCTTCCTCCCTGGTGTTCCTCCTTGGAGTCACCTTACGATGGCCAGAATCTTCTTAAAACGTGAGCTAAATTAAACTTCTCCCCATCTAAGCCCTGGGTGGTATATTGTACCCAACAGTGAGAAAGTTATTGAAACAAACTGGGTAAAATATGTTTTTTCTGTCCTACTCATCAATGAGCCCTGTCTTAACCCTGTCCTTAAAAGAACAGAACCTAGACTAAGAAGCCGCCTATTCCTAGAGTCCTGTCTAAAGAAAGAAGTATATGTCTTTGGAGAAAATCCTCATTTGTGTGCATCTCACCCTCAGTACCTGGGGACAGGGAAAGTTAAATCACTGAAAGTTTATACAGAGAAAACATAGATTTTTCTAGCAATTTTGACCATTTTGTCTTGAGTAGGCTTTCTGTATCTGTGGTGCTTCCTTTCAGCAGAAGATGGTACGTAAGCCTGATTTCAAGAGCAACGTAAGATACCAGCTGTTCAGGGCAATGGTCAAGCAGGTCAGTCAAAAGAGTGCACATTCTTGGGTTTAACCTCTGTGCTAAAATAAGTGATATTGTTGGGAGTGAAGAAATTCTCAGAGTAAATGGTTTATCACAAAAGTTAAATTGACCCATATAAGATTGGACGATGGCTTATAACAACATTTGGGTGAGTTCATTGTCCCCTGTGACAACCTTCTGATGAGTAAGAGCAACAGAGGACAACTTAGCCTTTCATTTTATTGCCTTCAGAATGCTGTCAATTTTGGTCTGGGGCGTTGTTAAAGAGTTCACCTTGTAGGTGTAAGGCCTTGTGTTTGATTTTCTCGCACCACATAAGCTGCCTGTGGTGGTGAATGCCTATCATGTCAGCACGTGGGAGATTGAGGCTGAAGGACTGCTGTGTGGTCAAGGCCAGCCTGGACCACAGAGCAAGATTCTGTCTCAAATAAATAGCTTTCAACTTAATATATACCAAACTAATATATCTTGGTGATATTTCCAGAATTAAAAATTATAGTGTACTTTGACAAAATGCTGATGATAAATGTTCAAAATTACTTCCTTAGCTTCGTTATAATTAAGGTTACTAACATGATTTTTAATCTTAATACATAGCCATTAAAACTAGGATAATTTTATATAAGGAATTAAGATGTGTTTCATGTGGATGAGGCTATAGAATATGAAGGATGTATATTGTAAGAAAAGGGGGGTAAATTTTGGGCCAAAAGTATAGGAGTAAAGACTAAGGGGAATAGTTAAGTTGCAGAAAACACAAGATGAATCTCTAGGAAAAAGAATTTTATGTGCTCACATAGCTAAAATTAAAAGAGACTTATTTTTCCTAGGAATTGGGCATTGATATAAAGTATAAGTACATGAAACTAAAATTTTTCCTCTGCATTAAAACAAGGTCTTGTGGAAAACTACTCTGCTCTAAATGAGATACAGCTTTATTAGGTCGTAGGTGAAATGAATTGTCTTGGTTAAAGAAGTGCTATCTCTACCACTACTATGGCTTTTGAAATCTTGATCTTTTGCTTATATGCATGACCATTCTTTGGGTTTTTTTCTTTTTAAACAAAATTCTGAAGCCAAACTCTAGGTCTTTTGACTTCAAATTTATGTTGAGACCTTTCAGGACAGCTCCTGAGACATCTGAAAGAGAAATAAACTCACTGATTTATTGTGTTGCATTGTATGGGAACCATCATCAAATAGGCATCTTTGAGTCTTTTTGGAGTTGTGTGTACAGATAAGTTACTGATATGTTCCAATAATCTCAGTTCATAGATCCAATTGTCCTGATCTATTGCTATCAGTTATAATTCTAGCTGTCTTAAAAGGTATGTGCAAGAGAAATTACTAAGTTTCCTTATCAACTGCTTTATTATTGTAATGAAGTCCCATCAGATCTTTAATCAGGGCCATTTTAAGTCTTGCTATCTCAAAGACTGTTAACTGTCCTGGCTTGAAGTGTTTCATTTCGAGTACACTTCGAGAAGTACTCTGACGAATACCTGTTTTTGGTAACTCTGAGATCATGTCGTTGAATAGGGTAAGAATTTATCAGACTCTAATGGGGAGCAACAATGTTCGTAAGTCTGCTAATTTACATCAGGCAGAGTAGAAGTTGATTACCAGGGAAATGCTTTGACAGATTTTCATGCTGAGATTGTTGGTGTACAACCTGAACGAACTCATTAAGGATCCAAATCAAATTGCCTGTGGTGGCCCATTTAATAGATATTGTTATCCTTCTGAGCTGGGGAAACAAAACTAGCACCTGAAAAGAATGAAGTATTAAGCACAGGTTCATAGAGGGATGGTCACCTGACCTTTCATGCATCTTCATGGAGTTAGAAAGTACAGTATAAAATATGGAAAAATATTGGCCTGATGACTGTTCTAAGTTCCTTTCGCCACCCACCCTGGAGTATAGCTTCAGAATCTCACAACTTGAATCTGTATCTTCCAGTTTATGGGCCCCCTATGGGCTCCTGAAACTGGACACCCATTAGAGACTTCCAGGTAAGGCTGACTCTGGGAAACCCCTGAGATGCACAATACATTAGCTTTTCCCCAGATATTAAAAATTTCTCATCATAGTGAGATCTTCTGGGTTTTTTCTTCTGCCTATCTCTTTTGCTCATTTAGATAACTGTAATTAGATTTCTAGATTTTTAGAAAGGTGTTCTCATTCCATTTTAATTTAGCCCAATAACGGAGTTTTAGATTACTCGCTAGCCAAAAAGAGAAGTCAGTACAGCTGCTAACTCTGTTGTTACCTACAAATAAATCCACTCGGCGTTGCACATACTTGGTTAAAAACAAATGAATAGGCTGTTTAAAACAGATAGATTCTTCATCTGACTCCCAGTTGATTCAGTTTGGATTGTCTTGGTTTATTAGCACCTTGGCTAAGGAGCACACTGAACTCTTGGTACTGCCGTGCTAATAACTGTCACGACATTCTCCCTGGTACACTGTGTTCTCAGTCTCAAATGTCTATATGCAGCCATCTGCTGAATGCTAGATCGCCTCGGTTGGCTGGAATAACAAATATGTGATCATGAGGTTGCTGTAAAATATGGATGATGTAGGGACCAGGGTCCAGGGTGATGCTGGTCTCTAAGGCCTGGCTGAGCTCTCACTTGGAAATACGACTCAAGGCAGGGAGTTGTTAAATTCTGTGGGAAGCCATGGGGTGGACCTGGGCCCACAGACTGAATCAATGTAATCTCAGTAACTGAGATGTGGTAGCTGGAGGCACTGTAGAGACGACTAAGCTATAAACAACGAAGCTCTAATCAATTGACTACTTGAGTAAAGTGTAGCCAATCAAGCAATCAAGTTTGCTATGACTCACTTTTGCTTTTCTATAAATGCTGTCAGATTGTTGGTTACAATTTTCAAAATCTGCTCTGGCTGTGGGAGCTGCCTGATTCGTGAGCCATGTTTTGTTTCACTCAAATTCCATCAAATTTAATTGGTGTAAGGACTTTTCATGCTGGACCTTTTCTATGCACTAAAAATTCTAGCAAAAAAAAAAAAAAACTGTTACAGGTAATAACTATAACTCTTCCAGATGGTTATTTTATGGTTTACAAAGTATACTGCCTGGTATGGAGTGACTAAACGCAAATTCTAACGCCAGTTTTGCTGGAGTCACAAAGGCTGTGACCTCAGCAATGATTTAATCTCTCAGAGACGCATTTCACACATCTGAGCGAGAAGGATATGACCAGCTTCAGTGGACTGTGGTGGTGATTAACTGTGACAAGGAGGCATCACCAGGGTCAGAGTGGCGGGCTCAGCTTCTCTTCTTAATCAACACCCACACAAGGCTAGGGAGACTCAGCAAAACGTTTGTAGATAAGTAGGTTCTAGATGCAGAAGAATTTGAACACACATTTGAACAGCAAATAATAGTATTATCTCAAAATTGAAAAGTATAGTCATTTGAAATGCCATTAAGTCACTTCCTGCTTCCTCAGTCACAGCCAAGTCTTGCATCATTTTTCGCTTCTGTTACAGATTTTTGTTTTATTGTAAATATTCCTTTTTGCCTAATGAAATTGTGGAAGTTTTTTAAACTGTCACTTACCAAGTCATCACAATTTCTTTCCCTATTTTCTTCACCATATAAAGCTGTGCAAGCATGGCTGACATTTTTTATTTAAAACACATCATTAGCAGAGACCATAGTATCCTTACCTTTTTTCAAACAGATTGAAGTCAGCTGTTGTATTATTTGGAATATTAATAAAGGGGTTGTTAGATAGTCAAATAATAGTGGAATAATATTTATCAAAATTCTCAAGAAAACATTAAAATCTGGAATAGCTAAAGTAAATGACAAGTTAATTTTTTTAGATTATCTTGAGCTTTTAATTCTGAAGAAATATTCTAAATCCAAGTACAAAATAATCAAAATTGTTAATATAAAAAGAGTAAACAGTAAAGCTATGCCAGCTTCTCATTTCATAGGGAAGAGAAAACATGTTTCAAATGTTTTCTCTCTGACAATGTAAATTATTCATGTTAAATATCATCTGATGTAAAGAACTTGCCTAAAGTAATTTTTCTAAATATATTGAATTAGTGATTCATTAGTGATCTTCTGTATTTGAGAAAGAAAATGCCATATTTTGTTTGAAAATAACTTCAGATAGGATCTATGGGATAAAAATATAAATAAAGTGAAAACTTTTAGCCACTCCTCTGTGAAGTTGACAAGAATATATTAGATTGTCCATGAATAATTATAGTCAGAATTAAGCAAATTTGCCTTTAAAAATTTCCAGTGCAATGAAATGTAATTGTGGCCCAATTAAGTTTCATAATACAGCTGAAGAAATTATGTATTAATCGGGAAGAAACAAACAGCTAAAAATTGATGACAGACTTACTTTTAAGAGAAAATATGGCTGGTGCCTATATAGATTGTTTGAAAGGAAAAAATATATGAATGTTAGCCATCTGGTAATAAAATTCATTCCCAAGTAGATGAAGCAAATTGTGACCAGGCTCATAGGAAGATGTCAGTTCTTATTATATATAAATGTTAAAGTAAATGATTGGATCTCTAATGGCATACATTAGCTTTCAGAGTTTGGGAAGGGCGGAAACTTGAGCCCAACTCTGGAACGGACAGCACTAAGATTTTAATCCTATCTAGCTGAGGATCAGCCTCTGTGCAGCTTACGCTCCACTGTATCAATTTGACTGGCTTGGAATCCACCTAGGGGATTGAAGAGCCCTTCAGAGTATGTCTGGGTGAGTCATGGGAGAAGGATGTTGGGTGTACATCTGGTCCCTGTACCCTTCCTCTCTGGCAGTGATCTGCTGCTCTGCTTCCCAGGTACCATGAACTGAAAACATCAATGCCGTCCTGTAGCCTTTTGCCATGATGTTTCTACCTTGGAACTGGTCAGCTGTGGACTGAATGCCCTGAAATTAGGATGAACCAAATTAAATCGAAGCAGAAGATAGTGTGAGAAACAGTCTGGACTTACGCTCACAACAGACGGGATGCCTTCTAGCTCTTGGGGACCCCGAGCACATTCTACCCTAACCATATTTCCTTGACATCTTGCATGAGCTCCTCTAAAGCTTTGAGCAACTATTAGTAACCACAATGTCACCATAATATCATTCACATTGTGGTTGTGATCACTCTACTGGGCTTTGAATGCTTCTTGGGACTAAGTTCAGAAACAGTCCCATGCAACACGAAGGTGGTGACTCGGTTAGTGGGAAAGAGTCCTACTAGATACCACTCAAGCCCAGAACAGTCCCAGGAAAAATCTCAACACCAAAAACAGACCAGGTCACTTGTCTCTACATCTTGCTCAATTCTTTGTTTAGGATACTGAGAGTCTGGATATCAGTGAGGGAGATCACCTGTCTCATAGCAAAATCTCTCCTGCTTTAAGAGTGGTGTCAGGTGTTACAGCTCAATGACAGGAAAGCTGACTAAAGCAGCCCCCATCGAAGCAGATCTGCCAGTGATCTGGCTCCACAAAGCATCTTCTCTTGGGACGTAGGAGCTCAGCTGTTTCTTCCCGTGGCCCTAGTCTAGCGACAGTCCCATAGACAAGAAAACATCACAAGACAGAATCCTTAACAGGTTGTATTAGCAAAACTTACAGTCAGAATTCATTTTGGGGGTTGTTTGTTTGTTGAGATAGGGTTTTTCTCTGTAGTCCAGTCTAGTCCTGAACTTGGTATGTAGCCTCAGCTTCCTGTGTGCTGGGGTTAGAGGCATCTGCCACCACTTGCCACTACCCCCAGCTAATTCTTATATAGTGCTGGAGAACCAAACTTAGGGCCTCACACATATTAAACAAGTGCTCTAACCACTGAGATTTACACCCAGCCCTTTGGTCTTTTTTCAATAGAATGTGGGAGATTGGATTGCATGCCTTCTCAGAAAATCTTATTTTTGACACAGATAACTATCTTGCAGTTTGCCATTTTCCCTCTGGTATCTTCGTATTTGTGCTTTGCTTTTACATGGCCTCAAGGGCCTTATGGCACTTAACTTAATGACTCAGATGAGTAACCGCCACAGGGACAGAATTGGGATCGTTCGAGGAAAGACATGTCATCTCCTTAGAATAGAAAAAGACTTAAAGGCTAATATCATAATCTAAAATTCATTTTCTAGTGTGTCACTATTTTAAAAAATGCTATGCTGTGGTAAAGTTTCAATCATCTCCAATCAGAAGAAGTTTGAGAATTACTCCAGTTTAAAATACAAAATGTCTGTAGACATTTTCCTGTCCAAATCCAAATTACATAGTAAACTGAAACTATGAAGACGATCCTGCCACTGATGGCAGAAACTAGACAGCGGGATCAGGAGACGCCCACGTACAAGTACTGTTATGGCGAGGGAGGCCCAGAAAATGAAATGGCCGTAAATAGGTTAATTTCACCCCCTTTTGGGAAAGGCTATCTGCTTCCGGAAACTGATTTCTAAATTTGCTTGAAGGTAAGAATTGTCTAGAATGGTTGCTTAAAAACTCTCCCAGTTTCAGCCCAGACTTACTAAATTACAGGGTATCCAGGCAAGAAACCAAAAAAAAATTGGCAATATTTGTGAATATGAAAGGCCCTGGGTATTTCCAGTCAGGTAGATTTGGAATGTACTGTTGTAAAAGTATTAGATATTAGTTAAGGCGTGTGTGGGTGTGGGTGTGTGCATGTGTATGAGAGAGAGAGAGAGAGAGTGTGTGTGTGTGTGTTTGGGAGTCTGGGACCTGGCCATAGTGAGTCATTTCTAAACCACACAATCCAGACATTGGAGTCAGGACCTCTAATTCAGATGAACAGAGCAAAGATCTCGGGACCACATGTGCGGGACATGTGCAGGGCCAGAATTTAAGCAGATGTATGAGTGACAATCTGTCTCCGACAAGGCAGTAAAGGCCTTTTAGTGATTGTGATTAAGCAACAAAATATTTTCCTTTAATAACAATATGAAAGTGAATGCAAATCCCTTCAGACACTTGTCATATGAAAGAAGCGGTAACAGCCAGTTTATGGATGGCGCGTATCAGAACCGATGTAAGGGAAACGTTTGTCAAGTGCTACGTAAGGATTGCTGCTAGGTAAAAAGTGCATTGCCAGTGTCGGTAGCCAGAGTCCAAAGAGAGGTGGCCTTGCCCGTGTGCGGGGAACTAGGCATCAAAGCGGGTGAAGGACAGCAGGTAACGCGCGCCCTCTGCTGGCGGAGAGGTCAACTGACACTACAGCCTCCAGGTATAAAGAGTGCTCAGTTACTTGAGGAACTGGGTAAGTGGGAGGTTACCCAGTTCGGACCTGTGGGGAGATGCTAGTACCCACATCCTGTCAACGGGGAGTACGCTGGGAGCTCTGCGTGACGCCAGTCCTGGCGCTAAACGAGGACAGGAAAAGCAGCGCTCTTGAGATTGCCACTGTCCGGGTCAGGTCTGGAAAGCTGAGCGTCCAGCTGTAAAGAGATGAAGGAAACGAAGGAGCTTTTTAGACAAGCTGCCAATAAGCCAAACTAACAAGCAGCCCTTAATCATGAAGCAGGGTTCAAGAGAGACGTCGGGGGCTGGAGGAATGGCTCCGTGGTTAAAGTGCTTGCCTAGCAAGTACTAAGTCAAGAGCTAAGTACCTGGGTTCAATTCCCCAGCACCACATAAGCTGGGCCTGGTGGTGCACACCTTTAATCCCAACACTCGAGAGGCTGAGAGAGAATTGCCTTGAGTCCAAGGCCAGCCTAGGCTCCATAGTGAGTTCAGGACCAGCCTGGGCCCCCCGTGCAAGACCCTGTCTCAAAAAAAAGAGAGAGACATCTGCTGTTGGCAGAAAAGCCTTGTCTGTTCAAAGGTTCTAAAAGCACCGAGCTTTAAGCACCAGGCGGAGGAGGAGCTGTATAAGCAGCTAGTGGCGGGACAATGGTGTTGTTGGGAATTTAGACTGTAATTACAGAGGGCAGCCAGATCCGGTCCTTTAGAGCCTAATGACAAACACGAGTCTCCACGCTACAGGTTTCTAGGTTCTTCCTTCCTCCTAAGCCACAGTTAAAATCATCGTGTTCAGTAAGATTAAATTCTTGTTTAAAAACTTCAGATGCAGTTAGCACATGCTGTAAGCCGAGGCTCGGTGCAGGTGGAAAGAAACTATTTTCAGCATTTTGATAATCACATACCTCCCAGAAGAAAATCCCAAAATTCTGACTTGAAGTCAATCATAAGGCCGTCATTGCAGTCAAGTGCAATGTTAGTAAGTGGTACAGTAAAAATGATTGTGCTTGGACCTATTACAGCGTTTTAAATGCAGGACACTTGAGAATGTGATTTCATAGACGTTGAAGAGCTTAGACCATTCAACTGAAAACACTTGTCAAAAAACTCTGCTTATCTACGCTGATATTTAAATCTTGCATAAAAATTCTAACCTTTTGAGAAGTATTAGCAGTGAATTGAAATATTCGTGCTGCGTTTAAGACTTCCTCTTCCTCTTGAAACACAATGGGAGTAGGGCGCCCTCTAGTGTCTCATTTGTAATGTTAACACCAAACTTAAGGAGCTGGCTCCACAGTAGTTTCTACCTACATTCGAGTTTAGAATTACAGAAACTTTGAATATTAGCTCTATAAAAAAGTATATCTCTCCAAAATTTAGTATAATTTTGCTCCATGAGAAACATCTTTGAAAATGACCTGCACTATAGAAACAAGAAACTCCAAAGACTTATTTAAAATGTGCTAATTTTTATTTTTCTGCCATAATAACTTTTTCAAAGTAAATCTACCACTAAAGATTATTTCGTGTGTGTATCATTTATATATACACACATGTATGTACATATACACATGTATGTATATACAAATATCGTTGCATATATATGTATCATTGCTGTTGTTTTGAGACAGGGTCTCAGTCTATAGTCTAGGCTTGTTCTGAACTCAGTATGGAGCCCCAGGCTGACCTTCAACACATGGCAAGGTCATGAGTGCTAAGTGCTGGGATTACAGGTGTGCTTTAATGTGCAGGGAATTGAACTCAAAGCCTTGAATTTGCTAAGCAAACGCTTTAACCACTGAACTATTCTCCCAGCACCCATCATGTTATAGTATGCATGAATTTTACTCAGAAAGGGCAAAAGTATTTATTGATCTAACATGTGAGGCCTCTGTCTAAAACTTAGAGACACATGAGGGTGAATAATCAATGCTTTTACACACAGGTGAATCAACACACACTGACTCCATGCATAGCTGGAAATACCGTTGGACTACTTAGGGTACGTGGGTCAGCATCAGGACACAGAGATGGGAATGGTGTTACAGGCTTATGTTAGTACGTAACAGTAGCTGGAGCCACAAATCTGGAATGAGAAACTAAATTTTAAAAGCTGAAAAGGTGAAGTCTTACTTTCTACAGTTTAACAAAAGATGTGCTTTAACACCCGCCGTTACCAAGATGTACAACTTGTATGCTTGTATGTGCCAGTTAAAATTATTTTAAAAGTCCAGCTATGTGCTATTTACCAATAAAGTCAGGGATCTAAATTCCTTATTTCTAAAATGGGAATGATACTGACTACTGAGGTTATTACATAATTACACAGCAAATGTAAAACAATGAAATCTTGTAAATTACAAACAACTCTGCATTTAAAGGTACTATTTCTGCTTTCTGTGTAAAATTGAGAGGATGATATGTTTTCCTAAGATAGACCATCTTTGAATGAAAAGATTAAGCAGTCTCTTGGAAGTGTTAGCTGCTCCTGGAACTCCTTTGCAAGTACTTTTCTCCTTGCACGTCTTCCTCAAATATAAACATTTTAAATATTCTTTAAGATGCTTCTTCATAATCTAAGTTCCCTCGAAGTTTTCCAGAAAAGATCTTCTCATGCCATCAGCGCTTCTACAGTCTGAAAGCACTTGCATTTGTCTCTCCACCTCTACCTCCTACAATCTACATCCACATTCCATCCTCCTGTGCGTGCTTCCTTCATCCACATCATCAGAGGAGCCATGGGTCAGAAATCCTAGCCGTACAGTAAACGCTTGAAGCAAGAGGTCTGCGTAGAATGAGGCAAAATGTGTATTGAACTGGCCTCTCCTGAAAGAGGCGGGAGAGGGTATGAGTCTGGGTACCAAATTCATCTTGGCACAGTCCACCTCTGATGCCCTCAGATTCACACATGCAATCCACAGCTGAGTGCTGTGGTGTTGCAGGTGGTGGCCTCTTTGAAAGGCTAACCACATGGGGGCTATCCGTTCTGCAGCTGAGTCCCAGATCAAAGTGCTTACTTCTCACTACCCTATAGTTTTTTATATATCTCTCTCTTTTCTGTCTTCCAAGTTACTCAGTCCCTCCTTACCTGGTCCAGGTTCCTTGTCTAATGAAGTATCCCAGACTTTCAAATTAGGAGTCTGAGTTCTACCTCTCTCTGTCCTCATGATGCTGTGATCACTGTAACTGCCAGTTTCTCCCTACCACAAGACATGGAAATAGTGGCACTCACTGTCACTGCATAGCACCTGTCCTGGATCTCCATAACTAGCAGTCTCATTTCCCTTATGAATATAGTAACTCCTTTCTTTGGCTGCTGCTTGGCTGGTATGACTGTTGATAATAACACAGAGTCATTTTTTACTTTTTTGAAATAGTTACAGCTCCAAGTTCAATGGACACTTAATATATTGAAAGCATTCCCCTGAGAGAGCTATTTGGTCCAAAAAAAAAAAAAAAAGGAAATGTGAATTCGACAGGTGAACCTCAAGTAATAGAAGAAAGAGTGCTTTTTCCATGTCTTAGTTTTCGGATCTGCATTTGGTGGCCCTGGTGACTCCTCTCTGCATTTGATTTGAGGAGATCCTGAAGGACATTGACTAAGCCACTCTACAGCCTTAATCAGTGAGTTGTTCCCAGTGATGTGGTGATTGATCCAAACAGCCCCTTACTCACACATTCGCTTGCACATGGTTGACGGAAGGAGCCCCTCAATCTGAGATGACATTGCTGTTATAAACTACGCATTCTCTACGTGCCTGCACGTTGCAGACACACTTCCTTAACAAGGAAGGAAACCCATGTCTAGAGAAGAGGTCAGTTCAAGGAAGCATCACTGTTATCTTCAGAGTGAGAGGGGGTTGATGCAATCAGCTTGCCACCAAGGGACTGTGCTTCTCTAAGTAGTGATAACATTTCAGGAGCTTACCATCGATCTCTGCTCTGGTAAGTCCAGCATTTAGCAGCACCAGTAACTCAGCCAAGGTGGTGGAGACTCCGTACTAGAGCGCTCCTGTGCGGTCTCTGTATCTACTGCTCTCATTAGTCTGGTTTATCAGTGCCTTGTTCAAGAGCGCAGTAGTTGGAGACTGGAGATAACATTCACCAGAGAGTTTTTCTTTCCACTCAGTCATTGTCGCTCCACGTCTGGTGCATTCCAGTAGACAACATGCGCTAGAGCCACCTGTTCTAATGACTCTAACTCAGACCCGGTCCTCAGGCTTCTAATATTGCCCACTCCAGGCCCCTGACCAAGCTGAGCCATTCACCACCCTCTTGGGAGGCACAACCTTGCCTGACCCCAGGCTCCCTCGATACAAAATGAGCAATATGCCTGGTACTGAAGTGTCTGCTCACTGGGAATCCTCCCCCCCACACTTCTAGTTGTCCTTTAGGGGTGTCCCTGGCTATGGCCACTGTGAGGAAACAGCTCCTGTTTGGCTCCACAGAAAAAGGGAACTGATCTGTCAAGTCGTCTCAATGGTGTGCTGTGAAGGATATCTGCCAGGCAACAAAAGTAGATGACCCAATTTCTATCGACACAACTTAGTGTGTCCTCTTGAACTGTTTGGCCTGATTCCAAGTGTGCTATTCTTATTGTACAGTGACTTTTCCTTGTGGTCGTCCAAACTTTACAACTTAGCAACTTAACAATTCTTAGATTGTGACGGGCAAGCAATAGGAACATGTCCTCCGATGCCCAGTGGTGCGCCGTTCGTGGCTGTTCTGAGGTACTTTCCCTTATGGAAGACCAGATGCTGTTCCAAGACTATCAGTCTGTGCTACAACTTTGCTACTGGGATGTGCACCCTCCACAGGGAGTCCTGTTGCACCTTGCGTATGACTGGTTCTATCTGAGAGATGGGGAAGCTCACATGGTGGCCTGGACCTGCTGCAGAGTCCTCTCTTCAATATAATTCCCACACAAAACTGGCAGCCATCAAGGCCCCCCAGAAGGGGGTCAAAGCCGTATGTCTAAGTGCAAGGTATGCAGTCTTCAACATCAAGAGAGCCCCGATTAAACAATTCTTAGTTGTTGTGATAGTGACATAACTTACCTTTTCCCATGGAAAAAAAAATCCTGAAATGCCCAAGATGATTGAAACCCGAAAACCTTTAGAGCAGTCCCTGTGCATCTAGATGGGATTTCCCCCTCACCTTTTGAGGCATTTAAGCCTTTCTTCCTCCTGCACACCCCATCCACTTAGCACAGTAACGTCAGAGTCAGTGAACCTGTATAATAATCTGAGCTGCCAAGAGAATTTACGCTTCTCTTGACTGTATTTTTTAATATTGAGAGGAATGTTAATAGTACCCTGCTGCAAGAAATGATTGTATACTACAATCCACCTAGCACAAAAATGAATTTAGTTTGAAATTCTTGATTGATGGGGATCAAAAACAGTGCATTTTTTTCAGATTCATATCAAGTTCCAGAGAGCATATTGATTGATTCTAGTAGAGATTAAAATACTACACAGCTGCAATTGAGCTTGCAACTTGGTTAAGTCATGGTAGTCTATTGTCACCTACCAAAATCCTTATGATTGTTACATGAGTCAAATAGGTGAGTTAAAAGGACATGTGCAAACAGCCCTGAATCCTGTAAGACTCTGCAATTTCTCTTGAGCTAAAGTGTCATTTCTGATTTTCTTTCCTTAGTATAGGTTAAGCTTACAGTAATACATATTTAGGCCAGGAATGCCTTTAATATTTTCTCTTCCAAAGTCTCATTCTAACTGTGGCTTATGTTTGTTTCTGTTCCCACAGTACTTTAAGTGCCAGCTAATTTCACTCATCTAAAATTCCTTGAACAGTCTTTCACCAATTTATAGTCTGATGCATGGCATCTTTTTGAAGGAGGACTACAGAAAGAGTTGGGATACACCTGAAGTAGCTGATGGGGCCCCTCATTAAACTCAGCTTTTCATTTGATCTATGAACCTGTGAACAAGCTCCAATCTATCTGGAATCTGTTTTCTATTTTCCTTTTTCCTGTTTGATATCAGCCCTTCACAGCTCACTTTTTTCCATTTGATGACATGAACAAGTTACACCTATAAGTTCAGAGTTTTCTGTTCCTCTGCTTCATGAGTACGTGATGTAGCAACCTTTGTCACGCATCTTAGTTACTTTATCCTTGCTGTGACAAAATACCCCACATTCACAATTAAAGAGAGGAAAGATTTATTGAGCTCAGTTTCAGAAGATTTCACACAGTCGATTTGTGGGCAGCGGCCAGTGGTAGAAGTGCATGGCACAGGCTCGAGAGCTGCTCACAGTATTACAGTCAGAAAGCCAAGTGAGACAGAAGCAAAGCTGATACCTGGAGACTCCAGCAAGGCCAGAATCCTCCCCCAGGAAGTTGCAACAATGTTTCTTCTTCCTTCCTTTATTTAGTTCAAGCTTCCTGCCCAGACCCGGGCACCCATTGTGGAACTTCTTCCCATTTCCAGGCCCACAAGTCAGTAACACCTGAAATCTCTGCCCTGGGAACTCTCCACCTAAGGTCAACAAATTGACACATTCTTTCTAGGTCAAACCCCCAGCATATGCCCCTTCCCACCAGGCTTTACCTCATAACACACAGTTTCAAATACATGAGACTTTTGGGGGACACCCGAGATCCAAGCCACAGCACCAGGGATGGCAGTGAGTCATGGCCTCCTTGGTGATCTTCTGACCTTGTTGCCCATTTGGCATGTCCGGGATGCTACTGATTGGCCAGTCACCTCTGCTTACTGTAGGCACCTCCAGAAGCAGTCTTCAACTTACATCCATGACTTAATGAGGCCAGGTGCTAGAGAACTTCTCAGAAAAGCTGCAGTGAATGAAGTATCATTTGAGGTCTCCAAGGAACAGAGTTAGGGATGGGGTGAGTTTTCAGTCTCACATAAAAAATTTGGTCTAATATGCCTACCTCTTGTACCTCCTAATGAAATGCCTTAATTCCTTGTCAAAAAAACTGTCTTCATCTAGCTTCAAACAGCCATGCCAGTATGACCCTGTAATAGGCTCCAGGTGTCCTTAGCAGAACATTAAAGCTGGAGTCACGGAGATACGAATCTGAATCAATAACTTCCCACTTACCAGCCCTACATTCCACACCAAGCCTCAGGCCAATGCCCTCCAGCTGTATATCCCCCAGCATCTCGAGTACATCTCCTTCCAGTCCTTAACTCTTTGGAAAGTAAACCATTGCCCCAGGCTTACATCAAGCTGTGTTCAGACAGGACTCTTGTTTATAGCCTGTAGGTGATGAGAGGAGGAAGACACATATTCTGAAAGATGCATTGCTTGCAAGGCATTTGCCTGTGTTGAGTTTAGCCTCCCGTAGTTTATCTTCACTAGGCAAGAAGAGGCCCCCTTGCTTTAGGTCCTGTCAGGAGTGTAGGAGTGAGCAAGAAGGTTTACAGTCTGTTCTGTGCACCTTGAAGACCCCCACAAATTCCAGGTCTATTCTCTGGCTGCTAGAGATAAGAATCATTTTAAGCACAGCCATGAGAGCCTTCTGGTTTTCGCATTGTCCTCAGTTGATGGTTGGCTGATCTGAGCCTGTGGTTCTCCTCTGTGTTTGCCAAAGCTGTTAACAAAGATCAGACAATGGTAGAGTCGTTATTTCTCCGTATCATAGGGCTACCCAGTACTTCACGTTCCACCTGTTGCACACAGGTCAGCGTCCTAGTTACACGATACCGCATCACCCTTGAGAGTTATGATTGCACTTACCAATGACATAACAGTTTTCTTCTAAAACATCTAAGATGCATGACATGCTAATCTTTTTGAAGAATACAATCGAATCCACAACATGTCCAGATTCTGTGATGACCTCTTCCATAGCACAGCTGAGAGCCTAGCCCAAGTTACATAACTGAAGGAGCAGTACTCTATTAATAAGTTTAACAAAAACAGGGTAGACGCAACTCTGGAAGTGATGAGTGTTGATAGTTCATCTTGGGCTGAATATACCAAATGGGTGCGAACCTCATGCTTTCAGTCATTTCAGCATTGTGTCAGGTCAAGGGCATTATTCTTTAGGAAATGGAATGCCCAGACATGTTCTTCATATGCATGCAAAAACACTTAACTGACATTTCCCACTTATTCTTAAATTCTGCTATCTTTTCAAACACTAGACAACTTCTTTCCCATTTCAGAGAGAAACTAAGCCTCACCAAATTCTCACAGCAAACTACCCAACTTCTCATAGACTAGAACACAGGTTTGGGGGTGGGAGGAACCTTCTCTTGTAACATTCTTTCAAACTATTTGAAACTAATCTGTGTCCATATTACCTATTCAAAAAATCTACTCTGTCATGGAGATATCTCCCAGTTCACACTGTGTCTTGTCCTATTTCTGAGAGTCTGTGCACTTAAGTTGTATGAGTAGAAGGCTGTCCTCACAAAACCTCAAACTTCAGGAATATTTCCATTGTGGAGATTTTTGTCATCCTTTTGCTAGAAAATTTGCCTTCAGACAATGAACTGTGATTAAGAAATTGCGCAAATGTGAATGGCCCAGAAGCCCTTGAATAAATCTGTTAACTGCATGTTTTTCATTTGTTCACTCTTATAAATAACAGGATTTACAGCCTCATAAAAATGCAAGGAGAACATGAGGCAGATGTGAAGCATATGCCAAATTATAAATGATAGGACATGATAAAAAATTCAAAAAGAATTGCATATGAATCTATAGGCAAAGGGCAGATTTGCTTTTTGAAAACAGTCCAGAGTTCCACAAAATAAGATGACATCCCCTCTAAGTCTATAAAACTCTATCCTTATTATCTTATGCAATTATGAGGTATATTTACAAACTTTACTGACATAGTAGTAAAGTAACTGTATAAAAAATCTCTATACTTAGTCAAAAAGCTCTGGTGTTGGGGATTAGAATGTGGCTCAGTGGTAGAGCATTCACCAAGCATGGGTGATCTTCTGACCTTGTCTAGGTTTAATCCCCAGTACCAAAAACTAAAAATAAAAAATCCTATCCTGAATTTCTTGCTCTACCCAGTTTTACTGGCATAATTTGAGGAGTCACCAATCTTGGCACCTTTTCCTTATCTGCAACATGGCTACTAAGCATAACCACATATGTATGTGGTACGGGCCTGTAAACTGTTAGTGGCCACAGGAATGTAGGTACTATTATCAAAGAGTACATCTCACATAGGCAAAAGGAAACCATGAAAAATGTTCTTTTCGGTTACTTTAGGTTTCCTAACGCTCTTGTGATATGTTTTTTCCTTGTGGTACTAGAGATTCAAACCAAGGGCCCTCGCAATGAGCTACATCCCCAGCCCTTAAAAAAAAAAAAAAAAAAAGAAAGAAAGAAAGGAAGTTTTGGGACAGGTTTTCACTTCGGTGATAAATTGCTCAGTCTGGGATTCGTACCTGGCAACCCTTCTGCCTCAGCTTCCAGAGGCTTGGGATTATAATCATGGGCCACCATTCCCAGCATCCTCCTGACTTTTTAAGTTCTGTAACATTCCAAGTGGAAAAGAAGAAATCATAGCAGGACCTGTTGCCAACTAATACCAAGTCGAGAGTAAACCTCTAGGATAAATTACCAACTGTACCATGGGCATGGCTCTCCGTGTGTGCCTCCATCCATGTGGCTTTGAATGCAGCTGAAGTTCCTGAATTGAAATCATAAAATGTCCAACTGCTGAGAGGCGCATGATAAGATGGCCCCACACTTAACCTAGGAAGCCAGACTGAAACTAAGGTAGCCATTTAAGGTATGTAACACTGTAAGGCTTATGCTAATGTTTGGGAGGGGAGGGAAATTCAATACCTTCATGAAATGCCATGAATCAAAGAAAATGCTTCTCTAAAAGAGAAGGTGAGCAGTAGTCGTGTTGGTCGGAATCCTAAAATGAACCCTGACTTGCGTCCTTGCATAATGCTCGGCCTTACCGATGGGCAGGAGCCACGAATGAGATTTAGCTCCTGTGATGGTTACATTGGAGAGCAAGAAGGAATTTGCAGTGCAATGAGGGGCTCAGACCAGTCAGTTGCTTTTTAATAAAGCAGAAGGAAGGTTGCTCCATGAAGGCCCTGACCTAGCCAGTCAATTCTTCTTAAAAGCAAGAATTTTTTTCCAGTTGACTTAAAAGAGAGAAAGAAATAATCATGTCGTGACCTGTCCACAGAAAGGTGTGGCCGTTAGGGGCATAGAATGGTACCCAGGATAGCCGGCAAGAAAACAAAGCCCTCAGTTCAAGGGCTGCAAGCAATTCTTCTGGCAAACTGAGGTGAGCCTAGACAAGGAACTCATACCCAAACGGGAACCACAGCGCAGTGGGTCCCAGGAGTGTCACCTTGCAGTTTTGAGCAGAGACACAGACTAACCTGTGGCCAGACTCCTGTCCAGTGAGGACACTGAAAGAAGAATGTTTTAAACAGCTCACTCCATTATAATTTGCTACACAGTAATAGAAAACTAGCCCAGTAGAAGGCTACAGATCCTGACCTCCGCAACAACGCCCTGGATTGGTTTATGAAGGCCAATACAGGCACGCGGAGTCTGAGTGACAGGTTTATCATCTCAGTGTTTATTCCCAGTGGTCTGTCATTAACAGATGTTTAAAAAACAGCAATTTTGGCGTAAATCAATTCTCAGTCTGGGGGTGATTCCTTCATGTTTATGACAGAGATTTAAAGGATCTTTAAATATTCAAGTTGACACCTTCTCTGGATAATTTAAGATGTTATACCAGATTGCAAGTTCTAATCACTTTACATTTAGGCATATAACTTGCTGAGATTTTTTAATGCCAGCAGAAATGCCCATACCTAATTTATGTCTACGCACTAGACATACTAAAATTTAGGACAATAAGTATTTAAGAAACATCTGCTGTGTACCTTACATTAGGTTAGGTGCTGAGAAAAAAAATGGCTTCCCCTCCATTGACTACAAGCAAAGACCATCGTTCATAGTATATTGTTAGAAACACTGCCATTAAGATCAGACACAAAGACACCACCTGTCCATTTGCTATTGTTTTCCATTTGCTATTTGGTTTATTACCTGAAGTTGTCCTGACAATGGGGAAATAGAAACAGATGGAAAGGGGAAAATATTAGAAATGAGAGTAACTGACACTTTTAAGAAATATGGCTGTCTACATTAAAATCCTATTTAAAAACTAAAAAGTAATTGGGAATAATGTGCCAAATATATTCCTCTACAGTGGCAAAATGTAGCTGGAATATATCACTAAGAGATCCTATATAATGCAACAAAAATATAAGGCACTTATAAATTTGGCAAAGGCTATGTGAGAGAACATGAAGCTTTATGAACGTACTCCAAAGACCAGATGCCAGAATCCGCATTCTACGCAATTACTCTTATAAAACTGTTGCAATTCCAGACAAATATGTAAAGATTTTATTAATTTGATTCTAAGATTTGTGCCTATGAAAAATCAAAAGATCGCAGGCAGACAAAACTGTGTTGAAATATTACATGAAAGGGAGAGGCTTACCCCAGCGGATATCAAAACTTACTACAAAACTTTGGATGCTAATTAAGTTTGAATTTGAGCTATCCCCCCAAAGCCTTTGAATGCTGGGGATTACCTGTGGACTTGCTGATAGGAGGGGTTGTGTGGTGGTGAGGGTCAGGTCACTGAGGGTGTATTCTGGCCCAGCTTCTCCCCAGGGCCTAGTCCTCCCCCTTGTGATGCTATGAGCAGCTTCTCTCTGCCGTACCCTTCTTCCATGCCCCCCTTCCCAGCAGACCATGAGCAGGTGGAGACCTAAAGCGTGACCTAGAGGCGCTCCCTTAAGTTCTGTCAGGTATTTTGTCTCAGCAAGGAGACAGTAAAATCCTGATAGGTGGCCTCACTTAGTCACTGCTAAATATTTCTACATGTGAACGTAGTACGGCTGCCTTGACACTAGTTAGAATCTGCTGTCTTTACAGCAAGTGTACCACCATATTTTGGGTAGTTAAATGTTGCCTGTTGATCTTTCCCCTTCCAGGGTCCCATTGTCCCCATGAAAATCAGGAAACTTATTCCATATACAGTTCACAATGAAAAGCCACTAGAGAGCTTTCCAAGGGTGGTGGGTGTGAGCCTTCCTGAACTGCTGCTTGACGCTTCCTGAGACAGCATCCTCTAGCTAATCTCAAAGGATGCAGGTGAAGGTGGAGGGTACAGGATCCACACAACCAGTCTACCCCATCATTCTCATGCCAAGCCCAGGAGCCCCAAACCTTTAGATTTCTTTATGTACATCAGATGTCAACAGACTTTTTCTATAAAGGACCCAGTTGTAAACATTTTAGGTTTTGTGAGTCAAGAGCAACATATCTGGTCACAGGAAGGTTTAGAAATGCTATATGTAGAAAATAGAGTAATAGTTATGTTCAATTCTCAAAGCTGCCTTTTGTAACCCAATATGTAAAGTTTATAAGTTGAAAAATCTCTTTAATTTCTTTTCCTAAAGCCTGAGGGTCTGGAAATAAGGTCTGATTAGAACCTATAGCATAAAGAAGATAAAGTCCCATCAGAGATAAAATTTAAAGTTAGCTAAGGAAAAAGACTAGGGAGAGTAAAGGCATGGAAGGAGATATGGCAGTGTCCCAACACCTGGACTTCTGACAAAGGTGACCGTCCCAAATGGGTCGTAGAGGAACCCAAGAGTATTAAAACTGACTCATGTGAAAACCACTGCAGGACTAGACCTGATCAATCAGCTTCACTTCAGTGGAGACCAATATGGGACAGTGGGTAAAACCCAGCTGACCAGAAAGGCCACAACACATAAATTTAAGCCACTTACACATAATCCAGACACTCTTGAGAAGCGAACAAAAAGAGGAGGGACCTTTAATAGGCCTTTTAGAAAATGTGAACATTGAATTAACTATTTCCCCCATAAAAGGCTGTCCTATACTGAAAAGGCCAACGTGTAATAAGGCAAGATTAAATGTATTGATCTTCTACCCATCCCAGACTGACTGACTATTCACAGGACTTCAAATTATGTTCATTTCTCCAAACAAGAGAATGTTACTATTCTAGGCCCATTGTCTCTGGAAGGTATAACTTTTACTATAACTACTCAATGGGTCAGGTAATCCTATGCCACGCATTAAAATGATGAGAATTATTTGTTTGACAAACTCTAAAACTGTTGTAAGGTGATTTTTCTTGATCCCATACTACCTTTTTTGACAGATACTCCCACCACTGAAATAGAATCTGTCAAGTTGTTTCTATAGTTTGAACGTACAAAAAGAAACTAGAAGTTTACTCTGCTTCCTATTCAATCTCTTCTCTGACTTGGCCTTACTGGTAGATCTCTCCCTTAAAACAAAGATCTCCGGTAGGGAGCATGTTATTCTAATCTTCTTGGTTAAGGATTTTGAATGAACACTCCCACAACTTTATTTTCTTCATCAATTCTAAGTCCTTTGCATTTTAAATTATTTCCATGTCTCTCGACTGCATTAATACAAGTGGTCCCTACGCTCCTTATTTCTCTTTTAATGCGTCTCTTATCTCTTACACTACAATGAAACTAATCTCTCTAAAATATCCATCTCAGATGAAACCCTTCTGTTTAAAAAAAAAATCCAAGATTCTCTTCATTTCTTCGTCTGTAAGCTACTTAGTGGACGGCAAAGAATAGTATTTCTCAAATCTTGTTGCCTGTTAAAGTAATCTGGGAAGTTTTAAAAACAGATGAGTTCCTGAATTCCATAGTAGTAAAGATCAATCTGAGCCCCTCAGAGTAGGCCCCAGCTCTGAGTGTACTTCAGAATTGCTCCGAGTGATCCCAGTGTGCGGCCAAAGTTTCATGCCATTGATCTGGAACTAGATCAAAGGTGGGATGGACTGTCCTCGGCTAGGGCAATGGTGCGTCACTGTCCCCCGGGGGAGTTGGCTCTTAGCCTTAGGCTTTAGGTACACTAAATTGAGCTTTCTACTGGAGGGTGTTGAGAATTTTTATCTTTAAAGAACTTTTCAGACATTCTCATTTTGCCAAAATGCTTCTGACTTGGTAGTTAACATTGGGAAAACAGCAAGCTATGAATGTTACTCAATTTTGAAGGTTCATATGAATCACTTGAGAAATATTACCAGAATGCAGTATGTACTTAAGGAGGTCTGTGGCAAAATCTGAGATTCTGGATTTATATAAATTCCATACAGACAGCTAAGTTGCTGAATTGACGATCGCACTTTGTGTAGCCAATCTCCAAGCTACTCAGAGCCTACTCTCCCTGAAGGTGCATTTCCTTCCTACTCTCAGTTGTGGTTTTGCCCTGGTTGCAATATTCAAGGACACTATGTGTAATGACCATATACCACACAAGCTCTACTTGACTTAATCTCCACTGTAAGCTCTGTCTGCTAAATGTCTCCTGTAAATTACTACAATAGAACACTTCTTGTCTATATTAATTATTTTCCAGCCTAATGACAGTCTTACCAGTTATTTAAACATTTTTGCATTTTTCTTAGATCCCTAACTAGCATCCTCAGAGACTCTACTAAGTTTATGGAACATTTTCAAAATATTGGCTAATTAATGATTATTATGCAGCCATTATTCCTGTTACCTATTTTTAAAAGCACACATTAAAACAATTAAGTTTATTAAGAAACGTTAAATATTTTATTTAACAAAATAGCATATATATATTTATTTATATATATACACTTCAAAATAGTGTTATAGAAGTACAGAAAGGGCTGGAGGAATGGCATAGTGGTTAAACTGCTTGCCTAGCAAGCTCAAGGTCCTGGGTTCAACTCCCCAGCAGCACATAAAGCTGGTGGTGGACACGTTAATCCCAGCACTTGGGAGGCTGAGGCAAGAGGATTGCCAAGTCCAAGGCTAGCCTGGGCTACAGAGCAAGACCTTGTCTCAATAAATAAATAAATAACTTTAAAAAAAGAAGTGCAGAATATATTAGACACTATCAACATATGACTCAAACAGTATTCACAATACATAAGGAAGTCAATAAATAGTTGTTACCAACCAAGAGCAAAACCCAGATTTACACAGAAGATACAGAGAAGACACCAAAAGCAGTTTGAGAGAAGCATGTATTATTGTTTCTATTAGATACACCAATTGGCTGGCAGCCTTGGTTTCTGCCTGCGAACAGGTTGACTAGCTATTAGTCAAATTCAGTTACTTTTAGGTTCTCTGAAATTCTTGAGTTAAGCTGAGAACTGTTCATCACAATCTGTTCCGTTTGATGCTTGCCAGCATCGTCCCATCCCATTTTTATGTTAGACTCAACTTGTACTATTCGTCTCCTCGCAAATTTCTCAAGTCTGTAGGTAGTTGTTGATCTTCCTTCTAACTTGTAAAGATCGTGTGGTCCACCGTGTCTTGCTCCCTTCAGGCTGGGAATTCCTTTTCTAAGGCATCACCTGTGCCATCTCACATGTTCATCCTGTAGTGACCCACTATGTGGGCGTGTCACTCTGGTGTATCACTTCAGGGTTGGCTTTTAGAAAATAGCAGAGTGTTTATCGGAAATGAAAGAGGACAGCAATAAGCCATAAAAAGAATCATAAAAACTCACATATCACAGTGTAGTTATTACCAAATATTAGTGGAAATATATCATTACATAACCAGCCACATGCCATTTAGACATATGATGTAGCCCAATGATGACTTTGGTAACCCTGATAATTTCAGATTGATGATTTTTTAAATGGGTTAGGCTGAACTTAGTTTCAAGTTTTGATGTGTAGTCATCTAAACAAATTATTAAAAATCAAAGTATGAGTTATCAAATAATGGAAGATTGGAAGCTAATTTTTCCACGTCTCGTATTTCTGTATCTCTGAGCAGAGACACTTTTTTTTCTAGATGGTCATTTCAAAAATATTTCGACAATGAATGATTTTGGTAAATAGAGATGCCTCCTCTTTTAATGTCTTATAATTGTCTATATCTCATTTTGCAATTATCCATTTTAAAATGTTCAGTTCACAAAGTTCACTTTAAGGTGAAAGGCTTCTCTCATGCAGCATAACCTACTATGTGCACAAGTATTATCTATTCTATGAGGACCAAAAAAAAAAAAAAGCTCTGTACTGTAGCTACTGCTCTTGTCATCATGATAAACTGTCTTTCACCTGGTGGCCCATGAGTGTTACATGTACTCATTGCATCCATGAAATGAACTTGTTAACCTGTAAATACGCCAAAACTTCAAGCTCTTTAAATTTATGATAAGAAATAAACTGCTAAAGTTGCTGCACTGATCCTAACAGGTCATAGTTCATCTATGTTTTTCTAGATGGGAGAGTTGCCACCAAATAATGTCACTGTAACAAAAGTAAGCTTTTCCATAAAGCAGCATTATAGGAAAATTGTCAGAACAAAGACCAGACAGGAGGGTATTGAGTTTCAATACAATATAAACTAAAATTTAACAAATGGTAAAAAATTCATTTCTATAGTTATAAGAGTATCCAAGTAATAATATTTATTGATGCAGCTTCTCTTGGCAGAATCAATAAATTTCATTCTTTACTCACTTACTTTAAAAAACAAATTAAGATTGCCTTTATAAGTAGTTGAGATTTTTGGAATTAAAAAGGACATGAAGATCAAGTATAAATTTCTGCCTTAAGAATCCCCTGAAGCACACAGATGTAGGAAATACATGGTACTCTTTACCTGAGTCTACTTCTGGGTCAGTATATCTAAACTGCTTCCAGGAAATTTTTTTCAAAGTTCCTTCGATTAAATTATTTCTTTAGTGAATACTCTTTTCCTAACTTTTAATATTCTGAGTGTTATATATGTATAATTGACAAATCAAAATCCAATATTATCTTTGAAAATATGAAGCCTCAGGATACGAAGCCTAGGGCAAAATTAAAACTGGCAACCAAGTCTGAATGTAATCACATTAGTTAATTCCAAAGTCTTATTCAGAGACATAAATCTGCCTTACCCACCCTTAACCCCCACACTAATTTACCCTTAATCCCTTCAGAATTGCCACCTCTAACAATAGCGACACAGGAGAAAAACCCAGTGGTTGTTCAAAGGCATATACGCATTACCATTTTTGCAACAGTTGTGAAAGATGGCTTCTACTTACATCAGTTATTTTTTACACCCTCAGCAGCCCATTTTATGAAACACTTGGTTAGACTTGGGAATTCTCTTCTATTTCCAATAATAGAACACCCAACAAAATAGATGACAGACGCTTTCTTAATGGAATACTGGAAGCTTTCCCTGCAAGGCAAAAACAAAACAAGGAAAAGTATTATCATCACTATTTCACATTGTAGGGGAGTGTTATCACGCCAGTAGGAAAAAAGGCCTGAAAATGCCTTAATTGCTTTCTCTTGCTTAATTAAATGCAAATCCTATCTTAGGATAGCAAATCAGTGGGAAAACAATCAAAAACAGTAAGATAATTTAGTAAGGTAGCAAGATATGACATTAATATACAGAAATCAACGAATTTCATCAAAATAGCCAAATAGCACACTGAAAGATACCATTTGCCATGCAAATATTTAAAATGCTGAAATATAAGAAATATACAAACCTCTTGAAAATTATTCTAAAAAACACAAGTATAGATGTTTCCAGAGAGACAAGGCTCATCCCAGACAGGGTGCTGCTCCACCCTGTGTGGTGGTTTCGGCTCTGGGTCCTCCGCAGGAAGATGAGCAGGGAGGTGCACAGAAGGAGCTCTGAGCAAGCATGCATACTGAGAGGCAAACACGGCATGCGCTAAGCGAAGCTAACCTTGTGTGTGGAAGTAATGCATCCTCAGGGAGGGAGGCCGGGCTGTGCCCCGGGGTGGCAACGGCAGCAGTCTCCAAGGATGGTTTTTCCTTTGCTTTTCCTGTATTTGGGGAGTGACTATGGTTTTTTT